>VZRI01008070.1:1134187-1180292 GCA_013397515.1 Upupa epops | reverse complement strand
GGCCGCGCATCGGCGCGGGCCAACCCGATTGGCCCCTGCCAGCCTCGAGCGCTCGTAACTGACAGCGCGCGGGAATCCGCGGCGCCGCTTCCCCTGATGCGCGGTCCCGGGACGTGCCCGGTGTAGGTACTCAGCATATACATCCGGTGCTTGGGCGCTCCCCACCCGCACTCCTTGTGCGCCCCGCCGGGCCGCGGAGGGAGGATCAGAGGTTCTCCCCCTCGATTTCTTTCTCTAAGGAAACCAGGGCCGATAGACCCGTTCCGCTACTTTTCTGTAAGAGCCTTCCTGATCGCCTCTCGGTAGCGGGGTTGGGGGGGTGAAGGGGAGAAAGGGCGGACCAGGTCTTCCCCTGACACCTGCTGGGGCTCTTCCCCGCAGCCGGGCACGAGGGGTGGGACCCGGCCTCCTCCCTCCCCATTGGCTCTTCCGCGCGCGCGCTACCCGGGGACCTGTAGTTCCTTGCAGAGTTCCGTCAGCGCATGCGCAGAGGCATGCGCTCGGGGTTGCTGCTCGGCAGGTGCCGGTCCGCGTCATCAGAGCGGCCGGATAGGCCAGGAGAGGGGAGTGGGAAGCGGAGCCTCCGGTAGGGTTAGCGTCGCTCAGCGTGCTGCCTGGCCTCGCCGCGGCTTTCAGGGTGGGAGTCAGCCTCCAGCAGCCTGTGCTAGACCTGGCTGGTCGTCGTTTCACTAAAAGCTGACGTATTTTCGCGGTACTGTTGGTGTCCGCTGGTACAGCCCGTGTCTGGTGGGAGCAGGCCCCCTTGTGAACGCAGCGGGGCCAACCGTGTGGCCACCTCAGCCTTGAAATGACAGCTCACCGAAACAGGTTGTGGTGAAGGTGTGATTTGCAGAAACTCTTCTCGTGGCAGAGGGTCTTGATCCCCATTTGAGTGTGAAACGAATGTGATCGTTGCATTGGTGCAGGTGCAGCTGTTGTCAGTTTGAATTTTCTATACCACATTCTCTGTCAAGTAATACAGAGCACCTAGTGATGAGTTAGTGGCAGAAGTGCCAAAGAATTTATCAGCTGTTCAACAGTTTCATCTTTCAAAGGAGTGAGGATGCCTTTGGTCTGCATTCAAGGCCTTCAGTGTACTCTCTGGAAGACAGCTGATGTAGATAAACCAAGCTTGTCCAGTAATAAATTGCATTCAGATAAACAAATGGTAATACTCTCAGTGCCTTCTAGGCAGTGCCAAGGAGCTGACAGAGTGGGGCTGCCCCAGGAGAGAGCAGGGCTGGGATGATGACAAGAATTGCGGATGATCCAGTGGTCATCAGATAAGCAGAAGATGGAGCCAGCTACACTAGACGGCTGGGTCTGGTACCAGTGCTGATCATTGTTGGAATTCCATCCTGAAGTCCTGGACGGGGTGGCCAGGGTACCAGAGCCTGTCTGTGCACTCAGGGTTCTGAAGCACTCACTGAATGAGAGGTGCATGAAGAGTTGGCAAATGTATTAGCAAGGCTATTCATTTTTTTAAATGCAAGACAGGTATTCTAAATCCTGTGTTTAAGCTTTTAAAATTTCACTGGATTTCCATTTGTGGCTGTTGGTTCAGTGCTCTTGAAAATCTAGAGTGCGAAGAGCTCTGTCTCAACTTAGTGATTGAAGTGGCAGATAAAAGATGGGGGTACTGTAGGTGGTTTCAGTGGGGGCATTATGGATTTTTTATATTTTTGCCATCCACAGTTATTTCTCTTGAATGAACTCCTTCTTCCATCTGAAGTTTTCTGCGCCTGTCTTCAGCATTCTTGCCATGTGAACCAGTGCATACCTTCTATACCCTAATAGTGGTGGTTCTCTTCAGGCTGTCATAGAAGTCCTCAGAATTCATCTGCTGAGTTACATGGAAATAGAACTAGGTCTGAGCAAATAAATTTGTTGACACAGGAGTCCTAACTGCTATTGGAATGAATTAAAGAAAAAGGGAAAAATTAAGTAAAAAGTTTTAATCACTGCTCAAAACTTCTAAAAAGTGTGTTTGTGCTCAGAAAGAGGGCAGCATGGAAATACATGGGTGAGCAGAAACCAAAGTGTGAGGTTCCTGGCAAGATGTAGCTCAGGTGTAGTATCACATGAGGGTGGCTGGTTTTCAGAACAGCTCAAACTGATAAAATACGCTTGATAATTAGACCCATTAGCCTATGTCCTATCACAGGGTGCAGGTTAAAAGAGATTGTCTCTTCTTGACACCCAGAACAGAGCAGCACCTAAATATTTTTATGAATAAAAAAAAAAGGGGGGGGCATGAAGTGGGAGGGAAAGACAGCTGGCTGCACCCTCCAGTTTTATTGGTTACTACTCTCTCTACTATCTGCCAGCACTTACATGGGCTGCATTTGGACAGAGAGAGATGAGAGGCCAGCAGCTGTAAACAGCAAAGACAGTCGTGAGACAGTGGCTTCACAAACAGTATATTCAGTTGTAAGGTGGCTAATACAAGATGAAAAATGCTACAGCCCTTAGGCATGAGATGTTGAACTAGTATAAGATCACTTAGTTTGAACGAACCTTCTTTGCCAGCCTTTGATGCTGCTTTGTCAGAGAACCCAAATTTTTCCAAGAAATCAGTTTTTTGGGTTTTTTTTTTGTTTTGCTTTGGTCCCTTGCTGAATTTTGGTGTTTTGTTGTAAATTGTCTCTTCTTCAATAACAGCAGCTTTGAGGACTTGGGTGATGGCATAGCATTACTGATGCCTGAACAGAGCCTGGACCAAGCCACAGGGGAAACTGTGTACTTGGCAAGTGTGCTTCTTGAGCATTGTTCCACATGATCCCAACCAGACTAGATCAAGAGTATTAGACTGTAATGGGTAGAAGCAAGTCTGACAGAAGTTAAAATATTTTTCTTTGAGCTAGACAAACACAACACAAACATGCAGCTACCATCTGCCAGCTTCGTAAGCAGAAGTTGAAAGGTCTCAGTAGAGATAGCTAATGGATGAGCTTATGCACGTGGATGTTGGGGTGCAGGCACAGTCAGCAGTGGATTTTGATGGGTTAGTCTTGATCTCAGCATGCTGGGAACTTGGGAGATCACAACCTACTTATGTCAGCAATGGCTGGGGAGAGCTATGGAACATCCAGACAATGAGGCAACTTGCTGAATCACTCAACACTGCCTTTGTCTTCTGTGGTTATCTGCAACAGCTCCCAACACAATTGTTCCTTCCTTTCACTTGAGAGTATAGAGATCTGAATATGCAGACCTTCAGTGACCCTTCAGCTGAGAAAGTGTCCAGGAAAAGTCTCTCAGCAGTCCTTGGAAAATTGGTTGTTTTAATTTCCTGAAATAACCTTGCTTGCTGTTGATTTTCCAGTCCCAGCATACTGCCAGAACACTGATAGAGTGGAGTTATATTTTGGGTCTCAGCATGACTAGTTATCCTCCTATACTTGTCCAATACACTTACACTCAATATTGTATTTCCTAGTCTAGTAATCTCTTCTTGCTGCTGAGCGATCTACAGAGTTCTCACAGAGCCAGGCAAGATGCTCAAAGAGTTCCACTCTTTCTAATCAGTGACAATATCTGACTACATAAAATCGTACCTGATTTAACTCCAGCTTTGAAGTTCCATTTTATGTGTCCCATTCTGTACAGGAAGCAACACTTCTGGCTCAGGAAGTCTGTATTCATCCACACTGCACTGAAAGCACCACTCCTGTGCCAGATACAAGCTTCTTTCTCAGCTGTCTTGAAAAAATGGAGAGGCTCTGGTGGTGGGTATGCTGTCTGGTCCATTTTATATGAGTATTTTTAAATTGTTTGGTACTTAGGAAACAGAATCATGATCTCATCCCCTATTCCCTGCAGTGAAACCAGGCTATAGCTTACACAGAGGATGGGAAGTGGGATGCAGTTCAAGCTAAGATACTAGTTAAAATGCTTCTGGTACTTGTAAGCACACACAGGGTATCCTATGCTCTGCAGAAATCACATTTTGTGATCCCAACTTTGTACATGCTACAGTGACCCAGTTCTGCACAAATCTTGTATTAATAAATGAAAAAGCTGTGTGACAGACATGTCAGTAACAACACCAGTTCTTATTTGAGGAAATCAATGAATATATGTGGAAATTCAAGTCTAGAACTACAGCAGGTGTGTTGGGAAAATGTGAGGTAGAAAGTTTACCACAAGCTCTAATAAAAAACTTACAAATCAAGTCTCAAATATGCTTTCTAATTTTGACTTTTCAGTATGATGTGATTTTACTTTAATGAAGTTTCTAAGGTGAGAGAATGGAGAACATGAACCACAGATTCCATTACTGTCTAGATTCAGGTATCAGTGTGTCTTGCCCTAGAAGAAAACCCTTGCAAAAGAAGTTAACAAAGAAGGGTACAAATGGAAGTGAATGGAAGTGATAGATCATCTCAAGTACCCAGGATTAGTGGCTCAAACGCCAATAAAGGGTCTATCTAAGAGAAACAAATTCTTGTTACCACAAATGAGTGCTGTAAGTGGTAGATAGCTTTGAACAAGAGATTTAGTCCTAAGTAACAAACAAGATCTGATTTAAGAAGTAATTACAGCTGTCTTCTGTCACAGTTAGCTGCTAGACAGTGAGGATTAGTATAGTGATCTTAATTGCAGCAAGAATGTCCAAAGGCACAAATCCATGAAATAAAAGGCAAACTATTTAAGAAAGTCCATAAAATTAAATTGGTGAATATTTAAGGAGATCACAGCTGAATGGCATGAAAGATCATTTGATTAATAAATAAGGCTATCAAGAATTAACAGCAGCCTCAGTGATGCCAGGAGGGAGCATGGTGAACAGCAGCAGCTCAGTTCTGTAGCTGATGTGTATGTCAGACTTTGTGATGAAATATGAAATTCAAGTGGCCAAAAATAAATCCCAAAGATAAATATTTGGAATCAAAGACCTGCAGACATCAGGAGACACATTAAGCTGTTTTGACACAATGGATCAAAGTCAGCAGCAAGTCTGACCTCTCTACAGATGGTACTACTTACATGTAGCAGACCACCAGGGCATGAGTTTCTTTACAGAGATAAGAAATTTAAGTCACTGTCATAAACCTGCACAAAAATATTTGGTATTAAAATAAAAAGCTAATTTAAGTTACAAGATTTTATTTCTTGGATAATGTAACAGCATTGGCTAGAAGGAAAAAAACTTCATGAGCTCCTACTACTTACCTTTCACTCCAAGGAACAAAGAACCACTGATGACTATTTTTCTAACCCCTTCTTAGAAAGCTGAATGGTAAAGACTATACCACATCTTTAGGTGACATATATTTGGCCATAGCTATCCTTAGAGTTGGAAGATTTTTCTGTCATAGCCTGAACCCTTCATGCTGCAGTTGGAACCACATAGGTTTTGTCCTGTCCTTGGTGTCACAATGAACAATCAGTGGCTACCCTGCTTACAGGAACTTTCTAAATATTGGAAATTACTCCACTTGTACTCAGCACTGGCAAGGCACACCTCAAATTCTGTGTTCAGTTTAGGGCCCCTCTCTACAAGGACATCAAAGTGCTGGAGCATGTCCAAAGAAGGGCAACAAATCTAATGAAGGGTCTAGAGCATATGTCCTGTGAGGAGTGGCTGAGGGAACTGGGGCTATTTAGTGTGAAGAAAAGGAAGGTAAGGGGAGACCTTATTGCTGTCTGTAGCTACCTGAAAGGAGGTTCTAGAGACATGGTTGTTGGTCTCTTCTCCTAAGTAACAAGTGATGAGAGGAAATGGCAGTAGGTTGTGCCACGGGAGGTTCAGACTGGATATTAGAACACTTGAAAAGGAAAGAATAAGCCTTCAATGAAAGGGTTATCAGACATTAAGAATAGTTTGCACAGGGAAATGGAGGAGTCATGATCCCTGGAAGTATTTAAAAGTTATAGATGTAGTGCTGAAGGACATGATTTAGTGGTGACCTGGCACTGCTAGTTGGACTTGATCTTAAAAGACTCTTCCAACCAAAATAATTCTGTGATATCACCTCCACATCTGTGATTAACCTCATTTTTAAAGCAAATGTATTACTCTTTTTCAATCATTCTCCATCATTTAAACCTTTTTTTAACCTTCTGTTTGTACTATTCTCTTAAAGTACTCAAACAAATACTTCTGAGAGGTGAGTTAAGACAAAAAATTACTGATGCTGTGTTGCATATGGCACATCTATTAACGTGTCCCAGGTTGTGGTTTTTTTATTTTGTATGGGCATCATATTGTTGACTCATATTGAAGATGTGGTTTGCCATAATGTGCAGGTCTTTTTCTACAGCACCATTACTACTCTCCATTTTGCGTGTATGCATTTGATTTTTTCTTGCCTCAGTATAGAACTTGGGACTTGTGTTTGTTGGGTTTCAACTTATTGACGGGCCTAAGGGTAGCCTGGCAGGGTATTATTTGGGTTCTTCTTTCCACTGTCTTTCTGAGCGTCTTGATGAATGTGTCGGTGAGCTTTGTCAGACAACTGAGCACAGAAGAGGTCTTCTGCCACAGACAGGACTCCAGATGCTCAAAAACATTGAAAAATAAAGTTGGAATATTGCAAATGTAGCTAGGGCTTTTTTTGGTGAAATTTAAAAATCTCTAAAAAGCACCCATTTGCGGAAAGTTCAACGATTACTTCAATCTGTTCTTTCATCTGTTTTAAGGAAAATAAAAGTAAGAAAAACCCCAAACAGTGAGGAATATGTGTCGTTTCACACAGGCTGTATCTCAGTTTGGTATTTTTTTACCTTGTCTCAGAGTTAAATTATGATGGAAATGCACAAAGTATTTTCTGTTTTATCAAGAACCTAATGCAGATTGCCAAGATTCCCCTCCAAATTATCAGAAATCACACTCTAAATCCTAACAAAAATACCCTCTTTTTATCAAGTTTTACTTAAGTGAGTGAAGGAAATTGCTTTTGGATATTCTCTGGAATTATATGAGGCTACAAGAAACTTTTTAAGAAATAGGGAAGTTCAAGCTTTCGTGCTTGGCAAAAGAATGTGGCCATGAACAGTTCATCTGACTTGGAGACCACATTAATTTATAGCTGTATGTTTAGATTCTTGTTTTAGAGCACAGACACAGTTGTCTGACAACAAAGGTAGCTGTCCTGGGCTGCAGATTTATTGCACTTCGCTGTGTAGTTAGCTGCGTGTTCTAACAGGCTCCCAGAAGTGGGAGAGGACCAATCTGACACCATGCAGGCCATTCATGTTAGTCTTCAAGAACAGCTAAAGAGTTTTGTCTCCAGGAACTGTAGATAATAATGACTCTGAATTAGTTCAGTGCATCAATAGCCTTCTGCAGCTCTCTAAGCTGAACAGGAAATCTCGTGTGGTTTCCTGCTGAAATGCTTATTTGCAATGACAAGTGGGTGAGCACTGCAAAATTCAGTTGCTACATAGTGAAAGGTATCTTTTGTATTTTGGTAGGTTTTTTTCTACATCCTAAACATCTAACTAGCTAAACAAATGACTAAGCTTGATATAAAATATAGTATGGAAAAAAAATCCCTCTTTACCTGCATGAAAAATAATAATTAAAGATGAATAAGAGAAAATCATGTAAGCTTCATGTTTTAGTGTATATATTTTACATATTAAAAAAATTGGAAGATATTCTCACTGGAGAAAAGTCTGGATCCTCACAAGGGCACCTCACAGCTCCAAAGTAAGCACTGCTCTGCTTCTTAGCTGAGATGAATAAAGTGTGAGCATGCGTGAAAGGCTGAACGCTTTGGGTGCTATTAAGTCTCCCTCTCTGTGCACTCAGTCACCATGGAGAGGTAAGGGCAGGAAACTGCTGGGCTGTGGCTTCTGTAATCACACAGCGCTGCAGACAGAAGAATTGGCCCAGAGCGGCTAAACTGTTTTTTTCTCTTTGACAACAAACTACAGGTAGAATTCCCTCATCCCCATCCCTACACTGACACTACCTATCTTTCCTGTTTCAAACAGAGAGAGAATGACAGGGATAAACAGGGATGCCTTCTGTTTGATGTGTCAGGCATACGCTTTGTGCAAGTACCTGCAGAAGCTTTTCTTAAAGGTGAGGTGGCAGGCTATGAACAACAGCAAAGCAGGCAGCATCTCTAGAAGCAGAAAACTGCACACTGGAACTGCCTCTTTGAACCCTTCTGCTAGGCTGTATCAGAGGATTTACTTGGGATTCCTTAGTTTCGACTCATTTAAAAAATACTCTTGTTTTGCCAGAGTTGATAATCTCCCGTTCTTAGTACCAGAAATACTTCAGAAACATTTCTGAACATTTCTACTTTACTCTTCTCCACCGTGGTGAAACCTCACCTGGACTACTGTGTCTGGCTGGAGCCCCCAACACAAGAAAGAAATCATGTCCAGAGACAGGGCATGAAAATGATCAGAAGGCTGGAGCACCTCTCTTACAAGGACAGGCTGAGAGAGTTGAAGTTGTTCAGCCTGAAGGGGAGAAGACTGCGGGAACCTTTTAGTGACCTTCCGGTACTTGAAAAGGACCTGTCAGGCAGCTTGCGCAGAACTGTTCAACAGGGCATGGAAGGATAGGACAAGGAGTTATGGTTTTAAGCTGGAAAGGAGTAGATTTAGGTTAGACATCAGGAAAAAGTTCTTTAATCTGAGAGTGGTGGATCACTGGAAGAGGTTGCCTAGGGAGATGTAGAGGCCCCATCCCTGGAGACATTCAGGGTCAGGATGGGTGGTGCCCTGGGTTATCTGGTCTAGTACCTTCCAGTACTTGACAGGGACCTGTAGTATTCTCTGATTCACTTAACATTTATGCTTCCCCTAAATTTGCTTGGCTTGACAATACTCATAGTCACATAAAGCCATGATCTTGCAAATCAGTGATCTATACCAATCCTGCTGATCATTGCAGTACTAGTCTTCAGTGATATGTTAATAACAGTCTAATCAAGTCTTCTGAGTTTGGCATTTAGTTTCTATGTTCTGTTTCACAGCCACATACTTACCTGCTCTAGGTTTGTATTCAGCTGTGTTGCTTTACACCTATTTTTGGCTAATTTGAGAGGTGCTTTTCCAGCAGTTCTGCTTCTTGCTCTGGTTACATCAGCAGTGATTCCCCTGTGGAAGTACTGACACTTGTGTGGCAATGCCGAGACTCAGAGCAGCACACTTAACCAGCTGGAAAAACCATCTGCAGCTTGGTTAGTTTTCTCAGCTCGGTCAACAAGCTGTTTCAGCTACCTCTGCTGACAAAGCAGCACAGCCCCAACACAGAAGGAAGGTGAGAAGATGTGGACAGACAGAGAATGGAACTGCACCTTTCAGTAGCAGTGATCAGCTACGAGAGGTGTGAAAGCACTCCTTCACCATGGGATTTCATAGAATATGTGGATGAGCCTACAAATAAGCAATAAGGATGAAACAATGACATTACTTCTCAAAACATTTTTGAAAGTTGATCCTTTGTCTACTATGTTGCTGCTGCAAATATTTACAAGGAGATAATAATGCTGCCTTAGCCTGTACAACACAGTAACAACCCTTGGAGAGCTACTGTGATGTGTGAGAATAGCTGGTCCAGTATGGTCTTTGGCATTACTCCCAGACATCTCTCTTGTGCCAAAAGCTGAACACAGTGATCAGGCAGTGCTATTCCTCTGGTTTTACAAGCCTCTTGGACTTCTGTAATTTGGAGAAGCCCCTTGGCTGCACATTACATGTTGTCTAACTTCAGGTCAAAAGTCTGTATGTTTTTATGGTTTTAACAGACATTTCATTATTTCTTTTTAAAAAAAAAGCAGTTCTTGATCAGAACCAACACATCCCATCTACACACACGCATTAAGGACAGGAAAGATATGGTGGGAGTTTTTGTCAGGGAGGGGTAACAGTTTGAAACTGAAAGATGATAGATGTAGGTGAGATACTAGGAAGAAATTCTTTCCTTTGAGGGTGGTGTGTCACTGGAATGAGTTGTCCAGAGAACTTGTGGATGTCTAATCCCTGGAGGTGTTCAAAGCCAGGCTGGTCTGGCTTTGAGCAGCCTGGCCTAGTGAAAGGTGTCCTTGCCCATGGTAGGGCAGTAGGAACTAGGTGCATTTTAAGGTCCCTTCCAATCCAAACCATTCTGTGATTCCATGACTTCCACATCCTGCCCTTTGACTTTTGGAGAGAGGATACTTGTGCTGTTAGCTGTGACTGCAGTTTGGAGAGAACCTGTCAAGGTTGCTGTTAGCCCAAGTGTCTGGTCCAGAAGTAGTTTGTTAGCTCTGGAGCTGGTGTGCTGTAGCAGCAGGAGTGAGTGGTTAGTCTGGGGCAGAAAGGTAGTGTGGGAAAAGCAGGGAGCAATGTGTGTGCTTCAGCCATGGTGGGGTGTTAATTCAGCCTACTAGAGCTGTGAAACCATTCCTCAAAGTTGAGCAATCTGTCATGCAAGCAAAGGCAGAGTAAATACCTATCAGCAAGCTTCTATAAGTTGTGGTTAACATTGTTCTTACAATTACCAGTGTAGCTGAAAACTGGAAGGTAGTGCTTTCTCATTCACTGCACACATACCACTGATAGAAGCATAATATGTGCTTGAAACATAATTGGAACACTGAGAAAAGTTTAAACTACTTATAGTATCTAATAACTAATTGAATAATAAAAGGTGCACTGATTGTAGTATTAATTTTCCCAGTTAGTTTAATTATTACTTTTATTTCTGAAATATTATTCTGATAATGACTCCTATTTTGCATCAAAATTTAATCAAGATCTTCCTTGTGTTCAAAAAAATTGCATACATACATACCTACATACATCCTGAACTATTGCTTGAAGCGCTAAATGTTTTATCAGTCAGAGCCCCACAAGATTTATAAAGGCAGTTCTATCCCTAAGCACTTTTTCTGTGTGAGATACCTCTAGTTTTGGGCATTCTTACACTCGCAACACTGGTAATATCAGAGGCTTTCATTACCTCAATACGACTGGGATATCATAGGAATCATAGGATCATTAGGGATCAGAAGGGACCTCGAAAGATCACCCAGTCCAATCCCCCTGTCACAGCAGGATCACCCAGACCAAGTTGCACAGGAACACATCCAGGTGGGTCTTGAACCTCTCCAGAGAAGGAGACTCCACAACCCCCCTGGGCAGCCTGTTCCAGTGCTCCGGTACCGTCCCTGGGAAGAAGTTCCTTCTGTTATTGATATGGACCCTCCTCTGTTCCAGCTGGCACCCATTGCCGCTTGTCCTACCACGAGATGGTAAGATTTCCTCCCTGAAGGATAACTTAAGTCTATGGGTCGCGCTGCCTGACTTGCTAAGGTGGTAAGAAAACGCTCTGTGGAACAGGCACTGAACTTAAAACTACCAAATCAGAGGATCTTACTACTAGACTTTGTCGTCTCATTAAGGTTGGTACAAAAAGTTCATTTAAAGCTGGGTTTATGGTATTTTGTTGAGTGTGTAGAAAGATATTAATGTAAAAGAAGTTTTGAATGTAGTTGTGGGAGAGACAAAAGGATATAAAATAGCTGCTGATGCACATGAGCTCTTTTATGACTTAAGGAAAATGAAAGCCATACACTTCTGGGAAAACATAATATTCATGACAAAAACCAAGGTTAAATTCAGGAATACTGGGTTATGCTGAAGCCCTGAGGAGTTGAAGTCAGGGGACCAGTCATCCCTCTAGAAAAAAAAGGAGGTACTCCATAGATTAATTTAGCATTGCTCTAGAGCACCCTCCAAGTAGGTTTAGTGAAAAAAGAAAGGACTTTTTCTGCTGAACCAATAAGAGTGAAGCCAGAGAGATGAGGGGCTGCTGATGGGACTGTAGCCAAGGTGACTCCCAGAAGAATACTGGCAATGATTAGACAATCATGAATTATAAAATTCATAGAATGGTTTGGGTTGGAAGAGGCCATGGGCAGGGTCACCTGTCACTTAGACCAGGTTCCTCAGTGCCCCATCAGGCCAGCTTTGAATATTTTCAAGGGAGGGACATCCACAAGTTCTCTGGACAGCCTGTTACAGTGCCTTGCCACACAGAGTAAAGAATTTCTTACTTCTATCTAAATTTACCATCTTTCAGTATGAAACTGTTACACCTTGTACTATCTCTGTACTCCACGATGAAGAATTCCTCCCCATCTTTCCTGCAGGCCCCCTTTAAGCACTGGAAGGCCTCTATAAGGCCTCCTTGGAACCTTGTGTTCTGTAACTTGAACAACCCCAGCTCTTTCAGCCTGTCCTTATAGGGGAGGTGCTGCAGCCTCTTGATCATCTTCATAATGTGTTGTGTTGATACAACACTTAATATGGCACTGAATTGACCAATAAGAAGTTTCAGAAATTGTTTAATTAGCTTTTTCTGAAATTATGTAGCTGGAGATACTGTAATAGTGACATCCATCTATCTGTCTGTCTATCTATGTATCTATCTATCTATCTATCTATCTATCTATCTATCTATCTATCTTTATGAGGCTTACACATTTCACAGCTCTTGTGATTTTTAGGTCTCTCAGATTCTGTCAATGCCCACACTAACAATATTAGCTCTTCAGAGCAGGCTAACAAAGTTTTGAGAACTAAACAATTCCTGTCTCAGCAGTGTAGCTACCTACAGAGGGTAGTGTTCAAAGCAAAGGGAGCACCTACTGGGTTGCGTCCCTAGTCTCTGGATATTACTAAGCAGCTTTTTCTTTTAAAGGAACTGAACCACTATTATTTAGACGTATATTAAAGCTATCAAGAAGTCTAAGTTCCAAGAGACAGTAAGAGTGTCTCTTGTGACAGTCAAAAACCTTAAAAATGTGTGATAAGGCTTGAAGGGTAAGAATAACAAATGTGGCTTTGTAAATTAAAAAAGCCAATGGCTTTTCTTTTTAAGCATTGAAAAGATAAGATCTGGTACTTTGCATTCAAGAGGACTTATTTTTCTGTGTGCCTGCATGAAGGGAAGAATGAATGGAGAATGACAATCTCAGAACCTGGATCCTTCTGTTAAGATTACTGAGGTGGAAAAAGAATGGTTATTACAAAGATGATCTAAGTTACAAGTATATCCACTTGCAAACAACACAAAAAGTGAGTTTTTAATGACAGATAGAAAAGCCAACGTGCAAGTGTTTTCTGGAAATATTATGTTTTCATTTTATAAGCCAGATGCTTCGAGATAATATAATAAACACTTTCAGTTCCTTCTTCAGTGGCTGTAACACCAACATCTAATCATTGACAGATCGACTAAACCATGTTAAAAAAAAACAAGTCCTGACTCCTTGAGCTGCATTCAGTTTCAACATGCACTGTCTGTGTAAGGCAAATATGAAGACAGTTTACTTAATTTAAAGCAATCCTTAATGTTGTAATTTTGTTAGTGCCTCTGTGCTTTACTCAAGCTAGAACATACTCTCCAAAGTACCCTAGGTTTACACTATTCCCAGGTTCTGATCTCAGCCCAGATATTGGGGTAGTTTGCTGTCTAGATAAAAATCTGTTCAGAGTCAGTAAGAGTGCACAGCTTTCTTGTGGCTTCCTCTTGTGACCTGTCTATTCCAGTCAGGCAAACTGGAAAGCAGCAACAAAAGTCATAGTTATTTGGAATAACAGTAGCTTGAGTAAGGAGATGGAGGTGGCAGAAGCTGGATGAGGAGGCTATTAGGAGAGAATGAGACACAGAACTGTGCTGACATGGCCATGCAAAACTCTCACTTTGGTGATGCAAACTCACCAAAGAACTCTTGTTAACCAAATTCTGCATTTGGGTTCTCTAGCTTTCCCTCAGCAAGTTTATCCACCCTTTCCTTATCCACAGCTTTGTAATTGCTACCACTGTAGGAAAGAAAACCTACATCTTCCATTTTAAGTACCCAGAACGAGGACAGGCACCCCTTTGGAAGGGTGTGCCCTAAAATTTCCATCTATTTCAGAATGAAAACAGGTTATCTCCTTCAGGAAATTTCAGGCAAATGAGGAAAAGAGCTTGAAGATGGATAAACAGTGGATTATGCAACTTTAATCATGTTGTAGCATAGAAATGTAAGGAAATAATTGGAAATTCCATGGTCTCTGGGACCATGTGGCCACAAATGAAAATTAACTCCAACCAATTTTACACAACAACATTGTCCTAACTGAAAAAGAAGCTAATAAGCTGATGGCAAAACAGGAATCTACATAAATATATCATGGGTGTATCCCAGAAATCTATGTTACAGATAATGTGTATAGGAAAGATGACAGATACTACTACTGCAAACAATTTTTGACTGGGTGGAACCTGTCTTCTATATGCTTCATGTATGTCAGCAACATAAACACTGCAAGAGTTTTGCTCTAAAATTATGATCATTATTAAGCATCTCAGTTTACAAGTTGCCTTACACCTGACAGTCCACCACAGGTACCTCTGCGTAAACTAGGTCTTATCTCAAGTTGTGGTATTTCTATCCCTCTATGCAAATAAATTTTGTATTTATTCAGGTAAGAAAAAGATTGGTTTGCAAATCTAAAGGGGCAGAACCTTGCCATCGCTCTTCTTAATCAAGTAGAGTGAACTTGGATAAAAACAAATGCAAAGATTATGGACCCGTCTTTAAACAGCACAACTGTTCCTAAAGCCGATAGTTTTAGATACTTGGGCCTTTTGTTGCCAGTGTTTACTATGTGATAAATATTTGGGATAAGATCCTTACAAACAGATGAAAAGATTAAAAAACCAGAGAGGTTAACTATACAGGGGCAATTGATTAAACGTAATAAAACTACTCAAACACACTTTAAACAAATACAGTACAAATGGCATTGGTTTCTATGCAAAGTTTGTAAGGAAATTAAAAGGGGGTTTGTCTTAAAGTTGCTGCATAAACGTTAGCTCTTGTTTGAGGACAAATCTGTAGAAAAGTCATACATTTGTAATGTCATCTACAAATTGTTGTAATCTTCCAGTAGCCTGGACCAAGGTTTCTGTGTCTGACTACAGATTTGGGACACGCAGTCACCAAAAGTCATGTGCATATCCTTTCCATTGCTGAAAAATAGTCCACTCAATTTGCCATTATGTTCTTTTGCTGACAAACAGAATCACATTTAGAAGATAATTTACTTCAAAATAGAAACATTGATCCATTGCCGAAAATAGGCCACATTTTTGGATTTGGTCCTCATCTCCATTTTAGTTTTTAGCATTTATTGTTGGTACTAGTGGTTTTAAATAGGTTGGTTTTGTGGCAGAATCCCATACGCACGTGACTTCTGGCAAAAATAGCTCTTGGCAAAAATATTGCAAAAATGGATACCATCCTAAATCTAGGGTGAAAATATCTTCTGTGTACACGCACCAAGTGTGGAGAGTGAGTCAGTCTGGAGAGGAAATATAGTGAGAATAAAGGCAGTTCTGAAAAACAAGATATTGTAGTCTCTAGAAGTCATTTTCTAGTGTATCTGTGGCAGATACTCAGCAGAAAAGAATGAGCAGAAACCAACATCTGTGGTTTCTGAACTTCCCTCATAACCTTGCTGCTATCCCAGCTAAAGAAGACAGGTATAGCAGAGCACCACTCCAGCAGAAATACCAGGAAGGTTATGTCATACTCCTGTTAGCCCAAATCCCCCATTTAAAGCATCTACACATTCATACATTCTGTGGTTCTCTATGTTTGGCTAAGTATTTTAGTTATGCTGTTATTTGCAGTTGTGCTGTGTCTGTAGTGATAGTGTGAACAGTTATCAGGAGTTTTCTCAAATTTTAGTGGTTGGCTTTTTCAGAAACTGCACTAAATAAACTAAACAGTACTGGGTCAGAATTAGCCAGGTGAGATCATGATACAGTTCAACTGCACGTGCACAACCATGGGTTGTTAACACACAGATGTTGAATTCAGCTCTCCAGGTTGTGTGAAGCAAGTAAAGGTTTCTTCACTGAAACTCACACTCTTTCCTTCTGCAGTCTGCTAGGCATTGTCAAGCTCTGAAGGCAAATAAGTGAGCTGGCTTCCTTCAGGTTTTAGCAGGAGAGAATGACAGCTTTCCAAAAGCTGCCCCTCAAAGCCTTAGAGGCCATGCAGCTGATTAACAGTCCATATACATGAGCTTCAGTTTAGGAATCTGGGCCTTTAGTGTGCAGCTTAGGTTTTACTGGAATTGCCTGATTTAATATTATTAAAGAGTTCCTCTCCAATATCACAATAAATACCATACTTTTGTTAAAAAATAGCCAGCTGATATCAAGGTGATCTGTGAAACCCTGTCTGTGCAGAGAAGAGGAGAATAAATTACAGCTGGGAAAACTGTAGAAAGACCTTGCAAAGATGGAAAAAAGGATAGGAAATGGATGTGATAAAAATCTGTTACTTTTTTTTTTTCAAGCAATATTGGGTGGATGGGAACCAGGATCAAAACAGTAGTAGCTATGTCTGGGTAGCACCTTAGCAGTCCATGGTGTGAATTCTGTGAAGAAACGGGGAGGGGAGTTAGTCATCATTACCTGTTTTAGCTGATGTGTCATTCCTACGGAGTAAGGAGCAACAGGAGAAAAGATGAGATGAGGTTTGCCCAAAGTGTATGTTACATCTGCTGTTAAGGGAAGGAAGTCATGCAGGGCTCTGGAAGATTGATCTATGTCTCCACCTATGGACAATCAGATGATAAGAACTATAGCTGTCTGGTCTTCAACACACTATTACCTGGTGTGTCTGTATGCACTGGGGAACATGTGGCTGTAGACTTGTACAGACTAATCTGATGGCTCCAGAGAGCAGGAAATTCTACACTGTAGGAACATCTTCAGGTGGTGCTCAAGCACAGATCAGGAACTCGTCACCAGACTAGGCAACTGAGACTACTGTGAAACAGCTTTTTACTGCTTTCTTGTTTAGACATTACTTTTCTAAAGGCAATTAAGATATTTTTTGCTTTAAAGTAAATGGGATCTGATCCAAACACCAGGCAGATTAGAGTTTATAGCAAATTGCAGTGTTTTGTTCCCTTCAATGTCATCCCAGCACAGTGATGAGCACTACCAGTTCTCATTAAGTCCAACTCAACCACAAGGGCAATTGAAAACACTCAGTTAAGAATTGCCCCTCTTGAAGTAGGTAAACAGTAAATTGTAACATAAGGTTTATAAGATCTTTAGTATTTAGTTAAACTGTATATATGGCCTTTTAGAATAATGCCTTCTTTCCTGAAGCAGCTGTAGACCTGGAGGCATTGCTTGATAGCCTAGTAGTAAGAATTATCATTAGTGTGCCTGGGAAAAAAAGGTGCACAGAAAGAGTTTGATGCACTTGGCCATAGGAAAATTTACTGACTGTGTACCTTCATGAGCCACATATGTTGAATATAGTATTTATGATGAGGTTAAGAACCAATATATATTAATAAGTAAATGCAAATTACTTGCACTGTCTTTTTGCAATTAATCCCTGACATAAATCTGGAATAACGTCCATAGACATGTCAGTGTGCAAACCTGAAATACTAGATTAATAACCTAAAATTGTGTAATGCTATTCAGTTGGAGGTAGAAATATTGTATGCTTAAATTAATTAATTTCATTCAGATTCTGCATACATAAATTATGAATGTGCTGCAGGACAATATTAAATAAAAATACACACTTTAGCATGCACTGCAGGTCTTGGTATACAAGCCAAGGTTGTAAGGTTGTAAAAACCTTAAATATAGGAGGATATTAACTAAGGGATAAAATTTGATTCTCCCTTTAAAAGAAGTTATTAATACTATAATTTTTGACTTTTTAAAAAAATACTTGCATAAAACTAAAATCTGTTTAGCATATCTTGTTATTTTTGTTCTTGTCTGTCTTTTATTACTCACTTTCTTTATGATGAAAGTACTGGATGGTGAAAGCACTTGTAAGAAACTGGAAGAGAAATGAGTGTCCTTATTTCTATGATTTAAAAACGAGTCCAGGAACTGTATCACAGTTTATATTGGCACTTTAAAATGTTCCTCTTTGTATTTTTTTCAGTGCTGAAAGAGCAATGGTTTTTGTTCAACGCGCTCTTCTTTTCATTAAAATAAACCCAAAGAAACAGACATAGCCTATATGCTGTAGGATACTTTGGGTCTGAGACACAATGTCAGTTTGCCACGCTCCGCCTTTCTTCATAGCATAAGGGAGAAGAAGATGCTTCTCTCTTGCTACAATGTTCCTGTGACAAATGGCTATTTAGAAGCACCTGCGTTTCATGCCCTTAGTATATTGTCTCTGGTTGGTTGATGTTTCTTTAAAGAGGCTTTGGTAAAGGGCTGGCATCTCCACCAAATCATGGAGTCATAGAATCATGGAATCATAGCATGTATTGGGCTGGAAGAGACCTTTAGAGGTCATCTAGTCAAAAGTCGAATGTTTCTTGGTTTTCTATATGAAGCATCTCACCTATTTCTGTACTAGGAGAAAGTTGCTCTTTGAAGCATTTGAAAATCTGCCTGTCTGCACCTCACAGGCAGGAGGGCCAGTGTTTGTGGACTACCAGATACTCAGAATGGAAAATCCTTTCTGTGGTTTTGCTTGCAAAGCACTTTTATAAACTGTGCGTGCCCGAGTTCACATGTGCATGTACATATGCTGAAAGCTCTAAACCTGCCCTGTATTTTGGCAACAGCTATTGATTGTACTGATTTTCTCAGACATGTAGCCATGATAACAAAATATTCCAAAAAAAGGGGGATGTACTGTAAGCAGCACTGCCAGCTTGCACATATTGTTTGTTCAGAAAGAAATGTAAGTACAAAGAAATGCCTGGAAAGAAAACCAGCAAGAATTAACAGATTTTCTGTTCTTAAAATGTGGAAAGGAAGGAGTTAGATATGTTACTTACTAGGAAGCCACTGGAGGCAGAGGCAGACAAGTTTACACAAGAACAGAGTAACTATCAAGATAAATAGTAGTATACACGTGTTCACCACATACAATACATTGCAAACTAGGTCCATCTTTTCCTGTCATGTTTCACCTGTCCCAGAACAGATGTTTCACTGACAGTCTGAACATGTCCCCAGCTTTAACAATATCAAGGAAACAAGAGAAAGGAGAAGTGATTCACAGATTCATTTTCATTTGTGAAGGGTTTAGTCTTGTGTTTCCCTTTGGGCTAAATGGCCACCCTGAGTCAAACACATTGTCTTGTACAGTTCTATTTACTTCTTCAAGTCAGCACCAGCTTTTAACATCTCTGTTTTGGTTTCTGATGCAGCTGACTCAAAAAATGTATTTCGGGGGATAAGCCTATGTAACATACAAGGTTATGCCATCACCTACAGAGGAATTATGTATGTGTTGGGAATTATGTGTGCATCTAAGTGAAGCTGAGTCAACAGTTCAAAAAAAGAAATATTATTCATGATGCACATATTGAATCAAGTGTCTGTATGAGGGAATAAAATTAGATCCTTTGTGCTCTCTCTTCTATGTATATTGCCTTAACAAAAGGAAAAAAATATATCTGTGCCTTCTCTTTGAACTCAGTAAATGCCCTCTGGGTCAGTTATCAAACAAGGGGACTTCTTTACAGTCATCTTACTAAGGAATTATAGAGCTCTTCGAGGAAATGACATGCTTTTGAGTACCGTAACGCCCACATCAATAATATTAAATAGCATTTGCTATTAAAGAGAATCCTGTTACAAATGAATTTCTGGTCTGAAACTCAGATTCCATCTAATCTTTTAGTTGGTTTCATTCCTTTGAGACAGTCTTGAATAGAAGCATTAGGTTTGCTCAGGTTGTATAGCATTTCTTTAATGCCAGCAACTACAAAGAGGTTTTTGCTCAAGACCTTAGGAAAGGATCTGGAATTTCAGGTATTCTTTTGGAAGTTTTTCAAATCTGTTGTTTTCTAGTACTATGAAGTGTTCTCTTTTTTCTCTTAAAAATAAAATCCTTTATGCAGCTGTCCTTAGCGTCCAGTTTTACACCTTCTCTTTCAAATCACTAATAACCTGTAACTAAATGCCTGTCATGTCCTATCCTTAGCTGACAAGGATGTTTTATGCATGGATGCATGCACTTTCACACACAGACAATCACAGAGTGGGAATGTTGGAACAGATGTAGAGTGATCATCTGGTTCATTCTCTGTGCACATGCTGATTTATATCTAATTATATAATTATATCTATAGATAGATATAGGGACAGTATGTGTGTTTATGCACAGTATTTGTGTGTTATTAATGTACAAGGGGCAGTTTTTTGTGATTCACTTTTTCTCCAGTCACTTTTTTTTGTAGTAGTCTTTTTTTAGAAGTAATATTTTTCTTGTATGTATGTAGTCAGCCATCTAATTATTAGATAATCGGTAAATTGCCTATATTCATAGAATCATAGAGTGGCTTAGTGGAAGGCACCTCAAAGATCATCTAGTTCCAACACCCCTGCCCTAGGCAGGGACCTCTCAGTAGCTCAGGTTGTCTAGAGCCCTATCCAACCTGGCCTCTCTGCCAGAGAGAGGACATCCACAACTTCTCCAGGCAACTTGTTCTAGTGTCACATCACCCTCACTGTGGAGGGGATTTGTTCTGAACGTCTAACCTAAATCTCCTCTCTTTTAGCTTGAAACCATTCCCCTTTGTCCTATCACTAGAGTCCCATGTAAGAAGTCCCTATCCAGCTTTCCAGAGACCCGCTTCAAGTACTGGAAGGCTGCTTTAAGGCTCTCCTAGAGCCTTCTCTTTGGGATAAGCAATGCCTGTTCTCAGCTATGAGCACAGGTTGCTCCATCCCTGTGCTAATTTTTGTGATTATCCTCTGGACCCTCTCCAACAATTCATTGCTCTTCTTTTTGGGTCTCCAGAGCTGGATGCAGTATGCCAGGTGAGGTCTCACAAGAGCAGAACAGAGAGAGGGAGAATCGCCTCCCTTCACATGCTGGTGACATTTTTTTTGTTCCATCCCAGGATACAGGTATGAGATAAAAAGTCATCTAAGTGTTCAAGAAACCTGTCAGGTAAAGAACCATCAGATTTTAAACATTTACTCCTTTCCTTGTGTTTGTCTTTCTGAATACAGTCACTTTTGTGAGAATGCCAAAAGCAATTTCAGTGCTATGTGTTGATGATGAATAACACCTTGGAGAGGAATAGTGTGGGTTTGTTGCCTGCTTAAGTATTGAAACGTGTCCCACTGCACAGTCATGACTTTGCATAGTTTATTCTTGTAAGTTATTGAAGAGCAAGATACACTTCAGCTCTTTAAACTGATGATCACAATGAAACCGTCAGATGAAAAGTGATCTGAATTATGATTTTCAATTGAAAACTGACTACACATTGCCAAACATGTATGCAAGCACACATTCACTGTCCTTTTTCAGTGACTGTATCAAGTAATATAAATATTGAGATTTTTAGTAAAACCACTATTAGAAAAATTGGGGAAATAATTCCTGAAAATATAATATAGTCCAGAGTCCATCTCCACAGAAAATAATAATTCATTAATATTCACTAATATTTAAAACAAAACTTCTCACATTGATTTACTGAGTTCTGTTCACCATCCTCAGAGAAGAGGCTTGTCTGATGTAGTTGCTAAATAAAAGCACTTTCTATAAAATCATGCTCCTGTGTGCAATTGCTATTTCTTCCACAAGAAAGCAAAGTGACCATGATTGAGGAGTGCAAACAATACAAGCAAAGGTAAATGGCAGGTAAAGGGTCTCTGTGAAGTTCTCAGCAAAGGAAAGGAGAACTCAAAGATCTTTATCTGCTACCAAAACATTTACAAATCCTATTTTAGGATAACACTTTTAAAATCCATGAAAGCTGGTTTGTCTATCAAAATCTCCTTAAACAAACTATTTTCCCATTGCAGGCAAAGAATAAAAAGCATGAATGGCCTGTAAAGTGAACTGAGAAACTAAAAACATTCTCTGAGGGCAATATCACCCATAAATCACCAATGCAGGCGTCTGCCTTGTCTCCAGTTTCACAGGAGGGGTACCCATACCCAGACACTTTTTTCCTGCACTCTGAAAATGGTTGTTTTCTTGCAGCATGTTCTACAGAGAAGTGGGAAGAAGAGCCCCTTGGGGTGGATAAAGGCACTCTCCAAGGTCCTGCAGAGAAGACAACTGCCGTACGTGCACACTCATCAGGGTTGGACCAGCATTCTGGGAAAACACCACTGCTCTGACATTTACGTGCCATCAATTGGCCACACTGCCCAGCCCCAGGACACACTGTTCCTAATCAGCAAGGTGCTTGGAAGGCAATACAATACAAACCAAAGAGGACTCCCTCACCAGTTGTGGCCACAGAAAAAAGACAGGCTTGACATGGGAAAACAAATCAAATTTCATTTTAGTAAGAATCCATCTCCAAATGCAAACAAAACCCCTTCATGCACAGCAAAGAGAGGGAGGTTACAAGCTGTTCTCATCCCAAAACCCAGCTCTGCCGCTTAGTTCTAATACCATCTTGTTATCGCACATTCTCTACCAATCATGGTGCTTCACAACACAAGTAGTAAATCACATGTGTGATAGTATGTCACACATAACAGATTAAAAGAAGAAGTCCTGTTTTCATTCCAATTGCTCTTTAAAATCATCATTAGCAGCTATCATCCATTACTGGGAAACTACTGTCAAATGGCATAATAAATCAATGGATTAGAAGCACTCGGTACTCTGCATGCACATCACACTTGCACTTTTTATGAATGTTCTTTTATGCACTGTATCACTTGTGGATAAATACAGATGTGCCTCTTTATGCAGTTCATTGTCTAATAGCTGCCTCTGTTGTAGTCTTTTATCACAAAAATCTTTCAGCTTTTGCCTCATGTTTTTGTGGTCTCCTTTCAACATAATGTGCAGGTCACCTAGCACAAATTATATTCCATGCCCTTCATTAGGATGATCAGACCAAATTCCTTTCTGATGATACAGTACCTGGCAGTAGAAGTACAGTGTTTGCCCTAGATGTGGAGTAATTCAGAAAGCTTTACAAATGCACAGCTGAATGGACTCACTCCACTGGGTTTTTCTTACAATGCTTTACATTCTGTTATGATAATTTTTCTCATCTTTTAAGGGTCCGTACAGTTGCATTTATAATATTAAGTCAGAATGATAGGAAAAAGAATACAAAAAAAGAACCTCACTCATCTTTTTTTCCTTATTTAGGGCATTTCCATCCCATAAAATATCAACTAGACATAGCTTGTGATGATGTCCTCACAGATTAAGAACATTTTGTTCTAGATTTTGTCAATCTTGAGCTTATTCACAATTTAACATTTGATGTGAATTGCCATTATTCTTGTGTATGTATTCATGTGTAAAATGTCCTTTAAAATTAAACATATCTTCTTGAAAAAAAATCCCAACAGCATAGCTGAGTTCTTTTACCAAGGTAAGCATACTCTTCAGTGCAAAAGTGTGACGGTGGTGTCACTACAGGTCAGAACATGTAAAGTAATGCTCACTATTCTCTAATTTTTCCCCAAAGACTATGACCTTCTGTGAAAATAAATAACATTTTGAAAGCAAAGGAAATGCAATTATTCATAGACTGTTTAGGATTAGGTGGCAGAAAAGCAAATATTTCAGTTTCAGCTTGAAAATCAGGCCATTATTTAACTTTCAATGTGCAGTTCCCATAGTAAATTCATTTTTAATGGGATGGTGTACCTAGTTTGTACTTGGTAATTCAGATATAAGAAATCTGAGCTGTGCCCCATAAATCAATCTGAGTGGTATGCCATAAGACTGCAATAAATTTATGAGCTGCCTTAAAAAAACCCAGAACATGTATTAAGTATATGTTGCACAGATCACAAGTCAAATCTTTGAGGCCAGAAACACAGCTATGGAAGGTTTTAAAATGGTAAAATCCCATTTTGGTCACCTGGAATCCTTTGTATTTAGTAAATACTCAGTCCAAGACTGATCTTTAGGACCTCTTTGAGATTTACTGGGAGACATGACTGACTCACTGCCAGTGAGTCTTGCTGAAGTGCCTTAAAGCTAATTCACATTTGTGCTACTGGACTATCTTTACTGCTGGTAAAGTAGTGGAAAAGAGTTTTTGGCCTTGTTGAACTGTATGAGGTTCAAAGGGCCCACTTCTCCACCTTTTCCAGCTATTTCACAATCTTCAGATAACCTTCAAGACTGACTATGTGAATTAATTCACAGCAAGCAGAGTCTAAATGTTCAGTCCTACTAGGCAACACTGCTCGGAGCTGAGGCACAGGGTATATTCGTTTTGAGTCAATGTTACTTTAGCACAGTTGTCTGATATTTGGTCAGGTGAGAGAGTGAATAGTGGAGGTTTGTATATTGAATTTAATAAAATATAGGTAGAGCATCAGAAATTTTTTTAAAGGTTAGCATGTTAAAAGTGTCTCATGTTAACTTTGCCATGCAGACAGGTCTTAAAGATGACCAATTAAAAGACTTCTAAAAATGAAAATTGATTCAAATGGTGAGTGAGACTCTTGTGTTCTCATCAGCAGTAGTGATTTAGAAGATTGGTAGTGATTTGGAAGCCGGATATATAAACAGGTATAATCCATGCAGTCAACTCTTTCCCACCACCTGCCCCTGTGTAAACAGCTATGGTTTATTGCTATGCAATAAATGGTAATGACAAGGTAAATAATGGTCTCCTTTCATTGAATACAGCTCTTTGTAGGACACTGGTTTTCCTCTAGTCCTACACCCATGTGCTCTATACACAGCCTTTGAGAAAAGTATCACAGTGTCACAGTAATGATGAGACTGGAAAAGACCTTAAAGATCATCCAGTCCAACCTAAATCCAGCTAAAGACAAATCCTTCTCTGAATCACGTATCAAACAGAGCGTAGTTGCCTCTGCAAGACACATTTCTTCTAGCCTCTGCATCTCCCTTACGAAACTGACAAAATACTTGTCTTCTGCATGTCCTTCATCCACTTCTGCTACCTTTGAAATGCAGCTGATCAGTTATACCTCTGGAAGTTCTTCGTGGTGTTGAAACTGGTAATTACTGTTTCTTAAAGTATTGTTTGATAGAGTACAGCACTATTTCCTTTTAATCTTGTCATGCTTTTAAAAACAATTTTGACAATAACTGCAGATTTTTTGTCTTATTCTTCTCTGAAAGACTTCTTACAGTACTATGTTGGGAAAGAGATCACTAAAACCTGTTACTTTCCTTGTTGTTTTGAAAAGCAGATAAAGAAAAACCCCTGAAAAAAAAAATAGTTTTAATATTTTGCCAATTTTGCTCTCCTCAGTAAGTGGGTGACGCCCTGGGCTGTGTCGACTGAAGCGGCTGGTGAGTGGAGGTGCAGCTGCAAACTGATCATTTTGCCTGAAGATGTCAGAAGTGGTGAGCAACTGCCATAGTCATGGGAAAGAGAAACCCCAAACCCAAGAGAATGGGCTGCTGATGCTGCTGTTGCAGACCCGATGGCTGGTGCCATCTTGGCTTTGTTCTGGCCATGGAACAGAGAAGCTATGCCACGGCTGTGACTGAGAAACTGGGAAATGCTTGAGTAGGCAGGAAAAAGAGGCCCAAGGGGCTTTGGATGTTTTTCTTCATTGCTTGGCTGGATTGTGTGCACTGAAGAAACCAAAGGCACTTGTTNCAAGGGGCTTTGGATGTTTTTCTTCATTGCTTGGCTGGATTGTGTGAGCTGAAGAAGCCAAAGGCACTTGTTACCCTTAAACCTTTGGCAAATTGCTGAGAGACTGGGGGTGAAGTATACACTGTGGCACCAAACTGCCTGCTGCCATCTACAGATATGCTTGCCTGTCCTGTCTTGTTTGCTAGCCCATCTGCAGGCCATGCCACATGTTTCCCTGAGAACTTCAGCAAAACTGGGAAGAGAGAAAGAAACTGTGGATGGTTTGGAGCAGCTGCCATGCTCAGCAGAGCCTGGGAGGGAGCCTCTGCCACAGGACGGTCTTGGCAATCCATTTGCCTGCACTTTATGCCCTTCCTCCCAGAGGCTACTATCTTAAGCCACCAGGGGCTCCCATTTTAAGCCAAAAACTGCTACATAGTTCTCTCCCATGTTCACAAAATGTGTGTAATGGTCATGTGACACAGCTTCTCTTTGTCTGTTCACTTGTTTGGGGGTTTTCCTTTCTTTCTGTTGGGTGTGGGTCCAATAAAGCTTTCCTTTCCCCCAAAGTTGCTTCGTTGCCTGGTAAATTCTACCTGAGACCCAGCTGGTGTGCTTAAGACTGCAAGCACTGACCGAAAGGACCAATTGAGGTCTTTCAACCCGTCACAAATATGTAAATATTAAATGGCCTTTTCTTAGGCTATGAGACCAAACTTCATTACAAATAGCATAGAAAGAAAATGCAGTTTTCATAAATAAGATCTAAAGATTAAGACCAAACCCCTTTTGAATACTGTTAAATGGTAAGATTACACTCTTGCTGTAAGTAACACCTTAATCTTGAAGCTTTGACCTAGATGTGCATGATCCCAACTTAAATACGTACACTACTGACATGCGGTTGCTATGTGTTGGTGATAGTGGCTCTTCAGTCAGGTGAATCTACAGGATTTTTTCCTGAGGTGCTCTCACATTTCTTTGTTGCTGGGAGTGGTAAAGATGTTCTGTAAAGAGTGTGAGTTAAACTGGATCTAATATTTAGCTAAATTATATCCAGTGATTTTCAACTTTTTTCACTCTACACCCACAAGTCTTCCTCTGAAGAGGTAGATGTCAGAAAAATGAATTCTAATTTCATGGCCACGGCTTTGCCTTTTCTGGAAGTCTTAGGAATAAGTGCATCCGTGCATAGATTTCCAAAAACCTATGCATGTCCTCATGTTGAAAAGTGCGGCTGGTCAGTTGAAAGCTGAAGTACAGAAGATGTGGCAGAATTGAATTCACTAACTGGAGATGAGGTCAACACAGCAACTTTGTACCTGTATTATCAGATGTAAAACCATCTCTAGATTTTTATGAATGTCCAAAAACCAGTGTTAATGTTTCAGTTCTGCAGCTTTACCAAAACAGTGCCTGTCAAGGACAGACCTGTCACGGAAGCTGTGTATGAACTACCTTGGTGTTATCGAGTGATAGAGAAGAGAGCATGCAGTGTATGACAGAGCATCTGCTGCAGTAACAGATGTTTTGATGGAACTACCTAATCCTGCAGCTAAGCCAGGCCTATTCTGTTTAAAGGAAGAGTTCAAAAAAGTTACTTCTTGAGGTAAGAGTTTGTTTTTCCTTTTATCACCATATATGTAGACATGAAATATTACTGCATGCATGTGACAGAAGTGTTTTAAATAAAGAACAATAACTGCATGAAAGAGAAATGGAATGATTTATCATTGTGTAACTCTCATACATCTATCACAGGATTTTTTTTCTATAGGTGAGGATTGATGCATGGCAAACTTTGAAAATGGAAAGTGATTTTGTGATTTTGATTGCAAAATGCTTGCACTCCTTTATTTTCAAAGGAAACATAGATAAAATTATTCTCATTTAAACATTGTGATTTCCAGACAAAATAGCAAAAACAAAAACAAACAAAAAAAAAGAGAGGGAAAAAAAAAGCCTCTATTTTATTTTACTGGCATCAGCAAGATTCTCACTTTGTGAGGCTAGTGAAATAAAACTCTTCAGACCAGTGTCTTAAGGTCATAGTATCACTCCCATGTTACAGAGGTGCCACACAGAATATATCAAAGTTAGAAGAATCAGCATTTGTCTCAACTTCTTTGTGCATTTTAGCAGGTATCTTCTGTTTTCAATTAGCTATCTTCCTTTGAAAAGCAAATCAACAAAGCATTGTTGCATAAAGATTATCTACTCTTCCCCAAAATCTGGAGTGAAGAAACCAGGCATGCTCTGTGTCTGTTGGTAGCAGCAATCTAGATGCATATTGTTGCCATATAAAACAGAGATATGACAACTTCTTGCAAAGGGTACACCACTTCTCATTGCAAAATTGCAAAGTTCACATGGGAATATTCAGCTTGCCACTGGCAGATGTTTTTGTAAGCTATGTTGTCTCTTCACAAAACAGTCAGGCTTGTTCCATTAAACATATTTGCACAGACTGTTTTGACAACACTAAAAGCAGGCACAAGAAAAGAGGGACAGGTTAGACAATGGCATGAAATTAGCTAAAGAATCAAACAGAGGAGATCATCAACTGAAGAGATTAAATAAAAAGAACTATTTATATAGAATTGTTTTCCATATGTTGCAGTTTGAGAATTATCAAATTTTCAAGTGTTAATTTTGGTCCTTTTATGCAGAAAGAGCATTCCATTTTGAAGTTAGTTATAGCTTTCCCATCAGACCCGAGTCAGTGTTCTGACACCTACAGGTGATTGGTGGACGGAGTCTATAAAAGGGAATGTACTTCCTGTTTTCTACCCTTCTTCTCTGGTATGTCTTGTGAGACAGAGAGCTCCTCCCTGGGCAGCCTGTTCCAGTGCTCTGTCACCCTCACTGGGAAGAATTCTCATATTTTTGTAGAACCTCCTACATTCCAGCTTGCACCCATTGCCCCTTGTCCTATCATTGGATGCGACTGAGAAGAGTCTGGCTCCTTCCTGCTGTCACTCGCCCTTTACATATTTATGAACATTAATAAAGTCATTCCTCAGTCTCCTTTTTTCCCAGGTAAAGAGACCCAGCTCCCTCAGCCTTTCCTCATCAGGGAGATGCTCACCACTCCCTTAATCATCTTTGTGGCTCTGCTCTGGATTCTCTCAAGCAATGCTGTGTCATTCTGGAACTGAGAGGCCAAGAACTGGACATAATATTCCAGCTCTGCTCACTGCTCACTCACCCTAAAACCAGTCAAAACTCTCTTTTAGATGCTGATCTAAAAAAATCTACCAAAATCTCTAAGTTATGGTGCAGGCATTTCTTACATAGCACATAAAGTATTGCAGGTATATCTGATGTCTTACAGAGAACAGCTTTATATAAATAATTTTTGTCTCTAATCTCTTCAGTTGATTGTCTCCTCTGTCTGATTCTCCAGCTAATGTCATGCCATTGTCCCTTCTGATCCCTAATGATTCTATGAAGTAAAGACCTTTCTAAGAAGCTGGAAGGAAGCGAGCGGAATAGAGCAGAGGAAAGTATCTGACACATCTAGCTTCTAATCAGGTGCACTGGTGAGTTCTGGAACGTACACAGTGTCTAAATCCACTAGGTTTACATGAAAGACATTACCAGAAAGGATCTTCCCTTCTTTCTGCTTTCATCACTTTAGGGGTGTTTAACAGTGCTTGTACTTGCCCTGCTGCACCTTCAGGTAGTGAAGAGGTGTATTCACAACAGCCAGCAATTTCATAGCAGGAACACTCACAAGTATTATTTATTACTATAATTCTAGCAAACAGTCTGAGACTGCAAAACAGTAACACATACAAGGTCTCATAACTCATCTATAATTTACATTTTCCATGGATACAAACCTGGCTGCCTAATTGGGAAGTCATTTGACTTGAAACTTAATATACTTTTACCTTTTGATGGATTCATCATGAAGAGAATATATTGTGTTTTCATTACTTAGAACTACGAGCAATTTTCAACTTTGTGTTTTCTAGTTTCAAACAAGAGAAAGATTTATCTGCCAGGGTAACAGATTGATCAGTATAATTCCACATACTTCCAGCAGTTGCCACCAATGTTGTGGCTGACGCCGAGAGCCTGCCATTTCCTGGAAATTTGCTATCAAAGAATACAAAATTAGACAAAACCATGGAGTGGTGGTGGGGTAAAAGAAATTCCTCTATGTTCAGGTGGCACAGGTGATGAAGGAAAAAATTGCAATGAAGGAAAAAAACCCTCTAGTTCTTCTACCTTCAAGAATCAGGATGAATAAAAGGGGACTTAAGCTTGAGTGGAGCCTTTTGACAAAACAGGTCATTCCCTTTTCCCTCTCCAAGCTCTGTCTGCCTTTATTTCCAGAGCTGCTCAGCTGTAAATCACACAGAATTACAGAATCACTCTGGTTGGGAAGACCCCTGGAATCATTGGGTCCAAGTATCTACGCCACCTTACAAGTTCACCCCTAAACCATATCCCTTAACACCTCAACAAAATGATCTTCAAACACATCCAGGGATAGCAACTCAACCCCCTCCCTGGGAAGCCCATTCCAGTGCTTGACCATCCTTTCTGTGAAAAAATTCTTCCTCATATCTAGTCTAAACCTGCCCTGTTGTAATTTGAACCCATTCCCTCTTGTTCTATCACTAACTGCTAGTGAAAAGAGACCAGTGCTGCCCTGAACTCCTTTCAGGTAGTTCTAGAGAGTGATGAGGTCTCCTCTCAGACTCCTCTGCTTCCAACTAAAGAGCCCCACCACTCTCTGTTTCCTCATTGGATTTATTCTCTAGGCCCTTCACCAGCTTAGCTGCCCTCCTCTGCACCTGCTTCAGCACCTCCACATCTCTCTTGTATTGAGGTGCCCAAAACTGGACACAATACTCAAGGCGTGGCCTCACCAGTGCTGAATACAGGGGGATGACACCTCCCTACTTCTGCTGGCCACACTATTTCTAATACGAACCAAGATGCCATAGGCCTTCTTGGCCACCTGGGCACACTGCTGGCTCATATTCATCTTCCTGTCAGTTAGAGCCCCCAGGTCCCTCCCGGACACACAGCTCTCCAGTCACATCTCCCCAAGGCTGTAGCATTGCGTGGGGTTGTTGTGGCCCAAGCGCAGGACCTGGCACTTGGCCTTAGTGAAGCTCCTGCCATTACCATTGGCCCACTGCTCCAAACTATCCAAGTCTCTCTGAAGAGCCTCCCTACCCTCTGGTGGATGAGCCCTCCCACCTAACTTGGTGTCATCTGCAATACCGAGCCCTGAGGCACAGCACTTGTGACAGGCTGCCAGCTGGATTTCACTCCATTAACCCCCGCTCTTTGGGCCCAGCTGATCAACCAGCATTTTATCCAGCAGATTGTGTGCTCGTCCAAGCCATGAGCAGCCAGCTCATCAAGGAGAATTCCATGGGGAACAGTGTCAAAGGATTTTTGAAAGTCCAGGTAAACAATATCCACAGCCCTTCTCTCATCCAATAGTGGGGTCATCCTGTCATAGAAGGAGATCAGGAAAGGTTATGAAAGCAAGAGTATGTAAGTCAGAGAAGGGTGAGTTTTGAAATGAGGAGAACATAGATAACAGGCTGGGACAGTGGCTGCTTGAAGAAATGCTGCCACCATAAAATATGACCCAACACACAGCTGCTGACTTGCAGGGGGAGGTGAAGGGTCTCCATGTTAGCAGATACTGCCAGTGGAGGCATTGGACTCATGTAATCTCTTGTCATAGCCACTGTGGTGGAGAGTGACCACGATTATAGAAAAATAGTGAGGAACTTCTGGCTAAATCTAGCCTCACTCAGCAACCGCTGACATGATTTGACCTTCTAACCACTATAAAGCTGCAAATAGGTTTACCAGTTTAAATTGCCCTAAAACCAAATCAAATCCATAATTTTCTACTTGCCCCCAGAGGGTAAAGAATGCTAAAGTTTGTGTTGCCTGTTAGGTGATCAGCATCTAACTATGAAATGCTGTACTCAAAGTGAGGCCTGATGAACATCCGCAAAGACTGATAGTAGGGTCAGGGGGTGGAGATCATCAAAGGATACCTGCCAGGCCATACAGAGAAACAAAATCATAGAATCATTAAGGTTGGAAGACACCTCCAAGATCATCACGTCTGACCATCAACCCAACTCCCCCATGTCCACTAAACCATGTTTCCAAGTGCCAATTCTACACTAATGACTAAGCGTGGAGAAAACTCTTCTAGATGGAGACATACTGTGAAAAGCCTGAAAAGGTGAAAGACACCAGCATTCCTCCCCTCACTGTGCCATGCAGTTCTCAGGGAAAAGCACACAGTGCATCTGAAAAGGAGTGATGCACAGCTGCAAAACCCTGCATCTTTCCTAGAAGACTTTCTTCTTGGAAAGCTTGGAAATCTAGTTAAGTTTGGCTTGCATGGTCTAAAGCTGGGTATAGTCTAGAATACCAAAAAATGAAGACAGCTGTTTGTGTTTAGTTTGGAGACCTGAAGTTTAACTTTTCCTAATGTTCCTTACTTACTGTGTACAGCAGACAGCATTACATTTAAATGGTACCAAAAATGTCACGTCTGGGACCCCATGTATTGCATTTAAAGCGGCGAATAGAATAGATATTTTAGGGGCAGCTACAAAGAGTACAGCCTACAACCACTTGTTGACTGTATAATACTTCGCAGTCAAGGCATAGCCTGACAGCATATGTGAGATTTTATGGAGGTGTGATTACACCCACACCATCTTCCTTCAGTGTGATCTCTCTTCTCCGACACTACAGAAGGTCTGCACCCGCTTCCGATGTGATTCACAAGAGTGAGACCTGCTGCTGATTAATGCTGCCCCAGAGTTCAGTCTCTCCAGAAAACAGATTTCATCCGTGGTGCTTTGGGGCGTATCCTATAGGCACAACACCACAAACTGGGTTTGGGAGAGCTCCAGTAGTGCAATCACAATAGGGATGTGGGGATACAATAATCGAGTGAGTGGAGTTGTAAAATCATAGGGGCTCAGTAAGGATTTTTGGTGCTATCGTTTCATCGTTTCCTTATTCGCAGTGGTAAAGTCCACGATCTTGGAAAAGGGCAGGGAAAGGATAGAAATGGAATGCCGCTTGTGAAACAGCAAACCCATAACGCACACGAGCGAAGTTACAAACAAAAGCAGAGTGCCCTCTCGTGGTACTGAGGCAGAGAGAGTGCTCAAGGATGTCACAAATTCTGAGTGTTGTCATGGGAATGTTCTGCAGTTAGTTTTCTATACGGAATATTATTTGTATGTTTTAATTCCATTATTTCTGAGAGAATTTGTAAAAGCGATGTCGGTACTTATTTTAAAACTTGGAAAGCAAACCATTTGTTTTGTTTCTAGTTTGACAGAACAGCACTATAGTAATTTATGAATTGTCATGAACGTGAGATTTTATTTAAAAAACATGCAAGGAGCATTTGTCTTACTTCCCCCCTCTCCCCCCGTATGTTATGAAATACTATTTCTTAATTGTAGTCTACTTTTCAGTATTAGATACCAAAAATGTGTCTGAAACTATAGAATCATTACTATCCCAAATAAACTAAAATAAATGAGATTCTGAATTGTACTAACCACTCTTACCGTTTTCTAGTGACATTTATTCTTTTAGTTTGTTTTTTCCCTCACAAACATGTATTTGAAACATTTCGTTTTACAAACGAGACAGCTTTAATCTGTGGACCTGACAAAAAATTTATACACAGGAACGATAATGACAAGTGTAGTTAAAAACATGATTGCCATATTCTCATTATTGCTATATTATAGCAATATCTGCATATTGCTCATTCTCTCTATTGCTAACCGTAGTTTCATTACTTACAGCATGGGAAGATCACCTTTGCAGAATAAATACCATGCAAGCAAGAGGCGAGATGATTGAAGAACACACAGTTTCTGTATCTGTCCCCCATGACTGACAAACTTCTGCCTTAAATATATATGTCTAAGGTCAGGAAATGGATGTTTATTTACTGTATGTACTAGCAATCCATCCTGATTCAAAAGGTGAACTGTCTGCACACTTTTCTAGCTCCACCTTATTTCTGAATGCACAGGCTTTCAGCATTAGAACCTTTTGTTTCAACACTTGGTACAAAAGTCCTAATATCATAAAAAGAAATTACCTGCACAACTCTTCTGCTTTTACTACCTTTTCAAACGGCTACAGAAGGGTGGCAATTGGTCTTCTCTTCTTACAAAATAGCACTGAACAATTGCTTCTACAAATGAATCATTACCTGTACAATGATACGGACACAAGATAAATTGAACCATAGATAAATGGAACTATTTAAGTAAGGTATTAAGTATACACAGTATTATTTATCTCAACATGCGCCACGAAGTGTGCATCTGCTCTCAGCATTTCAATAAAGTGTATAAGAGGATATGTTATTTCATAAGGGTTTATTTTAAATACAACTAAATCACTTGCAGTGCTGATACCATCAATTAATTAGCATATGAAACAGTCCTAAGTATAACAATGCTTTCACTCATCCAACAAATAGATGAGAAAGGAAAAAAGATATTAAAAAAAAAAAGAAAAAAAGAGAGAGCTATTCTCATCTTCCTATGAATTGCGGCTCAGAAATTGAAATAAAATTTACTGTTTTATCAAGGCGTGCTGGAACTTAGTTTCAAAGAGTCACCAGTGAGCCAGGCCATCAATTTCCCAGTGTCATGCAGAGACAACATTGGAGCTAAAAGCTGCACTCAGCTGTTTTGCTTTTTGGAAGAACATAGTAGGATTAAGCAATCACCATTTACTACCCATTTTCTTGTTGCTCATGATATCCTGTAGCGTTTAGCATCGGTGTGTGCATCGAGCTTTTAAAAATACTGTTTTTCATGATATTGATAGGAATGTGTAAAACTATTTCTGGGATGGTGAGCACCAGTGAACAGACATGTGCGTACCCGTTCAGAGAAAGAGATTCCTTTCAGCTAGTATTGCCAGGTATGTATCTTTCTAATCATCAGTATTATGTGTGAATGCTTAGTAATGCGGTGGACTGTGGTTTGTTGGGGGGTTTGTTACTGCTGTATTCTAACACCAGTCTTTAAGCGATACCTGCGCTTTTTTAGCATATTTTTTTTTAACAGAAGCATTGAAAGAGATGAAACTGTAACCTTTGCTGGGTGAGAGCTTTAATCTGTTAAAGGAATATGCTTCCATCAACAGAGGGCACTCTATGGTTTTCAAAGGAGCGTAATAGAAACTTAAAAGGGTTGAGGAGATGACAGAGTGTGGCTTTTGAAGAGTCTTTAGTACTGGTCAATCTATAATTTATCGGAAATGTTACTGATTTCCACAACAGAGTACAGGAATGAAAGAGAACCCCATCATTTGATAAACTCAGATACTAGGATTAAACCTGTCATGTACACAGATAGCTCTTAGTTACATCTTCAAAGTTGTAAATTTTGTGTAGAAGTTGTGACATACACTCCTTTAAAAGTATATTTCCTTAGTAATAGTGAGATTTACTGTTTGTTTAAAAATGACGAGTTTGAATATCACAAGTGTAAACAGGTTAGCACCACTGCTATTCCATACGGTTTCTTCCAGTTCATAAATAGTTTTGTTTCCTGGTGCCAGCATAGCTACTGTTTATACTGACCAATTTGATTTCTGTTGTTCACTTATTTTCAAACCAAAATGGTTGCATTTAAATCTGGGACCTGAAGAGGAAATTCTGTAGAGCAAATTAGGTATTTTTAGCCCGTTTAGAACGTATGGAAGTACAGCAGAGTAATCTAAAATAGAGGTGTAACACGGAATCATTCATTGATACGATGGAAAACCTCATGAATTGCTTGAAAGTAAACTGAGATTTTCAAATAGAAGACAATGAGAGCTTGGCAGGAGCGCTGCATGCAGAACTATCACAGATTAAGGTAGCATGCATATACGTGTATTTGTGTAAAGTCCTGCTGAAACTCCTAAAACTCAAATAGGGAAAGCAGTGCTGCCATTCCTCAGCTTGAAGAACACAGGAGTTAAGTACCAGCACAGTTTTAAGCACGTACTTGATTCTCTTTCACAAAACATGCTAGCATGTGATCCATGCGTAAAAGTGGGTGCACACGTATTAGCAGTATAGGCATCTCTAGCTGGAGGTGGGATATTAAGAGTTAAGGTGGAGGAGAATGCAGTAAATCCTTATTTTATCCATTCATCTATATTAATCCCACAGAGAATTACTGTATGTGTTTGTAATTACAGAGACTAAGAGATCCAGTGAAGAACTAATCAAAGTTTAGGGGGCAAATTCTCTCTTTGCTGTCCCTATGACTGTGGAATAGATTGAGAGATTTCAGATCCCAGCTCTTGCAAGGAACGGGGATTTCTTTATTGCAAAGCTGGCTAGTAGAAGTTAGAAGCTGTTTTCCTTGCTTTAACACTTAGATTTGCCAACAGCTGTTTCAACATTTCTAAACACAATTCCCACTGGCTGCCAAATAACTATAAATTCAGTTCCGTGTGTTTTTGAGTAGTAGGCATAAAAAATAATGCTGTCTGATTAACGCTGTTTATGCTTTCACATCTTATAAAGCTATAATAGATAGGAATGGTCACAGTATATTACATCTAAACAAAAAATTCACGAGTTTGAGACACGTTATCTTCAGAAGGTAACAGAGCAGTAATTTATCAGGTACAGTCAGGTTGTTGTATTTCACAGTTTTGTTCCATCTAGAGTCCGCAGCATGTTGCAGGAAGCAGCATGACTTGGGGCAGCATGCTGTAGGAGATTCAGGTGTTCTTTCTGTGTCAAGTTTCCCGACAGTGGACTGTTTTAACATTACAGAGACCCAGAAGAATTCTGTCTCTGTACAAGAAGAAGATATTCAGAGAGTTGCTGCAAAATATTGCCTGGTACATTCTCCCTCCCTGAAAAGTTAAATGGCAGCTGCTGTTTCTGGACACTTGTTCCTACAGGAAAATGTGTGTTCAACTTGGTCAAATACAAAGTGAGTGCAGTGCTAGCTGACACGGCGCTCACGGGTGTGGAGCTACAGAGACTGAGCTTTGCTTCTTCCCGCTGAGCATATAATGCCTTTCATCACACAGTATTTAACCTTATGTGTTCTACCACAGTCCTGGGTAACACTTCATTTTAAGTGTGCCAGTATTATTAATTCATTTGGTATTCACTGTAATAACACTGATCATAATGAACTCATTCTGTAACCGCCTGAATGTCGTAGGTACTTACATGGAATTCCACTGCTATTCAGCATTAATTAAGGTACCACCTAATTTTTACAGAGAAGGAAGAGTGTGTGATCTGTCTCATGAAACAGCTGCCTTAGCGTATCAGAGTGCTCCAAATATTTGGGTGTAGCGAAGATGTTGGATATATTCCGCCTCTGAGGAAAACTGTGAACACCGTGTGGATAAATAGTGCAAGAATGACATTGTCTAAAATACAGCACACATGTGCCTACTCCGCATGTCATTATGCAAAATGTACTGCACTGCATGTAGCACTGATAAACAGAAATCTTTCTACTTCACAAAATATGCAAATAGCCAAACTGCCTTTCTAGAACTTAAAAGCAAAGCTATGCAAGAAATGTCTTTAAATAAAACTGGTGCCAACCTCTCTTTAATACCTAAAACCATAGCGCTCGTATGTGTGTTAATATGAAGCAGCTGAAGTAATCTTGTCGTGTCAAATGCCATGTAGCAGCTTAACAAACCTGCTTGTTGCAATGACGTTGCGAACCAAATAATCTCCTTTAATTGAAAACGGGCACAACGTTGTTATGCTTATTTGAAAATGATGTTATAAATCTGAAAATTCGTATATTGTACAATGAAAGCACATCTTGAATTTCATAGTGGCGTAGTGAAGTGTGTGAACACATACTCGATGTCATTGCATGCCTTAAATGAGCATTTTTAGAGATTGTAACTTACTGGGTAGAGTGATTCTGGGCAAAAACTGGGCAGGCAGGGTCTCAGCCTGCAAACTGAACTACATATTGCACACTCACACGAAACCAAACCATTATCAACAAAATACTCAGGATTGCTGCTTTAGCTTGTCTGCTGGTGGCAGGTTTGTGTGGGAGTGTATGTGGATTTTTCATTTTGCCATGCTAAGAATGACCTTGGTCATAAACGGGAAGTCTGAAAACCGAAAGCAGTGCCACATGATTTAGGCTGTTGCCTCATGCCTGAATCATATTCATTAGACTATCAGTCCACAAAGTTTTCTGAGTGAATTTCTCTTGGTCTACAGGAAGGGACCAAGAGAATTAAAAATAAACAGAATTCAAGCAGTAAATGTCTTAAAATAATATTGATTTCTTTTACAGTCCAAGCCTGTGTTGTGAAACATTCTCACCATTGGAAATCAATGGGAAAAATTAAATTTCCTTCAACGAGACCAGCTTATCATCTATAAAATTTAAAGTTCAGACTGTGCTGTGTATTTTAACCCACTGCAGTGCAAACTAACCCACTGCAGTGCTTGGATATACAGCTACCTTCCTTTGATAAGTAACTCTGACTCCTATTTGCAATAACAGGTGTTATGCACGCAGTGATAGAGGAAACCCAAAATTCCGTACAATAGTAATAGGTGAGGCAGCAAATACAAGGCTTGTAGACACAGAGCAGTGATGTTCAAGATGACATTTCTTAGAACTTAAAACTTTTTTAAAATGTGGGTATAAAAGCCAAGAAGTTGAATTCTGAACAAAGACACTGAGGAAAAATGATCTTATTTTAAGAAAAACCCCTCAATGTACAATTTATAACTTCCTCGGTAGATGATGTGTCACATTGTTCACTTTACAAGCTGGTGTCCTGCTTTTAAGTGTGCAGGCTAAGGTATTTAAGGTGCCCACTGTAGCCACCAGTGATTTTTAAGAATTTTTAAAGCCAAGGCTTGAATTCAGCTTCCTGAGGTGAACAAGTGTGCCTTTCACTCTGTGCTTTGTATTTGCAGACTTTGGGGGTCTTAATTTTCTAGAAGTACTGAATCTTTCTGGATTACAGAGTCTAAATTTATTTAGGCAACAACCTCCTATAAAGGGAAATAAATGTTTTTTAGCTTGTTTGATGATTGTCACCTCCTGATAACTTCCAGAGTGGTAACTATCAAAACTCATTTCATTGAGTCACTAGGACAGCATATGTAATTTAGTCTTGTATTTCTCTAGTGTCTCTCTCTCATGTGAAAGAAGTGGATCCTGAATTGTGCAGCTTAGCACTTGATTTGTCCTTTCCAAGGGCCATATGGGTCTTCATCACATAGAGGTGGATCTAGTAATTTCCTTTAAGGTACTATAAGTGCAACTTCTGTATTGTCATATGTTCTGTTATTTAGGTGAGCCAACCCCTTTTCTTCATCTCAAAGTTCTCAAACCTGAAAACACATGAAATCCTTTGTCAGTTTCAAAAGGATTCAAGGAAACACTTCAAATGTGTGAGAGACATCCAGATGCTCCTTCTGGAGGCTTTCTCTCTTATGTGGAGGTAGCATAAGAGAGCAGAGGGGCGGTAGGTATCTTGCCTTTTGCTCCTTGCCCATGAAAAGCAAGCTGCAACAAGAATCAGCTAGACTGTGTATTTTGGAAAAGGTGCCAAAGTACTGGATGCCATAAGAGCAACCGGTAGTTGAGACACAATTAGATACTGCAACCAGAAGGTAATACTTCCTTTTAAATACTCTAAAATAGATTAATAACTGAGAGCATACTGTAACTGTAAAGTTAAAAGGATCAAAATGTGGAAAGAATGTTGAATAAATAAGGTTAGGGTTCACATGAAAATAATAAATGGAGTAGGAAGGAATACCTTAAAAATCTTTAATCTTGCAAAAATCTCCTGCTAAGTTTGTGTTTACCATAGCAGGCTGGTCCTGTGTTAATGCGACACTGAATTATAATCCTTACAGCGTCAGTGTCAACACAAAAGGCACATTCTTTCAACTTAAATAGAAGGAAAATGAATCCAACATTGTCACATGCTTTTGCTTCATTTCTGATTTGTTTAGTTTCTCTTCTCTCATGGAAAGGACTCCAAATAGCTATAGTTGTGTGCTAAGGTAATAATAATGAAAATTATGATAATAATAAATAGAGTTGGTACCAGAATACAGACTAAAACTCATGCTTATCTAGATGATGAGCCACCATGTCATGGAAGTAGTATCTGATAAGCTTTTAAAATCACTCATAAGTTCCATCAAAAGGACTACACCCATTGCCAATGACATTGAGGGTGCAATTACATCATGAAATAATAAAATCACATAATGAAATAATAAAATGTGGACCACAAAATGCTTTTGTGAACCTTGATTCATGCACACGACTTAAATAGATTGCTCCCTGCATCAAAGGAAAATACTGTTTTAAACAAATACAGTTTCCGAAGAAACCAAATTAGTAGTAGAAAGTACATTACAGTCTCTATTCCATGGAGTTCCTTTAGCAGTCATAAGGATTCCTTAGTTTCTCTTGGCTGAACCACATGAACCACATCTGAGCTCAGGATAGTGTCATATATGAGTAACATATGACCTAGCATCTGATCTGTTCATCTGCCTTAGGTGAAACTGATCTCTGAACTCAGATCTTGACATTGTAGTGTTTCAGGGTGCTGCTTTGCCTGCATAAGCACAGGTATTTCCTATCAGGCAGTGAATTCAGGCTCCGTAAAACCCCACATGAAGATGAGTTCTTTGATATTTGTGTGTGTGACTTTCAAGAGCCCCAGGCTATAGTCTCAGCACACTGCTGGGGAGTGATGCATGGTATATTTAGCTTTTTAAGAAGCTTTTCCTTTTTATATATTGCCATTGGTGATTACTTTGTATTTAATTTTTTTAAAGAGAGTTAGAAATTGCATTTTTACCAAGTGATCCAAACATGAAATCCTCCTCCAACTGAGGTTCGTTAGTCATATGTCCTCTCTTTAGCAAATTACTAATAAATGCTTCTAGGAAGAACATCAGACAAGATGACATGTCAATGTCATTAGTAACTACAGATCATCTTTCTTATTCTGTGGTTAGATAAGAAATGCTTTGTCATTTTCAGGAGCCTTGTAGAAGTCAATTTCATATTAATTTTGCACTGATTAGCAGAGATAACATGGCAAGTAGTAAATGAATCATCATTTCAGCTTTGAGCTCTCGAGGGTTTGTAAGAATTCATGTGTTCAGAGAGTGCAGTCAGGTGAAACACATCCTATGCCTATTTCATATGAACTTTAAAGTCTGCCCTGTACAAGCCTGAATTTCCCATCTTATATTGTATTCATCTCTACCGCCTTTAAGTCTCCATTATTATTCAATCATTCAGCATCAAACAGCAAAGGGTGAGCAGCGGCTTGAAAGTTTGCAGTTGCTATTTAGCAGAACTCCTGTGTTATAACTTGCTCTTCAGGGTTGAGACAGCAGACAAGATTTTTTAAATGCCTTTAGATGTATAAAGGTGCTGCTAAGTACCCACTGGAATTTGCAGACATGCCTCAGTGCCACCAAAATAGAAGGGACGGACATGCATAATCTACTTCGGGTTTTTAAAAATCACACCTATCTGTTTAACTATCAAAACAGCTTTGTATGCCGTTGCATGTTATTCCTAAGTATCCAGCACTGGCTATGTTTGCATATTGCCCCTCAACACTGGCTTAGGAAAGACTATGTTAACAATTGATTGTCTTGAAAAAGACTATGTTAAAAACTGATTTGCCTTTCTAGTCATGATTTCACAATCTGAATATATTGGAATGTGCTTTCTTATCTTGCTTTTCCAAAGAAGAGGAAATGTACCTTACATTACTTCTATGACCAGGGATTAAGTCCTTCATAGCTATGAAAGAAGGGCTTGAAATCCCCATCCGTAAGAAAGTAGTTCTAAAGAGCAGGTAAGGTACAGTGTAGCAATAACAATAACTAGCATGTGCATTAGCAAGAATTCCATTACATTGTGTGGTGCTTCAGAAGAACAAACATTTAGATCAGTTACACTGAACAAGAAGATAGGTTTGTGTTTCTGACAGGGTAGGGATTAAAAAATAATAGGTTTAACAGAAGAATAATTCACAGCAACGGATGAGATGGCGAGCTGAAAAAAAACCCAGTAAGAGTGTTCTCCCTTCATAGGAAGGCTACATGAGTGGCATGGCTGTGGTGGACCTCCACAGGGGAGGGGACCGTGGAGTGAATCTGTAAAGAAATCTTTCCTAGTGTGTAGCAGCACTGTAGAATTAGCTGTAGCCTTTGGTCTAAAGCAATCATGAGGCCTTAGCCCCAGGGTCAGGGTCTGCACCAGCTCTGGGGACTGATGCCCCATTGCACTGGTGGTGAATGTCAGCCTCCAGACCCGGGATGACTGGCTGCTTCTGGCAAAGTTTCTGAGATCTTGTATCATGTGGGGAGCTAAATCTTGAGGTTTCACTGGGCATGGCTGATTCTTCATGCTTCAGAAAAGTGGTCTGAAATCCTCAGGGCACTTCTGTTTCCTGGGAGCAGCCATCACAACAGCATAAACTTCTGTCTCCAAGCTCAGCAGAGCAGAGCACAGGGCAATTGGCCCTCCAACCCATTCTGAGCTCAGACTAGGGGTCAGCTCCTCCTACTACATAAATCAATACCTTATATTATTCCCAGTCCTCTCACTGCTGCAGGAGACCTACAGCTGGGACCAGAGTTTTCTTATTTAAATCAAATGAGGAAAACTGACTTACTGAAAAGGTCATTTGTTTCAACTTTCCTAGCCTAATCAGCAGGGATTGAGCTATGTTATGTTTGAGAAAGATAATCCCAAGAGAAGTTGGCTTTTGATTATCACGGTGAGCGTGAGTCCTACTTGTGGCCATACTGGGAGTATTTAAAAACGCGACTCTGTGCAACAACAGATGCATTAGCAGATTATCCAGGCCAGGGTGCTGAAGGGGGTTCATACTTCCGAGCAGAAATAAAATTTATCTTGTGATCCTTTCCTGGTGTCTGCAAGATTGACATCTCTCTTGTACTAGCCTCAGGGATGCTGCTTATTCTCAACGTGTTCAACCAGGTAGCAGAAGAGAGCTGGGGCCTTGAGCTCCTTTACTGTCTCTCACTGATGGCATGATGGCACCAAGTGATATGATGGTAGCTCCTGACTTTGCCTATCTGTGCCACACAGAGGCTCTTACCAACTAGTAGAAGAATTTGGGATCCTTTGCATATGTTTACGCTGCTTATTTCTTTTCAATTGCATTTATTCCTCTAAGATCTACTTCAGCAAATACAGTGCCTACTATTTTCATTTACTTGAGATGCAGATGAACTTGAACAGTAAATGTCTGAAATGTCCCTTCACAAGTTCAAATGAAAAAAGTCTCTGTAGAACATTAAATGGCTTCACTGCAATGTTTACTAACAGAGTCTTAAAAATGCACAGGGTATTGTTGTTTTCCTTGGAAAATATAAAATTCCTCAAAAATTACATGGTGTCACACAGCCTGCCATAGCTTATAAAAAAATGATGCACTGCCTTTAGTTTTATTAGGAAAATTACACTGTATTAACTCTTTGTCTCTTTGAGGGCACGTCTCTGCATTGCACAGTAAAGCTTGTTCCAGGCACTTGTGTGCTCTGTGCATGCCACAGGATAACACGCTATGAAGATACTTGCTCTGGGAAGACTGGATCAGAGTATTTTGTTGGCACAAACAAAGATCAAGGGCTCTGGGAACTAAACAGCTCCTGGCTTCAGAGAGTGAGAGCCCTGGATAGCAGTAGAGACATGCAAGGCAGCCTTGCTCTTGCTACCAGGGGATGGAGTCATGAGAGCAGTGAAGGAGGTTGCAAGGGTGAAGAACGTCTTTCATGCTTTCCTGAGCAGCATCAGCCAACTTGGCTTTTTATGGTCTTTTACACAAGCAAAGTAGGGTTACCCTCAACACCCCAGTGAACTGCTTGAGTTGTCTGCTTTAAAACCTGATTTAATAAACCTGCCCTGCATCCACTGACTTCAAACTCAGGTCTCCACCAACAAGCTGTTCTGCTGCTAGTGTTGCTGTAGCCTGGCCGGAGCTCTCATGAAGGTCCATGCACAACTTCTTTGCTGTGGCAAACCTTCCTGATCAGATTTTTCTCGACAAGCACAAAACAGACTGCTTTGGGAGCTTGGTATTCAAGTGGGAAGTCTAAAGCTAGGCTTCCAAGACATGTTTGAAAGAAGGATCTTCTGAATGTATGCTGCCTTGCTCATCCTAGCGCTGTTAATCTCCCGTAAAGGACATCTGTAGGAGACAAGAAAGCCAACAGCACATGGACGACATGCAGCAATTATGTCTCTAACCCTTAGTTTTGGTTGCATTAGTGAGCATCCTCTCTAGATGTTTGCCAGTCTTTCCAATAGCTAAGTCATTAGGTCGGAGGTTTTGCAGCTAAAAGCAATGAACAATATCCCCTGTAGCCAGGATTTAGATTTATCTGCACAAGTACCCTTTCCTATATACAAGCCATGAGTGATTACTGCATGTTTGAAATCCCATGTTGAAGTTGTCTTCCAAAAGGTGTAGGTGAGTAAAATATGGTGCTAATTTATTCTCATAGCAATGACGAAGGTGGGAGGAAAGGAGAAATAGGGTGCTTAGAGCAAGAAATGCAGTTTCAAAAATCGTTGCACACACAGATATAAACTTCTGCTTCTCAGGCCATGAAGCACATAATATTTTGAGGATGTGAAGAAAGCAAATTGTAGGGGACATATAATGCTGGTAGAACTTGATCAAAATACAAAGAGCCCAAAGATTCAAGGACTTCATATCTGTCCTAGCCAGTGTATTGCAACTTTTCTTAGAGTTCTTTACTGACTTCATAAATCAGTAGGTAGACAGGAGGCAGACTTCATAACTGACCCTTAAGGACTGGTGTCTGGTTCAAGAGCCTTGTGAGGTGATTGATCCTGAAAATTTTATATATGAAACCACAGAAAACAAACACAGCCGTATCTTAGACTCATTCCATGTCTGAATATATTGAATATATGTACTCTGTGACCGCATGCTAAAAGCAGAAATGAAAACACCTGAACAACACTACATCTGTCTTTACATCTCTACTAAGGACACAGTTAGGCAACTCAGCTGCTGACAGAAGGAACTTGGTCACTGGCTATGAAAGATGAGTGCATCATATGCACATAAAGGTCTGGTCTAAGTCGTTAGTTAATGAAGTCATTGTAGAAAAAAGAAAGTTAAAATCAAGAAATCACTCAAATTTAAAATGAGCAATTGTGAGTAAACATCCAGTGAAAGGCAGAGCAATTCTCCCACTTGTCAGACTTCTGCCTGTTCACACCAACCTTCAGTCTAGACCTCTATTTCAATGTATTTTCAAATAAATTCTTTGTAAGATCTCCAAGAATCATGAAGATAGCTAAAAAAGATAGATTTGCAGTTTGCCTCCAGGTTTTCTTCCTCCAGGGGATACTTACTTCATATTTCTCAGAGTTTCTCTGTAACCTTTAACACTAGGAATTTAGTTTAGAGATTTATTTTCCTCTCTCTAAAGTGGGCATCTAAGCCTGCCCTAGTAAAGCGCTCCAGCGGGGACTTGCTCCAACCCAAGAAAAATATCAAAGTTGTGTGAAATAAATTCTTCTCTAGCTTCAGATGAAAACAGCAATAACTGTGTAGACTTTAGCATCTACCTCTGGGTTGTCTGCAATCAGGTGAGATTAACCTAGCTCATAAAAGAAATGTTTGTCTCGGTGCCAGCTGATGTTATCTCACAATATCCTGCTCTGAGGACCTGGTGCTCTCTGGAAAAAATAATTAGGAACCAGATCACAAAAGCTGGCTGCTGCTCTATTAGGGTGTTTGAAAGGTTCGGTGTGGCTAGTGGTATCACAAGCACAAGGAGGTCAACATCAGCTTTAATCAACATACAGTGCCTCACTACAAGTGTTTGTTACCCTTGTGTGGTAATAAAATCCTGGAAACATGAAAAAAGGCATTTCAAATTGTTGTAATATTTTTGCTCTAATGCTCAGTTGTCAGGAGTCAGTGAGTACTTCGATGCAGACTACCCACTCGCCAAAGATGATCTGGAAAGCAGTCATAGTGATCATCCACAGCAGCCTGTGTTCGTTTTCTCTGTTAGCCCTTTCAGCAGCCAGAAGAGGAGGTGGGGGATGAGCCCAGACACTGTGTACAACATCTAAGCCTGCCCCAGAAGAATTAATTAAAAGAATTAGAAGAATTAATAAAAAAACCCCAGAAACCCTGGCCAGCATCTGCACCAAGCTCTAGCTGTATTCACGTCACTTTAGGACCAGAACAGAGATGGCGGGATGCATGTCCCACCCAAGCACACACAGTTGTACATGCAAGCAGCTTTTCCAACTGGGAAAAGAGTCTTCAGTATGTTCTATGGTTTTTGCATCCATGATTTCTGGGCCTCTCAGTTCCAGAAGGACACAGAGCTGCTGGACGGTGTCCAGCATAGAGCAATGAAGATGATGAAGGAAGTAGAACAGCTCCCTGATGAGGAAAGGCTGAGGGAGCTGGGTCTCATGAGCTTGGAGAAGAGGAGGCT
>VZRI01008070.1:1108026-1134135 GCA_013397515.1 Upupa epops | reverse complement strand
TAGATGATCTTTTGAGGTCCTTTCTAATCCCTAATGATTCTATGATTTACCATGCTGGTTCAAGATAAAAGAGTGATCTTTGCAGGAGAACATGACTTGAATGTGGCACCACTAGGAACATTCATAAAGACATCAACCTCTTCTATGCACTAACAGCAAAGAGACAAGTTCACACAACAAGGATGAGTTAGAGGCTGCTGTGGAGTGCCAAGGTAGCAGAAACTCTTCTATTCTTCCTGTAATGGAAAGAAATCACCTCAGAACAGACCCAACCTGCAATCCATGTTCTCAAGGAGGTTTTACCCCAAAATCTGAAGGGGGGGAGATGTGAATGGAAAGATGAAACAGAGCCATTGTTTTGGGGCAACAATAGCTTCCAAACCAGTGTTGTGTTGAGGATAGCAGGCCTCTTCCTATAGTCTTTTTCTGAATGCTTTATGAAGTGGATTGTTTTAGATTTACTTCTGTTCTGCATTTCTATTTAAAAAATGCACTTCAAAACGGAGGTGTTGGGTTTTTTTAAAGAATAATAAATGACATTCTTAATATTAATGGTGAGAACTAACAAATCCGGTCAACTCCTGTCCAACAGACATAATGCTCTTGGCATCCCTGCAAGAAACAAAGCAGAACAATTATGAGTCATCAAACATATTTGTCATTGTAAAAAAAAGCCTGTTCGTGTTAGCATAGTGCTGAGAGACAAGGAGTGAATTATAGCTTGGAAAGTGATGGGATAGATATAAAATCCAAGGGTCCAGAGGCCAACTGACTATATAGGCTCAGCTGGAGACAGATAATACATGTTATGTATTTTTTCAATGGATTCTTCCATTTATCCTGTTAAGAAGTAGTGACTCCCCAAATCAAATGTGAGTTAGGCTAGAATTTTAATCGTACTGGAAACGTTGCCACTGCAATTGGTATCTGAAGCTCTCCTAACCGCTTGTTACGCTATTTGTTCTCCTGTGAATGCAGAGAACCAGCAACACAGAAACAGGAGCTGTGGAAAACACGATGGGCCCAGCAGCATGCATGCAACTCCATAAAAAAGGGGTTTGCTGTGGCTGGAGTGGTACGTATGTGTCTTTCCTTAATGGGCGCTGGCATCAAGGGGATTCCTGTACCTGTTCTGATAATGCAGAGTCTACAGTAGCATTCTCATAAAGTTTCAATTTCCTTTGTATTGTTGTCATTGCTCTGAGGAGTGCCTCCAGGAATGCAGGCAGATAAGAATCAGTCTGTTGGCACTCAAATATTAATGGCTGGGACTATAGAAAAATGACATCACCATGTTTTGTACAGTATAGCAGAAGAGCTCCAATTACTCTTTGCACATTTTTGAAGGAAAAGAAACGTGGCTGCTATAGGAGATGTTAATTCTTTTCACAATGAAGACGTGAGATAGCAAATAGCTTTGTTTTATACTGACCTTCAGGGTGTGATTTTAAGATAATTAATGAAGACTTTGAAAACTGCTGGTTTGAGATTGAACTTCAGATAGAAAGAATTAAATTATGAAATCATTTAACTGCCCTTGCAGAATATCAGGAGGCTTTAATCTACATTGTACTGGAAGTGTCAGTGGATACAGAATCACAGAATTATTGAGACTGGAAAAGATCTCTGAGATCATCAAGTCCAGCCTATGACCTAACCTCACCACAATCAGCTAGACCACGGCACTAAGTGCCTCCAGGGATGGGACTCCACCAGCTCTCTGGGCAGTCCATTCCAATGCTTAATCCCCCTTTCTGTGAGGAAGTGCTTCCTACCATCCAGTCTAATCCTGCTTTGTCACATCTTCAGGCCCTGCCCTCTCACCCTGTCACTAGTAGCCTGGACCAGTCCCATAGGGAAAATAGATTTTTGATAATAAAGCAGCTCTGGTTCCAGAGGTGTAATTTTTTTACGGATCCATTGTAAGATTAGAAGAAATAACCTCAAGAAAAAAGTGAGAACCTACTGATTGTGTGTTCCTGAAGGCTGAGAATCGTCTTTCTGCACAGGCTTGCACAGGTCCTGTGTGGTGTACTTGATACAGAATTTCAGGAGCCCTTAGTGCCTCCTGCAAAGAAACAGAATCTCAAGAAAGCCTCTAAACCATCCAGTTTGATAGAAGAATATTTTCTCATGGCAATCTTTACATTTTCTTTTTCAGTGAAAGAAGACCAAATAAGTGTGTGAGTTGAACTTGGGTTTAAACTCAATCCGAAGACCGGAGTTTTCTGTGGAATTCCTCATGACTACAAATCAGGGAAGAGAAATCAAAGTGGGAAGAATTAGAGCAATTCTAGATACTTCTGTTCCAGCAGCTGTCCTGTCTCATGTGGGTCAGCTGTAGAACTCGAATACTGTTCAGATATTGTCTAAGCAATCAAAAAACTCCCTGCAATGGAATTTCTTACCTCAAATATGTTTTTAGTTCATGAGAAACTAAACTCCTCTATGGGCCTCTGTGACGTCCTGTGTGTGTTCCAAGTAGAATTTTTTGAGGGCTTCATGCATTTATTTCTTTCTTTATCATTTTGTTTCATGGTCACTATAGCATAACATTTGTGTAACGGGTGCTTTCTTCCTGATATTTTCTCCTATGAAAATATAGGACCAGCAGAGAAAGAACATGAAAGAGTCAGCTAGACTCCATCATGTTCTCACAGAGCTGTTCTCAAAGTGCAGTGCTTATCTGATGTGCATGAAAAGTGTGCATGCAGTGGTACAGAAGCAGTTTGTAATGCTCCCAGACTGGATCACTTCAAGTTCAATTGAAGAGAAGATTTGTATCTCTGTAATACAGTACAGGTTGGCAGTATGGTTATTCAGTTTACCTGTTTCAAAGCTAAACAAGAACAGTTTAAACACCTTAAGAACACCAATGCACTCTAAAAAACATAAACTAGATTAGAGTCAGTTATGACCATCTGCTGATTTTGGTGGAACTTGTCCTCATTTAAGATGGCAGAATTAGAGGGATTGTCATCCCACAGATATCATAGAATCATTAGGGATCAAAAGGGACCTCAAAAGATCATCTAGTCCAATCCTCCTACCACAGCAAGATCACCTAGACCAAGTTGCACAGGAACAGATCCAAGCAGGTCTGGAAGATCTCCGGGGAAGGAGACTCCACAACCCCCCTGGACAGCCTATTCCAGTGCTCCAGTACCCTCTCTGTGAAGAAGTTCCTTCTGACCTTTATATGGAACCTCCTCTGTTCCAGCTTGCACCCATTGCCCCTTCCTTCATCATCTTGGTTGCTCTATGCTGGACACCCTCCAGCAGCTCTGTGTCCTTCTTGAACTGAGGTGCTCAGATCTGGACACAGTACTCCAGATGCAGCCTCACCAGTGCAGAGTAGAGGGGGAGAAGAACCTCCCTTGATCTGCTAACCGCCCCCCTTCTGATCCCCCCCAGGATGCTGTTGGCCCTCTTGGCCACAAGAGCACATTGCTGTCTCAGAGTCTTCCTGCTGGCCACTAGGACCCCCAGGTCCCTTTCTCCTGCCCTGCTCTCCAACAGGTCATTTCCCAACCTATCCTGATCCCTGGGGTTGTTCTTGCCCAGATGCCAGACTCTGACCTGACCCTCGTTGTACAGTGGGATTAATCTCCCCTAACTTTTGTTGTGAAAAAACTGTTAGTACTCTAACCTTTTTATTTTGGCTCCCTTTAGAGGCAATGGAGACAAGCTTCTCTGGAGGGCACTTCATCTTAGTCTTGTGCTACAGAGTAAAAGAAATATTTTCTCTAAGTGCTTGTCTTTCCCTTCAGGATGTGCTCAAGCAGACCAGTGAAACAGATACTTAACTGGCTGAATACCCCTAATACATTACATTACTTCCAGTCTATGTGTCTGTTAGACAAGCTGGCAAATGTTTTGTCAGCACTTGGAAGTGCTTCTCATCAGCCTTCTAGTTAGCTTACAAGCTAGAGGTTGATGTTTCTGCAGTGGGGATGTTAGAAGGCAATGCATGCCTCAAACAGCTGCCCCAAGTTCACTGTGGTGTATCGGCTTGAACCCTTACTGCCAGTGAGGTGGTGTTAACCTGTGAGGCTGTGAGCTGGAGGAGTGAGGGTCAGGCAGACAGTCTGTTTGCTGTTCCTGCTTTTGAAGGTAACCTCTGGTAGAAGTGTGGGGCAGAGGACAACCAACACAGATAAAGCCTGAACTGCTGCAGCTAAATTGCAGAAGATGCTGCCACTCCTGTCCAAGGCATGATTTGAGCTATTGTGGCAGCTCTCAAAGAAATGAAACCTGTGCCTAATTCTCATTCATCGCCCAGCCTTCCTTCCCTTTTGCTCACCAAAAAGTCCACCCCTAAATAAAGGTTGGAATAAATCATCTACTCTTGCACTTACCCAATACCAGTGTTTTGTTAACACTGCAGATTTCACCCCCTTCACAGGATGGGAACACATCGCTTCTGTGCACAAGAACTTCACAATCTTCAAGGTCCTCCTCCTCATTTAATCGGCACCTGGCAAGAATCTGCCTTCGATTCCACATGAACTGAGTGGAATTTAGAATCATAGAATCATCAGGGATCAGAAGGGACCTCGAAAGATCATGCAGTCCAGTCTCCCTGCCACAGCAGGATCACCCAGACCAAGTCCAGGCAGGTTTCAAATGTCCCCAGAGAAGGAGACTCCAGAAACCCCTCAGGCAGCCTACTGCAGTCCCCCATCTCCTTCCCTGGGAAGAAGTTGTAGAATCAGTTAGGGTTGGAAGGGATCACAAGATCATCCAGTTCCAAGCCTTATGCCATGGACAGGAACACCCCACCCTAGAGCAGGCTGGCCAGAGCCTCATCCAGCCTGGCCTTAAACACCTCCAGGGATCGGGCCCCAACCACCCTGGGCAACCCAGTCCAGGCTCTCCCCACTCTCATGGTGAAACGGACTGAAACGTTTGTCATACACTCAAATGGAAATAAGATTCCAGTTCCAAATGAAATGCCTGTGAGTAGTAAGGTCTTTCAATAACACTTTTAAAGCTTAATATATAATTGTTTATCAGACTAATTAAGGTACCTTGCAGTGCTTATATTTTCAGAATTCTTGGCTCTGATTCCCAAACAAGGATGAATAAGACACTTCAAAACTGACAGCGCTCGGCAGAGTACTGAGCTTTGCAGTTCAAACATTTTCCCTCAGTACAGGGAAGAGAGGTCAGTGGTACCTAGTTTTTGCAAGAAATAATGCATACAAATACCCTGCACAATACTACAGTAGTAGCAGATGTGATGTTATCAGTGTTTGACAGCATTTTCCCATAAATTATTGTGTAAGCACAGTTAATCATTACGTACAGGTGGTTTGCCACCTGTTTAATTCAGTTTCAAGCTGATTTACACAGCTTTGAAGGCAAACAACCCCCCTCCAAAATTACAGTTTTGCCTCTGTATCAACTGATGTGGACAATTACATTTCCCCTCACTGCCCACCGCCCCACAAAGACACACTGAGAAAAGAGAAGCTTCTCCCCACCTTTCGAGCTTTGGTTTAGCTGCTAGGTTGTAGGAAGGGTTGTTCTACAGGTACTAACAGATGGTGCCAGCCCATCCAAAATGAATTCATCCTTGCTATGCGAGTGGTGGTGATTTTGTCAGTGTGTTTGGCTGCTGTGTGTTTCTGGGTGTACAGCATTTCATTAAATGAAAAGCACAAAAACAACAGCAGAAGGAAAGTGAAGGCACGTTTTCCCTGGTCCTTTACCGTCCCTGCTCCTTTCCCAAGTTTCACAAAACTTCTCTAACACAGCGAGTTGTGTTTCCTGTGTGACCAATCTAGGTGATCCCATACTAGCAAGGGCGGTGGACTAGGTGACTTTTCAAGGTCACTTCCAACTCCTAACATTCTGTGATGCTGTGGTTCTGTGCAGGTTCTGTTGGTCTCTACTGACATAGAGCAGAAGCTCTGTCCTTCCTTTAGAGCTGGATGCTGCACTACTGAGGTAAATGAAGATGGATGAGAAGGCATCCAATGGTTGATGTAACACAGCTATAAAACAACCCAAACCATTTCTATATCCAGTTCTATAGGATTATGAAGGAAGGTGCTGGTGTGGGTCTTTGGGGAATGATATTGTTTGAGACAAAGCTGTGGCCATTTGCAGTATAGTGCTACTCAGACATGAGTTTTACCTGTCTGCCCAACATTCACCCTACCTGTGTGTCTGGGAGCTGGCAGAGAAGGCTGGTACGTTTCACAATGAACGAAGGATTTGGCAGAGGGGTATGATGGCGTGTTGTACAGAATTACATCGCAGAATTACTGAAGATGTATTATTCCTCCTTTAGGTTATGAAGTAGTAATAGGGAGGGCATGTGATTAGGGAAATACATCCAGTGTCTGGAAAGCAGATGGGCTGATCTGAAAGGCTCTTGCTGCTGTGAAGAGGGAAATGAGTGCAGTGACAAGTACATTTGTCCTCAGTTTGCTTGTATAATTTACTGGAAGTCCCTGAGGGTTAAGTTTACCTGATAGCCTCACAGTTCATTCAGAATGTTGTCATCCCTGTGCACTCAACAGTGGACATTCGGGATCACCTGCACTTTTGGGGTTATTCCCCTGGGAAAATAGCAGCAGCATCAGCTCATTTGAATGAGACTGGACACTGGTGGAATTTTACTTGTGTAGTTTGTTTTATTTTAAGTAAACAGTCTGAAATGGATTTTCCTAGTTAGAACTGCATGTAAGCACTGTAGGTTAGTGCAGAGGTAACAGAGGTGGCCTATTTCATTGCTAGCTGTTAGCCCTGTAGAGAGAGTGCAAGATTTGTTTGCTTGTACCTGACTATCATCTTAATGTGTCATTTCCCTTACTGCTTCTCCATCACTGCTCCCTGTCCAAACATTGTCGTGTGTGTTTATATGATTATAAATAAAGGACCACAGAAAACATTCATGGCAGCAGTCACTTAATGAGGAGACGTACTTAATTGAAATCATGAATCTGACTAAGTTCCTGCTCTGATGTGATCTGACAAAAATGATCATAGGATGAAATTGCTGCTTGCTGATCCCCACCTATCTTACATCTCAACTTTCTGTAAGATTGAGGCAAACTGCACCAATTTACTGCTCCCAACTGCCTGATAATGGACACTTTGCTGTGCACTCTCCCTTCATTACAGCACAGGTCAGGGCTGTTAACAGGGACTCTTGCCACTTTTGACAGATAGTCACTACCAAGATGAATGGCACTAGCCACATGACCACTTAGTACTATGCTTTTCCTTTCTAGCACCTTTAAAGCACTTATATTTTTAAAAAACTCACTTCATTCTTTAACTCTTTATTAACTAGGGGAATCAATAGGAATCTGCTGAAACTGACCTCAAGCAATTCCTCTAAACTTAATTGGGTGCATCACAGCGAATACATCGTGGCATTTGTCGTGTGCCAGTAATGAGAGATTCATTTAAGCATTTATTTTGAATTCCTTCAGGACTTCCAACCAATCTACTCTGATTTCCTGCGTGTACCCTAGTGTTAAGTTTTAGAATGGTTAGAGGTATCAGGGCTGCGAGGACTGAACCAGAACACTAATTACTGACATTTTGCCTTTCTAAACAAACCTCATTGGTCTCCCATTAACGGCTTGTTGACATGTACTGTCCTGCTATTGTCCAGATTTCCTCTGTCTGCTTTTGACGCTATCAGACTAAATATTCACAATTTTCTCCTTAACAGATCTTTGTTTTACTACCAGACTTGGCAAAGAAACAACTTAAGCGTGCAAACGCCAAGCACTTACTAACGAAGTTGCTTAGGTGAGCTCAGACAAATTGTTTCTGAGGCAGTGGCAGGTAGGGTTTGCACATATGTGTTTTTTAGTTAGTTCAGCACACTACAAAACAGGTCAGTAAAAAGCCTTTGGTTTCAGAAAGAAGTGATGCTGTGACAGAGAAACTTTTTTAACAAAGCATTTATATTGACCTTTTTTTTTTTGCTAATGCTACTTTTTATTGAAGTCTCCTAGAATTCCTACATATGAAAAAAGAAAACCAGTTCTTTGTCTCAATCAGGTGGCCAAAGTCCCTGAATGAAGCAGACCTTGCTAGAAACTGACCAAAATGGGATCAGATAAAAATCTGAAAGTCTTCCTGGCTTAGTCACTTGGTGAGGAAATTTCTTGAACCAAAAACATCAGTTGGAAGAGAAACATATTTTGTGAAATGAGAGTGCCAAGAATATCTAATTTCTAAGAGCCAGGTGTTAGCTCTTTGTGAAGGTTTTGGCGAAGCTGACATTTCACAGGCATCTACCACAGAAATTCTCTGTCCAGCTTGGAGTCGCTGCATTCGAGTGCACTGTTCTAAGCAGAGGCACGCAACAAGCTGCACCAAATCTGTACATGCGTTGACGAGCTTTTGAGTGCCGTTCAGAAGCAGCCAGTTCGGTCTGCTCTTTGCTAGACAGCTAGAAAACAGACAGGCCTGCTAAAAAAGACCAATATGTTCTCCACTCTGATGATCTGTGTTCCTAACATCTATTTACCTCTTTTCTCCTCTGAGTGGACCTCAAGACAGAAGAAACATTCCAGACTTGAGATTCCTCCGGTTAAATAGAGACTTTAGACAATATAGACTTTGCTGTGGTGGCTCTCTCATTGCCCTCACTGAATAATGTGTTGCAGGTAGATTAGGACCTCAGCAAGAAGAAAATCCTTCCCCTTGAGTTGTTGGAAACCATTCTGATTTTCTTTGCAAACCAGGGCTGGATTGCTGTGTGGTTGTGGTTTTGAACTTATTCAAATAACCTGTATAACTTATAACTTATAACTTATTCAAATAAACCTGTGTTTGGGCATCTGCTACTTTCATTTTACTCCAGGATCTTCCAGGAAGCAAAATGTGTGGCATCTTTGCTGTACAAGTGGCAGCTACAGTGTAAAAGTCTCTTATTCTCTTTCTCACACAGGGATGAGCAAGGAGTATCACGACATGGTGTCTTGCCTTGCTAGGGAGTTGCTAGGAAGCCCCTTCAGCCCTGGGTGTGAATAGGCTTCTCTCCTGTCTGGATCTGTAAGTCCTGGATGATGTCTAAACCCTGATTCTTCCATCTTCCAGTCCAGTCCATCAGACCTACAGTTTGAGCTGCTCCTCAGAGGTGAGGTGAGGTTTTCAGCTGCTCTTGGGAGAGCAGGTGGAGAATTGGTACCTTCTGTCCTTTTGGCATAAGTGGCTGCTGGATTTTCACACTCTATTCCAGCAGCTGCTTAGCGTCCTGTATGTCTAACATCCCAATGGCTGCTAAAGGCAAGGAGAATAGGAACACAAATCCTATAGCCCAGGCCACAATTTCTAGCTGAAATACATTAACAATACTTTTTCTTCAGACTAAAGAAAGGTCACCCACGAAGTTATGATTCCTCTGTATTTTGGTGAAAAAAGAAAGGCACTTTAAGTCTTTCTGATATTTTATTATATTTTTTTTAATGTTAATGCAAGGTGTGGTGCTCCTTGATTCCATAGGTTACTACCCAGTAGACAGAGACCATTAATTCAAAGACAGACCTGTAGCTATGGCAACATGTATTTCAACATGTGCATTGTCAAATCTACACAAGGGCAATCCCCTTATATGATGCTCTTGCTTTAACATGATTGTGTGGCCCATGAGGTGTAAGATGCAATGGCTCTGACCTCTTGCTGATGCTCGATGCAAGGTTTGTAGCAGATGCCAGCATTTTTCTCAGCAAGGTGGGCACCATACAGCACTGGGGCACTCCACTTCTTTCCTGCTTTATTGCTTTCCTTAATCTGAGATAAATAAACGCCATTTGTATGGAAAGCACATGCCTGCTCTCTGTGTATGAAAAACCCCCATAACAATTATCATGGCTTTGATTAACAGCAACAGTGACCCGGAGGTCGGGCATTTCCCCAATGTTAATGACTGCCCAGGTTAAGGGCCCCCTGCTCGACTTCAGATCCTCAACTCTTCCAGCTGGGCATTAAGGGACAGAAATGCCTGCTCTCAGGGTCAATATTGTTTAATTAATGCAGACTATAAAACAATTTTCACATAGTTTCACTCTATAAAATCTCTGTCAATGGAGTAGTATCTAAATTGAAAGCAGGGGAAAGTTATTTTGTATTATTTATTAACTTGCCTGCTCATATTAATACATAATTAATGATGCAGGGCAATTTTAGGGAAAGATATAAAAAAAATAATTGCGCTGAACTCACAGGCTTTTAGGGTTACAAGAAACTGTCACTCAGTTTATACACAATTAATGTTTTTCTCTCTGGGTAATTCCTGATCATTTCACTATGCTTTGCTCTTGACAAACAGTCAAATTATGTGGTTACAACTGCTGTTAGATTTACGTTGCATTGTCTAATTCATTTTGCCTCATGAAATTAGATGAATTATTAAACATAGAATCTGTTATTCTCTATTAAAATTAATTGATTTTCATGTAAGTTTAAAACTAATGAATTGTCCAGGGATATTCTCATAAATCTCATCACCTAGGAGAAAGATTATGTTATTTATTAATCGTGATTTCTGATAATGATCTTTAGAATATGACACTACCATGCCTTCACACGGTAGGGAAAATATACTTATTCCAGGACAGGATTTTCCACTCTTTTAACACATAATGTGTTCTACAGTGCTGTATTGGGAAAAGATTATATCAATAGTTGTAAATGACCTGAAAAACGGGAAAGGACCTATAAACAAAGTTACTTTAGACTGCTATGAATACTACAAGGTCTTCAGGCTCCAATTTATAAATGGTTTTAAGGTACTTTGCTGGTATTTAACAAAAACCCCAACCCAACAAACAAAAAGTAACACACAAAGAAATCAAAGTGACCACACGGGCTCAATTACTGTCTTCTTGCTGGTCAAATGAGCGTTGAGGTAAGCTCTCCAAATTAAAGCAGTGTTTTAAAGGCTTAAAAACTAAATTGTGTGTGTCATGTTAAAGTAGAAAAATAATAGGAGCACCAGCTACTGAGATGTGTGTCTCATGTGCTATTCCTCAGAGCATTAATATCTCTGGGAGTTACCCAGTTTTGTCTGAATTTTACAATTAATTTTATTAATAATTTTGCTCAGATGTTCTTCCTCTCATCTCCCCTCTCTTCTCAGCTTCTTTTCCACCCTGGTTCCTCACAATTTGCTGAATCCAGCTGCATCGTGTGGTATGTTCGACATGGCTATATTCCTACAAATGTCGATAAACCCCCATTCAGTTCTTTTGTCTGTAAGCAGCTCCATTGCTTCATGCCACAATTCACCAACTCACTTTTATACTGCTGATTGTAGTGCTCATCTAAACCAGTGGCACTGGCATCAAACAGTGGTCTCCAGTGTGGAGCATTGACACAATAGCTTCCCAGGGTTTTGAGAAAGCTGCTAATTTCACCTTTCAGCTGAGATAAAATGCTTGCAAAACTCAAGCAGTCCAACAGCGTTCCACAACATTAAAGTTCCTGGGATTTCAGTTGAATAGGCTTTCTCTTTTATTTATTTATTTCTGCAGCTTGTTCCTGTTTTATGCATGTGATTGCTATTTACCAGGAAACAAACATTATTTATACTTTGCATTTTAAAACCTTGAAAGGCTATGTGCTCTCTGACTTCCTTCTAACTGACTTCTAAAGCATGCGTTGGGTTTTCTTTCTTTCAACTCTCAGAGAAATCATTTCAAACAAGCTCAATTATGCTTCCTTTAAACATGTTGCTGTGTTTCACTTCAATCCAAAAGACGCAATGGCACGATGAAAATTAAAAAACATTTGAAGGAACAAAATAGTATTTTGCTATTGTTTTCAATGGCTTCAAATGCATAACCCCACCGATACGGCTAAATAATATTTACAGTATAATTTTAAGCAGTTTGTAAAGCTGATTGAATTTTACTCTGTATTAACATTCTGAATTTCTAGGAATTTTAATTCAAACAAGGACAAATTAGAACCTTTTTAGCAATGTTTGGCTGAATGCATGAAGGGTAGTGCAATGGCAGCATGAAAATGCCTGTGGTTAATCTGTATACTGATAGCCAAACTGAGGTTTGCTTTATAGGAACCTTTCAGGCTGCTGGGTTAAGGAGGATGCTTGTTCCTCCCAAAGTCAATTTGTCTGATCTGCTGTCTGGTTTGATTTTCACAGTTATTCTTCACAACTCCCATCACCACAGAATGCAGTGACTTTCTGCATAAACTGCAACATCAAATGAGTGACACCGAGGAACCTCGTGGAGTCCCTAGGAGTCCTTCACAAGAGTCATTATCACCCAGTCCTGCTCAGGGAAACCTGAATAAGACAATTTCTTTTGTTTCCCACTTGTTTTAATTTTTATCATCACTCCCCCTTTCAGTTGCAGTCTTAAGTCTCCACAGTCTCATCTGACCCAAAAGTTGCACTGCAGCTTGTCAAAATTCTGCCCTGTAGTCTTCCAACAGACCTTCATCTGTTGTGCTCTCAGCTGCATTGCCCTGGATAAGCCAACCGGACATTGACCTGGTAAAGGCAGAGGACCTGGCATGGTGTTTTGTCCAGGTAAGAAATAACTGGCCATCCTCTTCCTTTTCTGTTTTCCCCAGTATCACCTACATCTTGCTGACACCTTTCCCAGTTCTTCTCATGGGTGCTGACTCCTCCTATGCAATGTGTCACAGTACCGGGCTCCTGTAAGTGATACCTGGCTGATTGCTTTCAGCAGGGTCTGTCGTCACTCTGTACAACAGTGTGAGATCTCCTGCATTTACTGGAGCAGAGCAGGGGCAAGATTCACCCCTAAGCAGAAGAACCTGTAGGACCTTTGGGGCTTTTTTTACACACCACACCTTTTGTCTCCAGTTAATTTGGTAAAACAGTGTGTGAGCAATTCTGACGATCTTGAAGATCTTTGCAAGCAAATTCTGAAGTGAGACAAAGTCATCAAAAAGAGGTGACTTACTCCACCGAAGCTACATTTTCTGATATCTCATCATGAGGGGGTTTTGTTGAACCCTGTGTGCATGATCTGTGTCTCAAAACACAGACAGGATTCCCACAGGAGATGTGAACTTCTGAAGGATTGAGCAGGCCAGCTAAGGTTCTTGCTGACTTCCTTTGGACACCATGTCCTTGCACATGCTGGCACTAGCTCACATGAGATCTTTCCTCAGACTCAGCCCCATGCCAGGATGTAGCCATTGGACCCAACTCATAAGCCCACAGGGCTAGGGCTAAGTGTGGCTGTCTCCTGTAGGAGATCAAGAGTGTTAATTAAAAGGCTGATGTCCCTTCCAAGGGAATACAGATGTGATGGAGAGGAGGAGCCCAAGAAATAGCTTGCAACTTCATCTCTAGGAGGGACAAGCACTGTGCTGTCAGAGCCTGTGGTGTCTTCCGAATCTGAATTTGGTGATAACCAAGCAATCACTGTGAAAATTCCTGTGAAAATCCAGCAGTTTTTCACACTGGAATGGGACATTTTTGTAGCCCCACAGCAGGGAGGATTTACCTACCTATTAAAGTCATTGAAAGAAGGTACCCCAGGTCAGCACAGTACAATAACAGATGTTATCAAGGCTACAATAACTTGCTTGGTTTTGCTGGTGAAAATTAAGATTCCACCCACCTCGTGGCATTTCAGTAGCAGCAGAGCTTCAGGGAAATACATCTGTGAAAGATACCATTGAAAATGCATTTATTACTACACTCTTGTGTTTATTAAGAACACTCTAAAAACTTTACTGTGTATCAGCAATTTGTGCCTTTATTTTCTTTAATAATGCATAGCTTTCTAATACTTGTGACCAAAAAGAAAGGGATCATTTGCATTATTTATTATTTATTCACTAAGTATGTGTACAATAAATTCCAGCAGGAATTTACTAGTTGATTACTATTATTATTTATTTGCATTGCTTTAACTCTTGTTACAAAGATTCTTTTCTGAACTCTAAATGAGAAATGAGATACTAATTCACCTTTTAATCTTAACAATTACATCCCTCTGGCTCGTACAATTTCTTCATTCATTATACTGAAAAATAAAGACAAGTCACACCAATAAGTTCAGTTCCTCCATCTATTCCAATAGTATGAGCTCTCTGAAGGTGGTGCAGAAATACAAACTTGTCATTTATGGATGACAGAAAAAAAAATGAAATCTAATAGATTTAAAACCAGGATAGAGGTATTTGCAGAGAGTTTGGGGCCATCTTTTCTTCTGTGTGAGCTGTACCAAATGTTTAGGATTTTTTGGGGTCAAGTTTCTATGCAAAAATAAGCTCTCGTGATAGTTTCAGTCGCTGAGGTTACTCCCACTCTATTGTATTATTATTGTATTATTATTGTATTATTATTGTATTAATATTGTGGTATTTGTCCATCAGATCCTTGAAGCTGAAATTGAATCTCTTCCTTTGGAAACCAGGTAAACCCTTTGCCAAATATCAAGAACTCTGGGCACAGTGTTGTAACCAGTTTATCGGGAAGAGGGAGCAAGGTAGCAAATAAAGTTTTATGTCAGGCAACTTGGAATGAAAATGCTCCAGCGGTGAATATTCAAGGGCTAAACAATGAGGAGCAGGCTGAATGTTGGCTTTGGTGCCAATAATAATATAGAGAGGAAAACAAATAAAAACTTTAGAACCTCACAGATGTAAAAGAATACGTGCTTCACCATTAGACCAAATTGCCCCCCCAAAAAAGAGAAGAAAAAGTCTCCATACATACCCAGATATATAAGCTTGCAAAGAGAACAAAGCCTGCTATAAATATTCCAAGAAGCCAATAAAAAAACTAGGAGTGGTTAGTTCTCCTGTGTAATGGGCTGCCATAAAAGCTTTTATTGTTAAGGGAGTTACTTTACTAAGAGCTGTATGAAGAAAACTGAATGAATGTGAAAAATTGCATGCAATAACCTGAACTGAAAGATTATTATCAACCTCTGAGTTCTATGCTTTTGAGTGGGTGCTGCTGTTACAAGATTGCCGTTGTGGTTAAAGAAAAGCTTGTTTTGTACTACTATCCCTCCTCCAGGTGTACAGAGAGTCAGTGTGTTCTTCTCCGGTGCCTTTGTCTGTCCATATTAAATGTCATTTTTGAAAATTGAAGGGCCTGATCCTGCGGTTTCGCTTTCAAGAGGCACTTCTCCTGTGTGCCGGAACATTTCCACTGAAGTAATTTTTAGGACTTAAGGGTCTGATGGCCCAATCCTGGAGGGAGAAGCAATCATGACTCTCTGTGACAGCTACATTGCACTGAGCTGAGGAGTGTTAGCCTGCAGGCTGCAGTTTGTAAGCGGAGCTTGACCTAAAACCATAGAACTCATTCCCTCACATGACTCAGATGACTGCTGAATCCACCACTTCCCAGGAATAAAAGCAGATTTTCTCTCGGTGACTGGTTTCTTGGGTTCTTTTGTGGGTTTTTTCCTGTGTGAAGTATTTACAAGGACACCAAACACACACTGGCAAAAAGTAAAAACCCCCAAAGCTGTTTCTCTTATAGCTGTGAAGAAAGTAAAAGGGGGGTTATTTCTATACTTTGCTATATGGGAGGTGCTGATAAGAACTTTATCACCTGCTACAGGAATAGGCAGGGATCAGGACACATCCCATCTCACTTCAAAGAGAGCTCCAAGCTGAATATTCACACCAGGCTTTTAGATGCTGTTGTGGCTGTAGCTGCATTGCAAGGGGTCCTTGTCTCTGGAGCCCCATGCATGTCACCTGGCTCATCACCAATGTCGTGGATCAGAGACCTCGACCGTATTTCAACCAAGTGCTCACATCGAAAGCATCAGACACAAATGGAGGGTTTGACAAAACCCCTCACAGTCTACAGCTGTAAGATGAACAACTTAGGAAGGAAGGCCTTGAGACATTTTNTGCAGTTTGTAAGCGGAGCTTGACCTAAAACCATAGAACTCATTCCCTCACATGACTCAGATGACTGCTGAATCCACCACTTCCCAGGAATAAAAGCAGATTTTCTCTCGGTGACTGGTTTCTTGGGTTCTTTTGTGGGTTTTTTCCTGTGTGAAGTATTTACAAGGACACCAAACACACACTGGCAAAAAGTAAAAACCCCCAAAGCTGTTTCTCTTATAGCTGTGAAGAAAGTAAAAGGGGGGTTATTTCTATACTTTGCTATATGGGAGGTGCTGATAAGAACTTTATCACCTGCTACAGGAATAGGCAGGGATCAGGACACATCCCATCTCACTTCAAAGAGAGCTCCAAGCTGAATATTCACACCAGGCTTTTAGATGCTGTTGTGGCTGTAGCTGCATTGCAAGGGGTCCTTGTCTCTGGAGCCCCATGCATGTCACCTGGCTCATCACCAATGTCGTGGATCAGAGACCTCGACCGTATTTCAACCAAGTGCTCACATCGAAAGCATCAGACACAAATGGAGGGTTTGACAAAACCCCTCACAGTCTACAGCTGTAAGATGAACAACTTAGGAAGGAAGGCCTTGAGACATTTTAATTCACTCCCCCCACCACATATGGGTAGAAATCAGCACCACAAGATGCAGACAGCCGGAGTTCCATCGCATGCTCTTACAGTCACTCAAACAGAAAATGTTCAAAATGGCCATTGTAGACAGCTCTTGCCTCTCTCTAAATCACGGTGGTTCAGCAAAGTCCTTGTTAGGGTCAGCAAAGTCCTCATTAACTTCAGCAATCTCAGAAGTCTCTCCCAGGGGAGTTCTCCCACTTGCCATGAGTTTTCAGCACGTTAGGAAGCGATGAACCCTCCCTGAACATTTTATCCCAGTGGCAAGCTGACACAGGTCCAGTAGTCCAAGATCTAGACAGACAAGGAAGACAGAAGTCTCTGAGGGAAGGGAAGGGAAGGGAAGGGAAGGGAAGGGAAGGGAAGGGAAGNAAGAGAAGAGAAGAGAAGAGAAGAGAAGAGAAGAGAAGAGAAGAGAAGAGAAGAGAAGAGAAGAGAAGAGAAGAGAAGAGAAGAGAAGAGAAGAGAAGAGAAGAGAAGAGAAGAGAAGAGAAGAGAAGAGAAGAGAAGAGAAGAGAAGAGAAGAGAAGAGAAGAGAAGAGAAGAGAAGAGAAGAGAAGAGAAGAGAAGAGAAGAGAAGAGAAGAGAAGAGAAGAGAAGAGAAGAGAAGAGAAGAGAAGAGAAGAGAAGAGAAGAGAAGAGAAGAGAAGAGAAGAGAAGAGAAGAGAAGAGAAGAGAAGAGAAGAGAAGAGAAGAGAAGAGAAGAGAAGAGAAGAGAAGAGAAGAGAAGAGAAGAGAAGAGAAGAGAAGAGAAGAGAAGAGAAGAGAAGAGAAGAGAAGAGAAGAGAAGAGAAGAGAAGAGAAGAGAAGAGAAGAGAAGAGAAGAGAAGAGAAGAGAAGAGAAGAGAAGAGAAGAGAAGAGAAGAGAAGAGAAGAGAAGAGAAGAGAAGAGAAGAGAAGAGAAGAGAAGAGAAGAGAAGAGAAGAGAAGAGAAGAGAAGAGAAGAGAAGAGAAGAGAAAAGGGGGAGTGGAGGGGCAGCTACTTTACTTTTCAACTTTTTAAAGCCAAGCTTCAAACATTTCAGCAGAAAGCACTCCAATTCTCTACAGCATTACAGGGATTGCCACTTTACAGAGTCTTTCTGCCTTTGAGTGCCTGGCTACTTGGCTTGGGTGGGGTTTTTTTACTTCAGTTTTTTCCTCTGGCACTTAACAAACACAAAAAGAGCAGGGGATGTCTGCAAATCAGAGACCCAGTGGATGCATCTGCCTGGAGTTTCCCATGGGAAATGCTACGGCTCTGTGTTTGGAGCCTCTGTTTCACAGGTTCACGTGCAGCCATGATTACTGGTCTTGCTGATACTGTCAGAGATCAAGTCAAAGAGAAAAGCAGCAAGAGCAGCTTTACTTCTCTCTTCCTATTTTGTTTCCAAGGAAGAAGGTAGTTTGAAAGAAAAATGGAAAGGAAAGTATTGCTTGATCTGCAAAATTACATGGAAAGCATGAGAGTGGAATATATTTAGTAAACAAGAACCAGACTGTCCTTTCAGAAATGATGTTTACTGTTTCTACATAGCCCCAGGATTTAGTACCAATTACACAAATGCCATCAGTATTGAAACTCCTCACGGAATTTCTAGTGACACTGATAAAACTTCGACAAACGCTGTTCAGAGCCTCTGAAGCACTATCTAATTTTTGACATTACCAAATCACACAGAAGTTTCAGCTAATTCTCCTTACCAGATACTATTCTGTGCACAAGTAAGTTCTGACCTGTGTTGGTCATTGGGCTAATCTCCTCAAAGGTTAACACATTGCTGCTGCTGTCAGCACACCTTGAGCACAAGAGAGGAAGTGCTGTGCCGCAGCAGGAGCTTACTGCACTGATGTGAGGCTCTTCTGAAGACTGCCTAGCTAAAAATCATCTCTACCCAAGGAGGAAGCATGTTATGAGTACATAAATGCCCCTAGGGGAGAGAGAAGCTGCTTTCAGACCATATGATTCCCTAAATATAGCTTCTGCTAAGCAGCCATAAATTATGTGAACCTCAGACTCCCTGACAAATAAAACCCCACCAACATTCTCACACAATCCATACTTCTCTTTACCTGTCCCTGCTTTCTGGAGGGGGTTCAGCACCCTTAAGAACACACTTTAGGCTATTTTAACCCCTTCAAATAAGAGTAGCAGGACCATTCGTTATTTTTAGGTAGTGCGTGCAATTTTTACCCATGAGGTTAACTGTGATATTGTCTACTGTCTCTGCCCCGTAAGTATCAACAGTGCCCAAGAGGAGAACAGGCTGTTAGGTTTGAATGTGTCCTTTTTCCTTCTTAACATCAGGAAATTCTCTGTACCAAGATGGGACAACATGACCCTAAAAAAGAGCACCTGGTTGGGTGTGTTAGATCCATCCAAATTTGCCACCTATACTTGGTGCATCCATGACGGAGGCCACGTTTGACAGGGAAGTCAATCATATTTGCCTCCTGCAGCTCTGGGCATGCAAACAGTTGATAGAACCTTTAGATTTGGAACTGAATCCTAGGGGGACAGGATGTATGTTAGGAGGATACATGTTTTCCTCCAAACATGTGGCTGGAGGCTAAAATCACTCCTAGGCGCAAGGGATGGAGGACATGGTTTGACACGGCACTTCATCCCATTTTACCTCTGCGGATCCAACATGGGCTGCTTTCTACTGCTTGCAGAATACACCTGCTACAAATACCAGCTAACCCGAGTAAATACATAACTTGCTTGCAGCATTTGCAGGGGAAATTAAGTTCTGTTTCTCTCACTGTTATTTGTCTGGCTGAGATAATAGGTTGCTGCAAGAACCTGTGAGTGTTTCAGCCAGAGGATGCCTTCTGAACATTGCTCTGAGCTGGAAATAGCAGAAGTCTATTCCAAGCTCATCGTTAAAGCAGCAGCAGTGCAGCAGTGGTTGGATAGATTTCTTGGGGTATAAAAACCTCAGCTTTTGAAACTGCCCTGCAGCGTACTTGGAAATTTAAAAGGTGTGTTAAATCATGATTCTGCTAAAAGTAGTTGTGCAAATCATAGAATCATTTGGGATCAGACAGGACCTCAAAAGATCATCTAATTCNCTCTTCTCCAAGCTCAAGAGACCCAGCTCCCTCAGCCTTTCCTCATCAGGGAGCTGTTCTACTTCCTTCAGCATCTTTGTTGTTCTATGCTGGACACCCCCCAGCAGCTCTGTGTCCTTTTTGATTTGAAAGGGCTCTGAACTGGACACAATACCCCAGATGTAGTCTCACTAGTGCAGAGTAGAGGGGGAGAAGTACCTCTCCCAACCTGCTAACCACCCCCCTTCTGATTCTGATCCTCCCTAGGATGCTGTTGGCCCTCTTGGCCACAAGAGCACATTGCTGGCTCAGAGTCATCTTGCTGGCCACTAGGACCCCTAGGTCCCTTTCTCCCACACTGCTCTCCAACAGGTCAGTCAGTCCCCAACCTATACTGGTCCCTACACAACTTTACATTTACCCTTGTTGTACCTCATTACATTTCTCTGTGCCCAGCTCTCCAGCAAACTGATTCACCCATAACACTACCAATAGCATGGAAATACTTCTTAAGTCTCAGCATCTCTAAGAGTGCCCGAACTGCTTAATTTTGCTCCCCACAGTTGTTAGGTATCCTCTCATCCTCATACCCCTGAGCATTGACTTACTGCTTTTCAATGAGTTGCTTAAGCTGCTTGTAAGGCAATAGTCTTAACTAAAGAGGTACTCTCTCATAATTCCCCTAGGAAGTTAAGTGTATTCTTGAAAGCCATTGTAATAGAAATCTTGTTGAATTAGAGAACAATTATAGCCAAAGAAAAGGAAACACCTGAAAGGGCAGTGCTGCAGCATCACTCAGGTGAAAATTCCATTGCAACTAATGAAAATTTTATTTAGAAGTGACTTAGTATTTGATCTATAGAGATGTAATTGAAGAAACCTGCATTATCATGTTGGGCTACACACAGTCACTTGTTGAGCAACAGTAGAATAGTTTGATCATAATGAGATCTTACTGAGTTTGGTTGTCTTACGTTTTCAGTTTCTAATTACGGTCTTTAGAAGATAATGGTGACGGCTTAAAATAATCAGAATGCTGCTAAAATTGCTATGGCTGCTGTGGTGTTACAAAGACAAATGTTGGCTCCCTGTGCATAGCAGACATTTAACCTGTCATGGAACACAGACTATTGTACAGGTGAAATCAAAGAGATGCATTTAGTAGCTATCAAATGACATTTTCTGCATTGTATTTGAAAGTAACTACTTACCTTAAAATTACTTTATTAAATTATAAATTAAAGTATGCCACATCAAAAATGCTTCCCATTTTCTTCTGTTATCGTGTGAGTCATTATAATGCAAAGTTACAGGTTTCTGGAACATAATGAAATTCAAACTTGCATTCTTAGTGCAGTTACCATGGCCAATTCAGCTGAAAATGAGAATTATAGTGAGAGCATTTCCTGGTCTTTGACCCCTCTTATAGGGTTTTAAAAGGCAGGTTTTTTGTAGAGCATTAACCTCATTCTCAAGCAATTCATTTCTCTGAGTAATACGAGAGGTGTTAAAACACTTCAATAAATGGAAAAGTATTTAAACATCCTTTATTCTAAGTTTCAAAAGACTGGACATTTAACTTCAAGGACTTCTTGCTGTGCATTGCGAAAGACTGACAATAGGACCAACTGTAATAAAATGCAGTCTCTGGCATATATGCATATTTATCAAGATATTGCCTCGTGACAGGTAAGCAGTGAGAGACAGACATATCTGACAAGTTATAGTTACATATATTTGGTATTTGTGCATTTGTCTCTGTTTTACTGTTAACTGCACACAATGAGAAAGAGGGGGAGAAAGAAAAAAACCCAAAGCTGTCAGTCCTGGACTACAAAAGGGAATTTCATGGGTTCTTGTGGTATTCTGTGAACCTTTCTCAAAAGCCAGTATACGTGTTCTACAGTACTACAGCTCCAGCTGACTGGTCCTGAGCTAAACCAGCGTGCATACTTTACATGTATTAGAAGTCCATGTGATGATTTCTTTTGCTTGAGAAGCTTTGTGCCTGCGAATTCTTGCAAAAATGATTTTTGCTGAAGTGAATGGGACCATGTTGATGTGTGCACCAGAGATCAGTCTTCCCCTCTCTGGCATAAAGAATAAACGTGTCTAAATAGCAAAATTTAAACACTACAGGCTAAATATATCTCATTAACCACTAAATACTCAGAGTGAACCTGTGCCCTCCTGAAATTTTAGGTGCTTCATGACAGAGGTAAGAACGATCATTGCAGATTATTATTAAACTGGTGCTGTTAACAGTGTTGGTAACTAAATGGCTTACTCGCTTATTGCAGAGTTAGATCCTGTCCAGGTTTTGTCCCTATAAACTATATTGCCTTCTTGTGAGTTTTGCTTTCAGATTTTTATGCTTTGATGGACAGACACCAGCTCGTCGCTTAGGTGGCCTCTCATGGTCTTTATTTCCAAAGAGTATTGGAAAGCACAATGAACTTTGTACATAAAGTGCTCAAGTACTGAAAGGGTGATGACACCTGTAGCAATAGCTTTATTTCATTAACCTGGAAAGTTATTGTAAAATAGAGGTGTAAATCCACAACGCTGGGCGAGGGGACACTCAGTAAGAAATTTACTTGCTTTCAAGTCAGGATGTAAAGACGAGTTGTGTTACCTAACGTGGTGGCTCTAAGCATCTAATATCCTGACTGCAGGCTGGAGTGTTGCAGTCTTTGGAGGCAAAACAGTGGCAGAATGTTGTAATATTATAGAGAATGTCTTTTCAGGTAGTGTTGTGCATAAGTAAAGGTAGGGGAGTAATGGAATCTCTCAAAAAGAAACCAAACTGACTCTCTGAGTTTGCTGGTTTTGCTTGAGTTTGGTCCAGTATTTGGGTCACATTTGTAAATCTTTTTTATTATTATTATTTTCAGCATTTAAAATTAATTGTTTTTTTTTAATCTCAGCAAAAATCAATTTCTTTTAATCTCTCTAAGCCTGATGTCCCTGAAACTCCCTTTGCACTTACTGGTGAATATCTACTGTTCCACAAGTCTGATACAAGGATGCAGTGCAAGAAAGCATCCAGCTCTCAGCATTTTATTTCTGGGGAACAAAAGACTTCACATCTTGTGCAAATGATAAAGCTGCTGTTGTGGACCCCGCTGCAGATGCTTGCTTTGAGAAGCCAGATGAAATCATGGCAGGAGCTACTCCAGAGCACATGGGAACTGTATGCTGCTGAGAAGTTACCTCTTGCTAGAGTGTAGGGCTTGGATCACTCATTGTAGTGGGTGTCAGAAGTACCTGTAAAACAGCAACAATTCTACACGCAGGGGAGTCAGTCTCAATTAGGGAAGAGAGAAGGTTCGCAAATGCTGCTGTTATTGAAGATCCAAATAATGCTAATTCATGGAGACTGAAGAACCAAAAGGTATCAGTTCCAAGCTTAATCCAATCCCAATACGTGTCCTGATTTTGACTTTGGTAAAGTTATATTTCTTCCCAGCAGCTGGTATAGTGCCGTGTCGTCGATTTAGGTTGAGAATACTGTTGATAGCACACTAACGTTTTAGCTGTTGCTGAGCACTGCTTACACTGACTCAAGGAGTTTTCAGCCTCTTGTGCTGCCTTGCCAGCAGAAACAGCATGGACAGCTGACCCAAACCAGCCAAAGGGATGTTCCACACGATAAGATGTCATGATCAGCATATGAACTAGGGGTAACTGTGGGGCCACTGCTCAGGAACCTGCTCAGGAGTGGCCAGATTGTTGGTAAGCAATTGTCTTGGTTGACAGTGAAGTCTTGAGCTACTGGTGTTGAGCTACTGGCCTTCATTTGCACCACTTGTTTTCTTTGGGTTTTATTTATCTCTGCTTATTATTTGCCTTTTCATTGCAATTTTTATATTGTTGTTCCTGTTGATGTTTCGCTTTTTCATGTTGTGTCATGTCAGCAATTAAACTGTTCTTATCTCAACCCACAAGGTCTCTTACTGTTACCCCTCTGATTCTCTCCCCTATCCCACAGGGCAGGGAGTGAGTGAGGAGCTATATGGTGCTTAGTTGCCAGCTGAAGTTAAACTATAAGCATCTGTGCTTTGTGTAAGGTGTTATCCCTTCCGCACCCTATGACACATCACACTCTGAGTCTGCTCAGGTGCATCCACCCAAAGTTCTGCTGCTCCTTACTGCAGGTGAAAACACAATATATCCTTTGAAAACACCTACTGAAAATGGAATTGTTATGCAAATGCATCATTACTTGGTTTATGCTACTGTGGAATCAGAACAGCAGCTGAAGAACTGGCTTACAACAGAATGACAACTGCTCAATAACACGTTTTTTTTTGAGACACATATCTCCTCAGGAACAGAGGAGAATGTAACTTAATTGACAGTTTTACAAGCAATGGCTGCTTCCTTTTCAAGCGTTCACCTTGCTGAAGAAAAAATTGAAATGCAGCCCAAGATATGAAATATTGATGCTGCATTATTCAAACAAGAAAGCTTTGGTGTGCCTCTCTTTTGTTTAATCATGCTAAAAGCAGAAGAGCACAGGGCAGAAATGACAGAACAATAGGGCTCTGATGTATTTAAATGACACCAGATTCACAATGCAGAGCAGAAAACAAAACACGCCTGAACCTAACATTTCCTAAAAAGTCAGAGACATGCAGAGAGATTAGTTTATCAGCATGATCCATTTCGGGGGTTCTATTAACGGGAGTCTTCTTAACAGTGCTGTTACATTTAGGTGCCAATGTACACAGAGTAAATATTATTCCGTGTGTTAAGATTGCCAACTTAAACATTTGAAGATAGGTGATTGTTGTGCAATCCTCACCTGGGCTACTTTAATGTCTGCACTGGAACAGAACTAGTACCTCTGTGATCATAGACAGTATTTGCTACTGGCCTTCTGCCTCTTCCGGCAGGGAGGATGGACAATACTCACTTAAGCCTGTCTTTGACATTACATCTCCTCTACGACCAACATGTGGTCTTGCACTCCTTGCTTGGAATACTAAATTGTTAATATTCTGTTTTGCTGTTTTTATTGAACTCCTCACTGTAACACCTGAGTGCTTCACAAATGTCATTTGCCACATTGCTCCTGCGAGGTAAGATGACTTATTTCTGTTACAAACGGGGAGTAGAGTTACAGGTATATTTATGCAAGATGAAGTCTCTGATTTTAAGTGTCCACAAACTAACTGTAAGTTATACCGTACTAAAAAGTAACCTGTAATTTTTATTCTGTTATGTTACAAAAAGAGGCAATTAAAAATTACACAAGGGAACCCAGGACATAGATAGATAATTAAGTACAACGATGTTTTCCAAACTCTAATAACCTGCCTTCCTAGATTTAATCATGCAATTAATGCTACTGCCATAAATGTGCTTTACTTTGCACTGGTAGCACTTATCATTGTATTTTGAAGTTGCTAATTCCATGATCTTAAACTAGTCATCTCTCCTTGATTGAAGGTACCTTTTAACATATAAAAATATTTAGCTTAATTTCCCAGTCTTTGTACTACATCTAAGAGAAGGAGATATGGAATATTAATCACTTTGTATTAAACAGGGCTGCACATTTTTTCATTAACTTGTATGTATGCTAATATTATCTTGATTGAACTGAAGCCAAATAAAAACAACTCCAGCCAAGTATCACAGTATCACAGTAATGGTAAGGTTAGAAAAGACCTTAAAGATCATCCAGTCCAACCTAAATCCAACTAAACCAAGTAAACCTAAACAACTGACATCTAGATCACTCCACTCAGCAATTCTTCCAGACTAACCTTTAACACCTCCAGAGACAGCGACCCAAACATCTCTGTGGGTAGCCCGTTCCAAAACCGGATCACTCCTTCAGTGAAAAACCTTTTCCTAATGTCAAGTCTGTTGGAGCACAGGACAGAGATGCATGGTGCTTCTCAGTGTTCCTTCTAAGTGAAGAAAGAAGTATATTTGTAAGTATGGTAAGAATTAAACAGAATAGCATCCTCGTACTTTCTGTAGGTCAGAACTCTGCTGCACCCATCCACTAACACAAGAAGACTGGCCTTATTAATCTCTCATTTACTTAGCACAAAAAAAGTACTTGTAGAAATATTTTTAAAATATAAAAAAAACTTCTGGGAAACCAACCCTAGAAACTACTGAGTCCCTAGGAGACAGCTGACAAATACAAATGAACCTGAATCCAAATCCATCCACTGTGTCACACTTTGTAAAATCTTCTCACATTGTTTTTAGAACTTAATGATAGAAAAGGGAAGTCGTCGTTGATTTCCATAATCTTCATCTTTCCTTGATAACAAACATCCCTTAATGTTCACAGATGAAGTTTTCATGTGTCTGGTGATTTTCAGAACTGTGTCTGTGCCCAGTCAATCTCAGGGACTGGGTTTGGCAGTGGTTTGCTAGAGATAGGTTAGCAGGGTTAGGTTGAGGTTGGACTCAATGATCTTGAAGATCTTTTCCAAACAGAGCAATTCTGAATGTGGTGCTACAGTTGACTGATAGAGCAAACAATGCACAGGAATTAAAACAGGGTTGGAGACAAAAAACAGGTCAAGGAATCAGAAGGGGAGTGGTTAGCGGATCTAGGGA
>VZRI01008070.1:1084357-1107758 GCA_013397515.1 Upupa epops | reverse complement strand
ATGATTCTATGAGTCTATGAATGGCACATAACCCTGGCTGAGATCTATGTGAGCAGTCAAGTCTGCATTTCAGTTTAGTTTAGGAGTTTAGAAATGCATGTGTAGAGCTTCCATCTCCTGGGGCAGAGAAGCAATCTAGTGGGATCAGCTGGATCTGGGCAAAGAAGGCCATGTTGTGGTCCAGGGTGGCCAAGCAAGCTGATGATCTTCTTTACTTTTATCCCACTCTTCCTCTGCCTTTTCCTGCATATACTCTACATTATGGATAAGTGGTATGTGACACCTTCATGCACATTAGAATAGAAAGGGTTTATTTTGTCTTGAACCGAGTGATAAAGGAGGCTAGGGAGCATTTTTTGACCAAAGAGCATTCCCTAACCCTGTGGTGCTTTGTGAAACTCTTGAACCCCCAGATTAAAGCAAAGCAGAGAGCGTAGAGGCACAGAACTACAACTGGCTGTCTGTAAAGATTGTTTTATTTGCAAACTTTTGTTGTTGCTATGCTACCTGTAGCAGCTATGGATGGATAATTCCATGTGTGACATGTTAGTGCTGACAGTTTAAGAAGGAGCAGCACTCTGCACGTGCAGCTGTCATGACTTCAAAAGAGTTGCGTTCCTTTTACATAGCGCTGTCTTGCTCTGCATTTTAACCCTGCGTATCTTGCTCACACAAGGGTGAAGAAACAATTTAAATATCAGTGAATGAATTTGTGCACATCCCAAGCTTTTTTCCACAGCAGCCAAATGGGTATTTCTGTACTCCGTGCCCTCCCAAGCATTTCATTTCCTCAGTGTCCACCCTTAACCTTTTAACAGTGACAGATATGGAGGGAACTTCAGAGATCTCCCTGTTACCACCAGACTGCCTGTGCAAGACTACAATATTTTCCAAGTGAAGGTATTAGCCTTAAGTGGCATAGGAGATAAAGAAAAGGGTTTCCAAAAGGAGTTGGATGTTCTCAGGACTCTGGTTTCTCTATATTCTTTGGGATCCACCTAACAGTTACACTCCACTGTAGTAATTTCACCACTGGAGAAACAAAACTGAAAAGCCAAGTGTTCCTTAGTACCTGATAATAAATATCTGATGTGAAGGGAAAGAAATCATAGATTCATGGACTTTCTTTTTCTATTTGTGTATGTTTAAACAAAATGCACTTCCTTTCAATGGAAATCAAACCGCTATATACATACACAGATACATACACACACACACACACATACACACACACACACATACATATGCACGTATCTTCAGCTTCCACACTGCATCTATTGCACTGGTATCATAAACATAACAATGAAGGAACACAGACCTTTAACAAGATGGAATGGTCTTTCATTCTCTCATCACAGCTAGTTTCTGAGGATTTGTGGCCTTCCAGTACACGCGGGGAAAAAGTAGAGAGGACAGGCTGTAATTAAAGACCACATTAGTGCATGGGCAAAAGGAGACAACATGAAAATCCGAGGAGTAAATTTAATTCTCCCATTTCCTACCACTGAAATGTTTGGCTTTGTAATTTCGATATTTTAACATCATTTTTGTTATGCTGTGTATATCTGTAGGACCCCACTTTTTAGTTTACACCTCCTGAGGGACTGAATGCTTCAGAGTTAATGAACTTTCTCATCAGTTGGCCATTAGTTTGAACTGAAGCCAACTCATCAGGATGAAAAGCATCTTGCATCTAATGGATGTTTGGGGTTCTGTATAGAATGAGTTTGGCAGGTCTCTTTCTCTAGCTGCCACAACACAAACATGCCATAATGCTCCATGCTAATTGGCAGACTCAGTGAAGAAGCCAAATGGTGGCTGACCTATTGAGTCTGATCTACCCTTTTGGCCTCTGGAGGAAATCTTCCACCCTAGGTATGCTGTTGAGGTTTGTTAGTGTTTGCTAAGCTTATCAGACTGCTTTCTTTCAAAATCCAGAGGATATCAGTCAGGAAGGCTGTCTGGTGATGCCTCTCATTACTACTAAACCCACGCAACTATTTAAAGAGGCAGTCTCCCATTAATACATTTTTCCACGTAGACAAACATCTCATTAGCTAAACTGAATAAAGTGTCACCCAGCTCTATACAAACCTTGGCGGCTACGGCTAGGTTTGCAAAACTCCTGCTTGCTTCACTGAGGGTTTATCAGTTAATGCATGTCTGAATGTGTATCCCAGTGATGTGCAGACAGATGTTCGTGCTTATCCAGAATCGCCTTATACCGTAGTCCATCAGCTTTTATGCATTCTGGGGTGGGGAGCTGGGGGGGTGTATGTGTATATGCATGCATGTCTGTAACACCAGTACATTCAGTATTCCTTCTTGGAGGACAAAAACAAGAATCTCTCCCTGATCATCCATATTCATTGGAAATTCTTGAAATGCCAGTAATGGCCAGCTTCAAACGTGTGTTTCTCAAAAGCCACTCTATCAGAGCAATCCCAAACATAAAGACAGGCTGTCTAATGAGTAGACTGAAAGCAGCTCTGCAGAGGACTTGGGGATGTTGCTGTGAACCACTAAGGTGTGCTTGAAGGCCAGAAAGCCTATCACGTCCTGGGCTGCATTGATTGATGTATGGCCAGCAGGTCAAGGGAGCTGATTCTCCATCTCCACTTAGTTCTTCTGAAACCCCATCTGGGGTACTGTGCCAGTTCTGGGGACTTCAGTGTAAAAAAGACATGGACCTGTTGAGTAGGGTCCAGAGGAAGCCTACAAAGATGATCAGGGGGCTGGAGCACACCTACAATGAGGACAGACTGTGAGAGATGGGGTTCAACCTTGACAAGTGAAGACCTTATTGGTTCCTTTCAGTACTTCAAGGGAGCCAATAAGAAAGATGAAGGGAGAGTTTATCAGGGATAGGATGAAGGGTAATGGTTTCTAACTGGCAGGCAGTAGTTTTAGATTGGATATTAAGAAGAAATTATTTACTTTGAGGATGGTGAAACACTGGAACTGGTTGCTCTGAGAAGTTGTGAATGGTCCATCCCTAGGAAGGGCAGGCTGGGTGCAGCTTTGAGAGATCTGATCTAGTGAAAGGCATCTCTGCTCAAAACCTACTACTATAGGAGGACTTCTCTCCTGGCTACCAGCACTGAAACATGACAGTCCTCTAAATCCTTTCATTCACACAGCCATAGAGAAAAGTGACAGATTAGCATTGAGGAGGGATATCTGAGCCAATGCTTAACTCATGCCTAACAACCTTATTTTGCATTTTCTGAGAAGGAGAGACTTTCAGGGAGAGCTTCATAACCAGAAACCCACTGCACACTAGTGCAGCACAGAGAAATTTTGATGCCTACGTTGCCTGGCTTGTCACGGTTGTGGATGTCTTCCCAGAGCTCACATACTCTAGGGACCATTGTGTGGTATGCTCTGATGGAAGATAGGTGCACTCCTCAGGTACCTCTGTTACCTTTCATTGGTCAGGCAGCAAGTAAGTATGGAGCTGACTTCTGTTTGCTCCAGCTCTTTCCAAGGTGAACCGCACCACCTCTGGGAGCTGGAGATGATATTTGTGCTGCAGCATGCAATCTCCTGCCTCTCAGAAGTACAAAGTGTGACAACACCCTCCTCTACTCCCTTCACTCCTTCTCCCTGACTGTTTGGCTATATTTGGATATAATATCAGAGTATTTGTTCTCTCCCTTTTTCTGCCTAGCAAGTGCTGATTTCAACTCAGAACACTGTTCTATTACTGCTTTAAAAAGCTTCATAAATATTTGACATTTATTTAGCTGTTTTATCAAGAAAATATTTTGTGGAGTACTTGAGAGAGTGGGATGGGGTTCGCTGCTTGACACAACACCATACCTAAATTAAGTACTTTAGAAATCATAGACTCATAGAATGTTCCAGGCTGGAAGGGACTATTCCAACCTCCCTGCACAAGCAGGGACATCTCTACCTAGGTCATGTTGTGNTTTGACATTTATTTAGCTGTTTTATCAAGAAAATATTTTGTGGAGTACTTGAGAGAGTGGGATGGGGTTCGCTGCTTGACACAACACCATACCTAAATTAAGTACTTTAGAAATCATAGACTCATAGAATGTTCCATGCTGGAAGGGATATTCCAACCTCCCTGCACAAGCAGGGACATCTCTACCTAGGTCATATCATGCAAAGCCTCATCAAGCCTGATCTTAAATGACTCCAGGGATGGGGCCCCCACCACCTCCCTGAGCAGCCCATTCCTGTGATCAGCCACCCTCACACTGAAGCACTTTCCCAGCCTGAACCCAGTGCACCTTGTCCTACCCACACAAACCCTTTGGAATACACCTTCATGTAGGCCCCCCTCAGGTACTGGAAGGTCAAAAGAAGGTCCGTCTGGAGCCTTTTCTTTTCCAGGCTGAACAGCCCCAACTCTCTCAGCCTGTCCTCACAGGAGAGATGCTCCATTCCTCTGAGCATTTTGGTGGCCTTCCTCCAAACACACTACAATATATCTGTGTGTTTGTTCTGCTGGGGGCTCAAGAAATGGACAGAATAGTCCAGGTGCAGAATAGAGGGGCAGAATCACTTCTCTTGATCTGCTGGCCACAGTTCTTTTGAATCAGCCCAGGATGTGATTGGTCTTCTGGGATGTGATTGCACAAGTGGTGGCTCACGGCCAGCTTTTCATCCATCACATCCCCAAATCCCTTTCCACAGGACTGCTCTCCAGTAGATCCTCTCCCAGCTGGTACTGATAATGCTGGTTACCCCTACTCAGGTGCAGGATTCTGCATTTGAACCTCATAAGGTTCATGTGGGCCCACATCTCCAGTCTATGCATGGATGAAGTCTAAAAATGCATGATTATACTTGCTGAACTCATAATTCCAGTTTTAGAACAATTCATTTCTACTACTCTATTGCCAATTCTAGCCTTATATTTTGCCCCTAACTTGGTCTGTATCTCGTATCAAACGTGTAATGAATGAAATAGAAGAGGGAACTGTACAATTGGAATGTTCAGACTATCAGCTGAGTCTGCAACCAAAAAAGGGTAAACTTATACTACCCAAATATCATGTGTTTTCCAGTGTCAGTGACTGAAGGCAATAGTCTACAACACATTTACAACAAGACTGTAATTTTATTTGTAAAAATAATAAACCCTGATTTTCTCTGTTACTCAGCTCTGGTATAAGTTGCAAAGCTTCGTTTCCAAACCCTTGAGTAATCTCCAGTTTTGGGGCAGGACTGTGCTGATGGGATAGTTGCACTACCTGTTAGCTCCTATATTTCCCTGTTGAGGTGTCCTCAACTCTGACAACCTATTTGTCAGACTGTTCTCCACCCAAAATTCAATAAAACTGAAGGATCACAAATAAGTCAACCAAAAGGTCCATAAAATCAAAGTCTTCATGGTACAAACAGGTAGACAGGACTATCAGACTTGTCCTTTACATCTTTCACTGTGAAGTTCTAACATGTTTTCAATAACAAGCTTTCTATCATGAAGACCCCAATTTTGAGTATTGGCAAAGGCAGGGCTTACATCTGCAATGAAGGCATGTGCCAATGAGCTGCATCAGGCAACATCTTTATATAGAATCACAGAATCATTAAAGATCGAAAGGGACCTCAAAAGATCACACAGTCCAATCCCCCTGCCACAGCAGGATCACCTAGACCAAGTCGCACAGGAACACATCCAGGTGGGTCTGGAATGTCTCCAGAGAAGGAGACTCCACAACCCCCCTGAGCAGCCTGTTCCAATGCTCTGTTACCCTCACCGGGAAAAAGTTCCTTCTGATATTTATATGGAACCTCTTCTGTTCCAGCTTGCACCCATTGCCCCTTGTCCTATCACCAGATGACCTTGAGAAGAGCCTGGCTCCATCCTCCTGACACCCACCCCTCATATATTTATAGACATCTGTTAAAACTACTCCCGTTTCCTCCCTGTAGCCTCTCTTATTGCAATCTTCTTGCAGAACATGTTGTCTCTTTGAAATATGTTGTTTAAACTGTAGGAGTGGCCACTTTTTCCCCCTGCTTTCAGCCTTGCTCTGAAGTTATCTTTTACACTGCAGGCTACCGCAATTTGTTGAGCCTTAACCTTCTTTTTTCAGTGTAAAGCCTGAAAGAGTAAAGAGGGGACCAGAAAAAAGGAAGCAACAACTGAAAGTGCAGGAACCTTGATGAAATGAAGTTTCAGGTTGTCTCAGAAGAAACAATGTTCTAAATTCATATTTGAATCCCAACCAATAAGAGAGAGGGTGTCATCTACTTCCTGACTCAGGGCCAGGAGTTGCTCATTGTTATGAACTGTTAAAAAAGTTATTCATATGCACAAAGCAGATAAGACTGCTGCCCTTTTCATTTGCTTTTATGTAGTCATTTTACTCCTTTTTTTAAAGACACTTTCAATGTTTACCACTAATTATCCAAAAAGGAGAGGTTTAATAACTGCATGTGATATGTATGTCTCAAACTCTTGCTCATGCTTTTGGTTTCACATAAAGGTATCAGCCTGGAAAGGCAAATATTAAATTATTATATTAATAATTTAATATTATTAATGTTAACGCTTCTACAATTCTTCCACAGGTCTAAATAACTTTTCTCTGGTAGTATTGGCATTAAAAGAGAGTGATACCACAGGAAGGCAACGACTGTTATTTGCAAGTAATCAGAAAGCACCTTGGTGACTAGTATCATCTCTTCAGGATGCTGTCGGATACCCCAAATCCTGTATCCACACAATGGAGCACTGTTTTAATGCGCAATTATGAAGTGAGCTAATAATTCAAATTTTAAAATATTTACTGAGTAAAAGGGGTCATGCTACACTCTTCCCATTCACAAGCTTGGGCCCTAGACTTTCCAACCCGTTATTTATCAAAAATGAAATATTATACTAACCATGACCTTTTAACAACAGTCCATTCAGTGTGGCCAAAGGTTTTCATTCCTGACCTATTAATCTATTATAAAACAATAATTTCCCTGAGCTGCCTTTTTTTAAGGAGAAGCAAAACAAAGCCACAAAGATTAAAAGAGCAAGGATTAAAATTCCCTGAAACGTTCACCAAACACAGAATTTCTTCTTGTTTCCTCTGCCAGAACACATCAAGCAAATACTATAATTTATAGCTTTTCCCCCCCATATAAATCACAAATCTACACAGAAAAAAATTCAGTTCTGTACATACCTCTCTTTCAGTAATTTTAAGTTTTCCCATGTCCATTAGGCCCTTACAACCTAATCTCGCTCTGCCAATTGCTCCCATGGTGAGATCATTAAGTAAATTATTTAAAGATCAAACAGCCTGCAGTGACAATGGAGTTCCATGTGAGGTAAATGCTTCAAAGCCCCCCTCCCCCCTTCTCAAATTATAGCTCTACAGGCTATTCATCACCTCTGGATGGGGCATGCCCCACCATTACTTGGCTTTTTGCTGCAGGCTAAGGTAGCACCACTAATTGGCCTTTGTAACAAAACTGACCTGTGGACAGGATAAAACTTGTTTGGAGCTTTAGAGACAACAATTATTCAAGGTTAAAAACACATCAATGCCACAGCTACGTCACTATAATAAGGGTGAATGAATTTCTTCCTCTTGGTTCTTAATGCGAAAGAATGCGTTCATGTTGTGCCCATGCCAAACAAAAGCTCCTTCAGGTAGTTGAACTAGTCCACTTTTCTTTCTTTCCCCCACCCCTTCTTTTTTAGCTCAAGGACAAGTAGGTCTATCATTTTCTTTATTTCTTCAGAGCCCCTCGCAGTGAGGGCTCTTTGATCTCCGAAAATAATGGTAGATGGAACAATTTAACTGCTTCATACAGGTGCAGGAGTTTATTTGACAGGTTGTAGCTTTTATTTCTAGCACATTAGCTGCGTGCATACAAATGGGCTCTTGACAGAATCAAGCAGGTAGATCCGAGTTGTTGGATAATTTTTTAAGAAGCCTCAACAAAAGCCTGGCCTCACCTGCAACCATGGCACCGTTTAAAACTCTGCATAAATTAAAGCCAGGTGAGACTGCTGCATCTCCTGCTGGGAACGAGATTTTGCACGTCCAGAGGACAGCATGTAGGAAGAAAAAGCAGCCCCATCAGGTACACAAAATGGGATCCCCTCACCTCTGAAATAAAAGGTCTCTCTCTGCTAAACAAGCCCTTCTGCTGTATTGCCTATAACAGAGAAGCGAATGAAAGAGAGAGGGAGAGTGAAGGAAAACATTTTCTAATGACATCTATACAGACCAGCAGTTTTTCTCAGAGGTTGATTATCTATAGGAATTATCCTATATTTGCAATTACTCTGCCCTTAGAAGCTTTGTACAGTGAGGGCAGTTTTGCTGTTTTGTCCACTTTAAGTTTTGTTGAAATGGGTTGTGCAAGGAGATGCTATTTGATAATAGTAACTCTGCTAAAGATCGCTTCTTCAGACTGTTACTGCTTATAGGAGATACACAGGTGCATCTTACGTGTATTTTCCTCCCTCCTCCTGTTTTGAGCTTGGTGTTGCTTTTTCAGTGCATCACAGTTCATCAAAGAGCATCCCGCCCTCAAAGTCACATATTTAAGAAAAATAAGGCCTGTGAATGTGCAGGACTTGTACTGGCATAAATAATTCTTCTGGAAGTGTTCTATCAGGGCTGGCAGTATGCTGTAACTGCAGTTATACTGTTTTATACTGGTTCAGTTTAGCTGACTTGTGTGGGAATATTTATTCTAAACTTCCCATTCCTGCGGCAGTAGAAGTGCAGAGCCGCTGCAGGGCTCTATAAAAGTAAGCGTGCCATTGTGCTTAAAATGATAAACCTCGAAGGCACATTTACATCGCCCTCCATCTCTGCTGACACAACTGTGACAAAGTGGGATGTGAAGAGGCAGGACAGGTGGGTAGTGCTAGGAAAAACCACACATAGTCTTTTCCACTCTGAACTCCTGCATCCTTAGTGAATGCTTTGTCACTGCAGCATGCTGGTAATGGGCTGCTTCATAGCCAACGCGGTCCTAGGGGACAGGTGGCCCATTTATCACCTGTGTGGTAACTATAGTAGCTGTGGTAACTATAGTAGCTGTTAAACAGTTTTGGTGAAAATTACACCCCTATAATGCTCTCATAGAGGTAACAGAAGCACAAGATTGCACCAAGCAATAAATACTGAAGATAAATATTAGCCAGTTGAACTGTTTCAAATTTGTGCATAGTGAGTCACATTTGAATGTAATTTAAACGTGGAGAATTTATTCAGGTAAAGCTGGTGTTTTACTCCACATACAACCCATTTCAGAAAAAAGCTTGAGCCACACTTAAATGTTTCAGAGGAAAAGTCCTACAGTGCAGGTGAAATTCCCAGAGTGAGGTAGTTTAACTGTGCTGTTTCACTCTCCTGGCTATTGCAGTTCCTCATGGCTGCAGTGCTGTGGAGTGAACAAGTTTTGTGTGGGTTAATAACTGGCTGCACTCTGCCTCCTGGCAGCTTTCTAAGACGTTGTGTCACTCACAGGTTGGGTGGCAAGTGGTTGCTGAGAGCACGCAGCTCCTGCTCTGGCCACTTCCCCATAGATAGCTACCACCTGGTAAAGGGGCTGAAGGCAGGTGTCCTACCCTGCAAAGAGGCAGAACACTGATAAGCTTGCAGTTTCCACGTGGCTGTGGGAAATGCTGCTAAAACCTGGTAACACAAAGGCAGGTGGGTTCCCAGGGCCAGCCTGCAGGCTCTGTCATGGCTGGCTGTCCTGTGGAGGGACCCACCAAGAGATCGATATCTGAAAGCAACTCAATTCCAAATTAAATGCTTTCTTCTCCCCCCTGCACCAGCTGTCCTAGGATGGTGACCGACCAGCATTCCTTGTTCTAGAACAAATAGCCTCCTTCTTTGTTTACTTGCCCAGTAATTAAAAGCAAATTCTCATTTGGAAAAAGAATGAACATCAGGGTGTGGGAAGACTGGCTGAGACACAGCAATGAGCCCTGCCGGCAGTCTGCTGCTCTAGCTCCCGCAGCCAGAGTCCAAGAAATAAATGTGAAGTATCCCAGCTGCCAAAATAGTTTCAGAGAAAATGGGATGTGAAATGCATTAATGATCAGATATTTCAGAATATCTAATGAGACAAGAATTGAAAACTTACCCTGCTCTGTCTGTTTGGCCTTTTCCATTTTAGCACTGGAAATGAAATACGCTGCAGCGGGTTGTATTTCTCTTAAAGCTATTACAGGTTTATGACAGTCCTAAAACAGTGCCGCAAACATGGCAATTAGTGTTAGCGTCCTTTAAGGGTTCTTTACTGCACTTATTTAATCAAATATATAACAGCCCTGCAACACTTAAATGCAAGTCGGTTTATTTTTAAAATATCCTATTTGTGTCTCCTAGCCAATCAATCAATTTTAATTTGCAAATATAGCTGGGTGACAAAAGTCTATACAACTTTCAAAAGAAGTCAGTGTGTGGTGATGCGCTGCACCAATTATAGCAGGGCTTGTTCAGTTCGTCTGAGGAAGCTTGTGATGTTGCACCAGTGCTGGTGCACTGTGGAGGTCAGAGTCAACATCAGACTATTTTTTTTAAATTATTCTGCAGTACTTTCCCACAAAAACAAAAGTTCTGCTTCAGTGGACAGCATCTGCCCCTTCCACAGCAAGGCTTCATATTTTGCGACACTGATTGACTGACACGGCACTATGGAAATATCCATAACATTCTGTCTGAGAAATGACTGTAGCCACTGTCTGCAGTGGCTGTCTCTGGAATCTCCCTAAGAGTGATTTCAGCTGGACTGTTCTTCAGCAGGGATTTCCATTTGCATAGGAGCCACTGTATTTCCAGACAGAAATATAAAGGATTAATAATTGCTGTCATTATTTCTAGCAGAGATCCGTTCGTACTGCAGAGCGTATGAGTGCCTGACAAAACCACAGCCACACAGTTCAGCTGCACACTCGTGCTAAGGGTCATGCCGCGATTGCTCGTGGCTCCCCGAAAAAAAATGACAGCTCCACAGTGCTGCTGACTGTACTGCTTTTCTCTGTAATTTTTGTACCTCATCTCAGTATGAATCCCAGCTGGACAAAGCACTTTGCTGGACTTCTGGAGAGCAATACTTTCAGGACAAGAAATAAGTAGTTCAGCAGATTGTTTTTCATTCTAAATTCTCCTTCTCTGCCAGCTGATTCCCTGTAGAAACATGGGAAATATCTTGATGATCCAAGTCTCAGCTTCACTATTGGAGGTTGAAAAGTCATCTTGTTCTATGTTTTTCACAAATCCAGGCTTATTCTGCTACTTAAAATGAGATATTTGAACAAAATATTTAAATGAGATATTTAAATGAGAGCTAAATTTTATACTGGCCCCATAAAATAAATTAAATAATCCTTTTTGCTATAGCCAACTGAGGATGTAAACACCCCTAATAAACAAAGCTATCTGTGAAATTAGAGAGAAAGTAAGAGGAACAGAAACCTGTTACCTCTTAAATGGTGAGTGGAGGACTGTCATGGCTTGCCTGCCATAAGACCCTGCTCCAAACCCAGGCAAACATCAGGGATGAAGACCAGAACTGTATTTGGCCTAAACAGTTCCCTTCAATTAAACAGTTTTAAAATACTAAAGACTTCAGCTTGCTAATGTCAGTATAGCCATAGTATAAGAATTATTAATTAGACTTATTATTAATTAATTTTCAATACAGACCTCCCATCAATTTGAAACTCTACTCAGTTCCTACCTCTACAGATAACAAGTTAGTACATGTGTCATGTCTTCTAAATCATTATTTTGTCATCAAAGTTAATACTTCTGTATTGCTCTAGACTATTTACATATAGAATATTAAGCAGCAGTAAGCAAGAGATCTTTCTCACCTACACTGAATACCAGAGATTTCTTAGTTTTACAGCAATTTGGGCATCTAGTTAACGTCGTTACATCCTCTGTGACATTTCATATCCATATCACAGAGTTTTTCCATTAAAAATGGGAAAAGATTAATAGTTTGCTTCAGTTAAATGACTGTACCTAAGGTATATTCAGTTACCCATCCAATTGCCCACCACACAAACAGCCACATCCGGCACAGAAGGGCATATTGTCCCACTGCCACCACAAACACCACTGCAGCGTGAATGTGACTAACTGCTCCAATGCTCATTTTCTACAGAAGTGTGATAAACCTCCTCCTATGCATGAACAGACCAGCCAACCTACTCAGAAAATAGCTTATAAACGCACATATTTTGCACATCCGTTTATGAAAACTCATGCATCTCACAAATGTGAAGAATAGCGCAGTGTATGACAGGTGCTTGCAAGTTCCAGCTACAAGATGCACAACGTGTTGGATCCTACAGCCTCTCTTTAATCTGCTCCTCTTTAATAATTCTCTGATGAGCAAAGTTTTTTCAGTTCAGTTCAAAGTCATTTAACTTGATGACAATCTTTCCAGTACTTCAGGATCTTCAAACAACAAAAGTGGAATAACAAAAGAAAGGCTTCTATAAGTACATCGATCAAAAAAGGAACGTGAACGAGACTGTACCCTCTCTGATGGGAAAGAGTGGTACATTAGTAACAGCAGGTGAGGAGAAGGTTGAGGTACTCAACAAATTTTTGTCTCAATCTTCACTAGCAGCCTCTCTCCTCACACCTCTCAAGTGGACAGACTGCAAGATGGGGACCAAGGGGGCAAAATCCCTCCCATTATAAGTATATATCAGGTTCATCACTACCTGAGGAACCTGAACATACAAAATCCATGTGATCTGATGAGACACATCCCAGAGTCCCAAGAGAACTGGTGGATGTAGTTGCCAAGACACTTAACATGACACTTGAAAAGTCCTGTCAGTCAGGTGAAGTCCCTAGTGACTGGAAGAAAACAAACATTGCACCCATTACTCAGAAGGGTAGTAAGAAGGACCCTGGAAACTACTGATCTGTCCACCTCACGTCTGTGCCGGGGAGAGCATGGAACAGATCCTCCTAAATACTCTGCTAAGACACATGGAAGTCAGACAGGTGACTGGAGACAGCCAGCATGGCTTTACTAGGGGCAAGTCCTGCCTGGCCAACCTGGTGGCTTTCTATGAAGTGATTACATCAGTGCACAAGGGAAGAGCAAAAGACATCAAGCAACAGGCCTTTGACAGAGTGAACTACAGCATCCTTCTCTCTAAGTTGGAGAGATGTGGATTTAAAGGGTGATCAATTGGTTGGTCAATTCACATGAATTTGTCGTCTTTTTTTCTCAAAACTCTTGACTGGTCTGTGTTTGGTTTTGTGTGTCAAATATCTTGAGTCTATTTTTTTCCCATTTGTTTCTTACCTTTTTCATAATCTTCCTCCAAGGAAACTTCATGTTAGGTTATTCATTCTGCTCCCAAAATTTGTTTCTCTACTTTCAGCAAATTTTGTCTTGTAGAGCAAGCTGCTAATTATTTGAGAACAGAAACTTTGGATTTTGGAATACCCTCTACTGTCTTTTTTGTGTCCCTGCATCTGCGGGTGCATCTTGTTCCTTGCTCTAACTACCCTTGAGTCTTCCTGTGCTCTGAATGTGTGTTTTCCACCAAAAGAGAACTCATTTGGGTTGCATTCAAGCACATTTCACCACAGTGCTGTAGATACAAAGCAAACTTCCACTACAAAGAATCTTGCACCAGTTGACTCTGTCACTGGGGTAGCTGTACCCGTTAGGTCCAGCAGTGAAAGGCTGGTGTCAATCTTTAGATGATGACTCCTGGTGAAACTTGTATTTGCACAAATGAGCAAAACTTCTGTTGGCTTAACTGGGAAAAGATGTCAGAGTTCTCCCTTCTTTAAAAGTTGTCTGCAAAGAACTGGCTGGCCACAGAGATTTTGCTGTTCTTGTTTCTTTTTGATAAGCTCCATGGAAGAGCCCTAGTGCCCTGAAAATTATAAACTCTAAATTAAAACAACCCTAAAAACCCCCACATCCTCACCCCCCCTCCCAAATACCTCCCCAGCAGTAAAAATCAAATTAAATGCTTAGGCTTGCCCATGTCATATAAATTTCTTAGTGAATTAAATTAAATAAATGATTAAAGTAATTGTCAGTTTCTTAGCACTTTTAAACTAATTTTAATCCTGAATATTTCACTGAAAACCAAGAGCTGTTTAGGTACTGTATGACCCAAACTGTGGTTGTTTTGGCATCTCCACAGGAAAAATATGAGATTTTTTTTTAATTAACAACCCTATTCTTATTTTGCTGTTTTGACAGTCTGGCTTGTTCAGCACTGATGAGGTGCCATGGTGAACATGGTTGCAGGACTAACAGTGAGCCTTTTATTGCTAGTTGATTTAATTAATAAAACCAATACTCTGTTACTAATTAGTTCTATAGGATTATGCGAGTGGGCTATTGCAATTAATAGGAGGAACATTTGTCTGAAAATATGGACTTTTCTCTTCTTAGCCTATGAATACCATCACTTTCGCCCGGTAGGCTGAAGCATAGCGCTGCATAATGCTACCTCAGAGCATTTTGAGGTGACTGCAAAGTGTCATATTTTTTTTTGTTAATGTAATGATCAACTATTGATGCTGCTTCAGTTCATACAAATGGATACAACCTTTTTACGTGCAGCTTAGTCGATATTCTGATGTTCACATTAGGGATTTGGAAATCAATGTAGTTTTCCTGTTATTCTTTTATGATTAAATCAATTGGAATTATTTACTCATAGCAGAAAATATGGGTGATTGCCAACCCTAGGCTTGGTGAATTGCTTTCTCACTACTGCTGCCCTGTAATGAGAAGGTACAGGTTCTCTTCAGGGGCTAAACTTGCTCATGTATAGCGGCAATTTGAGGTACAGAAATTGTTTATTATTAAGGGCTAGCAATGTTTCCTGCCAAAGGGCATCTTCATCACTTGCCATTACATTAGCATTGACAAAGCATGGTAACACTAAAGCCCAGCAGTGCTGATCATATGGAGGAAAATAGCAGACACTTGGCTATTCAGCTTAAACCAACATACTTCAAACTCCTGGGGTAGAGAACCCTGTTAAAAGACAAAGGAGTAATCACGGAGATGCTGAACAGGACTTTCAGAAATAGTGATCCTGAGATTTGGCTCTATAAAAAGACAGAGCGCTGTACATTAAACAGACTTGTGTTAAAACTTCACTGGTATTCTAGACCTGGCAAACTGACTTTATCTTTCAGAGGCAAGAGAAAATACTTGTTTGCACAGCAGATTTAAGTAAATGTGTTAAGCTAATGTGTTGGAATACAAAGCTTATATTGTGGGAATCTAAGTTTCCATAGTATTTATTTTCTGTGTGCATCATCTGTACATTTCTGTTGGAAGGGTAAGTGTGTGTATGCGTGTGATGTATGTACCTGGCGGCTCCCTTGGTGCACTTAGAGAAAAACACTTCCCTTTCATTAGAATGATGTGAGTTTCAGCCTATTTGATTAACCTAAAACCCGATTAAGCGTGAAATCCTGCTATTCTTATTTTGTGCAGCCCATTGCAGAACCTTAAATTTGGAAACACTGTGATCTATCACCAATGATTAAGGGGGAAAAAATCACCTAGAGATAATTCCATTTGCTATAGTGCTTTCTACTTGAAATTAAGGCAAAGAAAATGACACAATCATTACTGAGTTTCTCAAGCCTTAAGCAAATCACCCCTTTAAAAAGTCATCATGACGTGCACCCCTATATTGCAGGTACCATAGAGTTTACACATGAAAATATGTAAGAGAGTTGCATATCACTGAAGAAATCAGTTTAGATTCTTGTTCAAAGAATTCTCATAACTATATATGTGCTTCCTATGTATACATTTCCATCTCACCTACATCATCAGTATTTAAGAATATGCTTAACTAACTTTAAATTAGAGGTACTCCCATACTGCAAACACCAGGAAGATATTAATTTGCCTTGCATTCATTTAATCACTTCTGCTCACTAGGTATGTTCAGTGCTATACATTGTACAGCTGTGATCTTGCTCTACACACCTTTGTGCTGTCTGTGAAAGCCCTACTATCCCAAGCATAACAAAACTTTTCAGCATTGGTATTATAACCCGTGAAGGTTAAATCTTACAGTGGAGAGAACGGCAAGTCTTATGCCTGATGGAAAAAATATGCACCATTGGAGCCACAGAATATATAACCATTCATAGGCAGTTTGTCAGAATATATGAGCCCAGAGCTTCCAAATCAGATTCTTTCCCGAAACAAAATACTTTTTAAAAGTGAAAACCAGAGGAGCACAACCAGGTGCTGTGATAGAGCTTTGATTCACCAAACCTTTTGTAAGTCTGAGCAGCACAAGCTTTCTCCAGACTTCACCAGATGAAGGTGGTCCCTGTCTATCTTTGTATTCACTCAGATGACTTCTACTGCATATGAAATACATCTCAAAAACCAATGCTTGGATTTGGGTGAACAAAGGAAAACAAAGGTTTTAATGCTAGAACACAGTCTTGTTTGCAGTACATGCATAAAGGAAGACAATTTCTGCTGTCCTCCACAGTGACTGTACAATAAGCTGGTAGTTCTGACATTGAATCGTCACTATTGTGGATATCTTCTCTATAGCTATGCTTTTGAGAAAGTCGAGCAAAGATAAGAGGTTTAAAGTAAAATCTTGGGAAAAGATCATGTCTGCTAAGCCTTAGCCAGAAGTAATATTTGCTTTTTTGCATTTTAAACTTAAATCTGAGTCTGTAATGAAAGCAATTACAGTCCCTTAACTATATACATAAGTTTGAGTGTCTCTACAGTAAAAGTCAGGTGCCAGTTCATATTAGTACATCTTAAACTTAAAACATAACCACACATGAACACAAGGAGTAGCAAACTTGATAAGACAGTGGTGGATTTAGAGCTCACTTAAAAATCAAAATAGGTAATTTGTTTTCCTTGGAAGAGGTGGTCTCATAAATCGACTTTTAGTTTTTAATCCCAGAATCATAGAATCATCAAGGTTGGAAAAGACCTTCAAGATCATCAGGTGTGACTGTCTGCCCTACACACCCTAACCATTAAACCATCTCTTGAAACACCATGTCTACCTGTCTTTTGAACACCTTCAGGGATGGAGCCTCCAACCCCCGGGCAGTCTACTACTCTTTCTGTGAACAAATTGTTCTTAATATCCAAACTGAACCCTCCCTGGTGCAACTTGACCCCATGTGCTCTGATCCTACTGCTAGTTACTAGAGAGAAGAGGCCAATACTCACTTCATTACAGCCTCCCTTCAGGTAGTTGTAGAGAGCAATGAGGTCTCCCCTCAGCCTCATCTTCTCCAGGATGAACAGCCCTAGCTCCCTCAGCCCCTCCTCATAAAACCTGTTCTCAGACCCTTAATCAGTTTACTTGTCCTTCTCTGCTCCCTCTTCAGCACCTCAATGTCTTTTCTATGCTGCGATGCCCAAAACTGCACACATATTTTCTCTTCATCCTTATTTTTTCACCCAAACAGGCGCAAGCTGAAAACCCCATGCATACAGCTACTGAAGCCAAGTCTTCCAAAGGCACTGCTTTTGTTTCAGTGGAAACTGGCATCCAAGTCTCTTGGATTCTTTTGAGAAACTCAAGAAAATGGAAAGCAGGAGGGACAATAAAGTGTGTGGATATAATGCAGTTCATAGCCGTGGATTCAATAGTGCTTTAAAGTTAAGAGCCAAATGTCAAATTTAATGCCAGCATGGACTTCAACATTGAAGAAATATCTTCAAATGTGAGCACTATGGCCAACATAGTTGAAAACAACACCAAAGAGTAGCTGGCAGCATGTAGTGAACTCTGCTCAGGCCTCTATTGTCAGGAACTGAAGTAATGCAGGGTGGAAGTAATGAAGGTATATACAGGTGTCAAAACAGCTGGATGCTTTAGGAACACTGAAGTGTTTTTTGGCAAGGGTAGAAAAGTGACTGTGTAATATACTGAGCTGATTCCTCCCTTGACTTGTACAACTGCAAATCTAGTGTAATTCCCTTGATTTCACCACTGTATCTGTAAAGCAGGATGTCTTTCTGGACCCTTAAGAAGTGATGTCAAAATTGACCACCCTTCTGAAACAGAGAACTGCAAAATTCATGGATTTAATAAAAAGACTTTTCAGCCATGCAGGTGACTCCATAATTTTCCTTTCCCCCTCCCCTCTGTGAAATGACCTTGTATACCTTTACGTCTTGCCAGACAGTAGTGGGAGGTTTCCCTCACAGCTTATGGCAGGCTATGCTCAGAATCCTGTGTTAATGGCTTGCTGGAGAAGAGCTGCTTCTTCTTCCCAGCACTGCCAGCACCTCATCAGCATCCTCCTTTCTCACCAGCCTGAATCTGGCCAAGCATTCCAAGATCATTTTCCAGCCTGGCTATCCTTCAAGTCATCATCTTGGTACGCATTGCCAATAAAATGCCAGCGGCCAGCTCTCTTTGGGTAAGCAATCTTCCTAATGAAAGCAGGTCTGAAGTCATTATCCAAAAGAGCATTTTGCATATAAGCAGCACAGTTAAATACCCTGATGGAACTAGTAAATTTTAAGCACAATTTTTTAGTGCATGAGTGACAGTCTCTTTGCAAAGAGTTAGCAAATATTAGCGTTCTGCAACAACCAGCTCAATTTGNTGTATCTGTAAAGCAGGATGTCTTTCTGGACCCTTAAGAAGTGATGTCAAAATTGACCACCCTTCTGAAACAGAGAACTGCAAAATTCATGGATTTAATAAAAAGACTTTTCAGCCATTCAGGTGACTCCATAATTTTCCTTTCCCCCTCCCCTCTGTGAAATGACCTTGTATACCTTTACGTCTTGCCAGACAGTAGTGGGAGGTTTCCCTCACAGCTTATGGCAGGCTATGCTCAGAATCCTGTGTTAATGGCTTGCTGGAGAAGAGCTGCTTCTTTTCTTCCCAGCACTGCCAGCACCTCATCAGCATCCTCCTTTCTCACCAGCCTGAATCTGGCCAAGCATTCCAAGATCATTTTCCAGCCTGGCTATCCTTCAAGTCATCATCTTGGTACGCATTGCCAATAAAATGCCAGCGGCCAGCTCTCTTTGGGTAAGCAATCTTCCTAATGAAAGCAGGTCTGAAGTCATTATCCAAAAGAGCATTTTGCATATAAGCAGCACAGTTAAATACCCTGATGGAACTAGTAAATTTTAAGCACAATTTTTTAGTGCATGAGTGACAGTCTCTTTGCAAAGAGTTAGCAAATATTAGCGTTCTGCAACAACCAGCTCAATTTGCTAATAAAGACAATACCTTAGTCCAAAGGCTTTTTCCACCTGCAGCCCCTGAAGCACAAACATTGAGCATGTATCACACAGGACTGTCAGTTACTACTGGAGACAGAAAATTGTTGTTTCAAATGTTACAGTACAGGAAAATCGCCTCTCTGCACTTGCTGCCAAAAAAATGACAGCTTAATTTATGCCATGCTGAAGCTACATTACAGAGCCATTCAGCCTGGCAGTTAAGTACACTCCATGCTCACATCTTCCCCCTGTGCAAGTGCACTGGGGAGAAATACACAGGGACTGTAATAAGGACAATTGGCTGCAGTGTTTTCCATGTCACTGGAACTAAATACAGGTGAAACGGTATCAGCAATAAAATACATCACCTGAACCTCATATGCAAAACACTCTTCCGTGTGCGGACTTGCAAATAATCAGGAAGGATGTGTGACAGAATTGTTATGCATGAAGTGTATTATAGAGAGGTTTGCTTGTGTCAGACCTCTGGGTTTTATGTTGAAGGGAGGTGCTGAGGTATTACCCGTGCCTTTGAAAATTATGTCAGTATCCTTGGTTCAGACCTTCAAAACTTGGCAATGTTTACACTTTCCGAAATTAAAAATCTGACAGTATTAAAGCACAGCCTAGTGTCGATATTTGTCACCAAGGTTTTCAGAAGATATTAAAGATGCACATGACATTATTTAAAAATGAACCATTAGCCAAACAAACCCTGTGAAATTATCAGCCGAAATGCGTCCTTAGATTACTATGTAGTTTTGTTAGGCCAGAGCTTAATTTTGTTTGACATTGAAACAATGACCACCCATGTAATAGAATGGAAGGAAATTATCGTGTATGCTTTTCTGCTTAGTTTATTCCTATTAATCACGTGGTAATTATGTCCAGAAAGACTGATCTTAAATAATCTCCCGAATGAAGGATTAGAATTCATTTCATAAACTCATCAAGATCAAAACCAGTTGATTTGGATGTCAGTTGATTTATTTCTGTTTTCCTTCCTTTTCTACTCCATGTTTGTACCAATATTAATGCTTGCAATATTGATGCTTACTACTCACTTTTAGAATGCTTTTGCTAACAACTAACTCATTCACAGCAGGCTGGTTTTTCAATCGTCTTGCCAGGTGAAGGCCAGTAAAACAAAAGGCTCTATGAAGTAAATGAAATGCACTGGCTGAGACTACTAAAGCAGAAGATGTCTTCTAATTTACCCATTCTAGGTTTTGCTACTCAAGATACCCCTAATGAGTAGAACATTGTCCTGTCTTCCCCTGGGCACTGGAGACAGGACAAGGGGTCACAGTCTTAAGCTCCATTGGGGGAGGTTTAGACTTGACATTAGGAAAAGGTTTTTCACTGACAGAGTGATCCGGGTTTGGAACGGGCTGCCCACGGAGGTGGTCAGGTTGCCGTCTCTGGAGGTGTTCAAGGTTAGGCTGGATGAAGTGCTGAGTGGCATGAGCTAGATGTCAGATGTTAGGTTTACTTGGTTGGTTTTAAGTTCGACTAGATGATCTTTAAGGTCTTTTCCAGCCTCATCATTACTGTGAGACTGTGATACTGTGACAACAGTGCATAAACCCACTGTTTCAAGACAATAGTTCTCATTAAATAGTAAGGACATTATGCAGAAATTCTGGATAGGACTAAATAAATTCAGAATGAATCATGATGTCAGAAAAATGTTAGGCTTAGTATCAGCATGGTTTCTCTGGGAGCTCTTCTGTTTTATGTGTGTTCTTGTATCCACAGTCATTTTGGCTTCAATTTCCATTCGCTTCCGTTTTCCATTAGTGTTTCCATAGAGTTTACAGTTTGAATGACCCCAAATGAAAAGGTCTCAGTTGAAATGAGGGAAGCATGTGTATTAAACTAGCAATAGCCAGCAATTGTTGTAACTCTTGTTCTGGCTCACCCAAAAGAAAGACTGGAAAGTCTGTGAAAGCAAGATGAAGTCTGTCATTTCATAATGCAAGACAAATTAACGCAATCCTGTAATTTCACTTAAACTTAATACATTGATACTAAAAAGTGGTTTAGGCTTTCCTTGAAACCTCTCATGAATTTCTAAATGCAAACCTTTTCATGTCATGTAAAGATCTATTCACTCCAAAGTGAGCATATAGCAAGGTTTTACCTTACAATGTTTGTTTTCTCTATCCCTCTGTTTTTATCCCTCTCTCTCTCTCCCTCTCTCTTTCTCTCTCTGTTTCTCTCTGTAAAGTCCTTGAATTGAGTCACTGTATTTTTTATGCCTGCTCATAGACTGACACTATCAAATCCATAATCTCTTAACACATACAGGGCATTTCACACAAGGCATTTCCCGTGTGATTAGGAATGCTGTAAATTATCTGTTTTCATCTCATGAGCAATAGGTTCCCGTATTACAAAGGTCTGTGCCAATGCTATTCTTTGGAGACAGAAACATGACATTCTGTTTCTCAGTAGCCATAACTTATCACTACTTCAACCACATAAACAACAGTCTTGTCTCTAGTATGTGTATCTCCACTTACAAGGTTGTGTACAAATTGTCTGTACTTCAACTACATCAGAATTTAGAGTGATGTTATCACACGAGAAATAAGGGAGGCACTGCACTGCTGAAAGAATGAGTTTCATACTCATCAGTGATTAACAACTGCTTAAGCAGACAGAGAATGTTTCCTCAGACAGTTAACCAACAAAGGTATGAGAAGGTGCAGAGGTGTCCCAGGTTTCTACGATGTAGCCCTAATAATTTAGTATCTAAAAAAGAGGAAAGGAGCTTTACAAATACAAGACAGTCATACTTCAAGCTTTTTCTCCTAAGAAGAGAGAAGCACAGTAATGCTGGATCCAAAGTCGGTCTGAAGCTCCTACTTTTATAGCACTGGCTAAACTTCTATGGTTTAAGCAAAGGATTTGAAATCAGAATCCACTTAGTCATAGGAACTCCTATGTTGTAGGTTGTGCAGATGTGTCTGCCTTATGCTTTCAGGGTATTTTGAAGTATGGGGACTCACAAGAAGCACAGAAATGTGTATGTACACCATTACATCCTCTGTTAGACTTTACGAACATTTTAGAATTACATCTGCAGCAAGCATGACATTCTGGTTGTGTATAATAATCACAGAATAAGTGCCAATATAGAACAAAACTGCTTTATTTATTGTTTCATATAGGAAAAGGAACTGGAGTGATTGCAGATTAGGCTGAGACATTATTTCATTTCTCTGTGACTTAGTTTCCCCATCTGTAAACGAAGATAATTGCTGATCTCACAGCTTGGTGTAAAAACCTGATTGTCATTTTAAAAGCATTTCAGACTGTTACTGTGATTGTGTAGTATCAGATATATTCCTCACTCCTCGTGGAGGAATCATAAAATACAATTCTGACCCAACAGATCTTCAGTTCTTGTAGTAAAGAATAAAATGGCTCAGACACTTTTTATGTTTCTTTCATTTGTTTCTATTTTTTGTCAGTGTTTGCCAGAGAGGTTACAGTAATCCACTTGAGTTCACTGGGTGAATTATTCACTCATCTCTGTTTTCCTGATGGGCATGTGTGATTCATTTGCCACATATTAGGTTTCTTTTTCTAAAACTCTTTAGAGCAGATATGGACTAACAAGGAGCAAATGATAAGAGATTTTCAGGAGAACAGCTGTTGGTCAGTGATGTGACTATGCATTCCACATTTTAAATGAGATTCACTGCATTTTAAGGGCTGCTTTCATTCATTTAGCATTAGCCTGAATAGGATAAGGGAATCAACTTCTTCAAGTTAGAAGATAGTCATGAGTCACCAAAAACTTCAGCAACATGAGTGCTAACCTCAAGAGCTTTTAGACTTCTTCAGTGATTGGAAGAATCATAGAATAGTCCATATAGTCCGAACATATTCCTGCTAAGACAAACAGTTTAGTTCTCAATGCTGCATAATCATTATGAGTGAAATCTTGCCCGATTTGCATCAGGAGGATTTTAAGGGCTAAACTTTCTCCCTTTGATTTGGTAATTCTGTTTGGATGAAAGGATATGCTGTTTACTCACTGGAAGAGGGACAACAAACTTCAAGCAAGTGTTAAGTGTCAGAGATTGAAAAGCCAGTAACAGCACTTGCACTAATAAATTATATGGTAAAAAAAAAAATCATGGAATCATTAGGGATTGGAAGGGACCTTGAAGGATCA
>VZRI01008070.1:1052675-1084318 GCA_013397515.1 Upupa epops | reverse complement strand
ATCACCTGGACCAAGTCACACAGGAACACATCCAGGCAGGTCTGGAACATCTCCAGAGAAGGAGACTCCACAACCCCCCTGAGCAGCCTGTTCCAATTCTCTGGTACCCTCACTGGGAAGAAGTTCCTTCTGATAAAAAATATTAGATTTGGCTTGATTGTGAAGTTATGTAACATGAGAAATGAGAAGCCTGAAGACTGTAGTTAAGTCAGTAAAAGATCATACTTAACTTACTTTTTAATCATGCATTTCAACAATTTCCACCAACAAAAGCTCATCGATGTAAGAAAGGTGCCTGGCAGCTTCAATGTGGCAGACATTCAGCTTTACAAGAAACAGCAGAAAAATAGCTTTCAGAGCAGAATCAAATCCTATGCCTTTCAAGAGAAGATTATAAGATATTAGAGTTGGGTTTGGTTTAACCATGTGTAGAATACACTGCCTTTTCAAATGAGTGCTGCCCGAACAATCACCATGCTTGTATGGGACACCAGCACAACTGGGAGAGGTGGAGGCTTGCATAACTCCGCTTTTACTGATGTATAAAACCAATGGCTGATCGGTCATTGTCATGCAGACTTTGGTAAGCATGGCAGTTTTCATTTTGCTCACGTTTCAGTAGCAGAAACCTAGATCTAGCCCTTCTAGAAGTCATGAGAACTGCATATACAAAGTCATTAATTGCACAGATATATGAACTAGTTAATTGCATATTAGATTCAACTGATGTGGACAAACCTGATAATATAATTATCGGAAGATAAAATTCTTTACTTTCATTTGTCAGAGTCATTATTGCATGTTTACTTTAGATTTTGGAGGAATATAATTAACCATGATCTTTTAGCAACTGGAAACAGATTACAGCATTTTTCCTCCTTTTACTGAAGAAACATAGATGGAGTAGGTTTTGTTTAATATCAACAAGCAAACAGTACTTTGTACTGTGGTCAGTAAAACACTTAGCTAAGCATTAGCTGCTGTGATGTTAATACTAGGATGAAATTTTTGTGAGGCCATTCAGGACTGCCCATGCTTGGCCCATGGCATCCTGCAGTCTCACTAAGGCAACTTGCCATTGGCTGGAAATACCCTGGCCAGCAGGTTAACTGGCCATATTGTTGGCCAAAACAACTTCAAATCTGGTCATGGGGAGCAGATGGCTCTAGGCATTCATCACATGCCTCTGACATTTTAGCTGCTGTGGAGTTCGCTCTTTGCTATATTGCTGTTCACTGGCTAATTTTTAAGCCCTTTTCTATCACACAGCCTCTCAAACCAATAACATTTCCCATTTCCAGAGCACCAAGTCTTGCCAGGCAGAGAACGTGCCAAACAAACTTCCTGCTGATTGGGTTAATTATTTAGGAATGGGGAGTGTAAGGCCTAATCAGGCATTCACTGGGAAAGCCAAATGTTCCTTTTTTTTCTTGGGATATTCTAATCCTTACAAGGCAAGAACTGTTAGGATTCAGTTGCAAAGGAAATCAATGGTTGTACACACAACTAGATTTGCATGTTGACAGCCTCAAGGTGACGGGAAATATCACTTAAGTGTTGCAACCTTTAATTAAAGACAGTGGGAAACGAGGGAAATCCTGTTGCTATTTTCCCTTTTTATTAGAAATTTCAGCCCTTACTGCAGGTTTCCAACCCAATTCACAGACATCTGATTTCATCTAGGCATATGAAAATGTGGGCACCCTCTGACTCGGAGAAGGAAGTACCACCTGTGTTAGGAACACATCAGTTTTGTAACTATATAGTGAACCTGAAAGATCACAAGTCCATGCAATCTGATGAGATAGACCTACAGGTCCTGAGGGAACTGGTGGAAGTCTTGCACTTTCCCTTGACCCCAAACACGAAGTGGATAGATCTAACTCCTTTACTGAAATATGGGCTTACTGTCTAGTCCCTTAAAGCCCAGGAGGCAGGTACCCAAACATCCTTCTCTGTACAATCAGTAACTGTATCACAAGCAGAATAGCAAACACCTACGTCTGTTCTTCCTTTTCTCAGTTTTCCTACCACTTGAGTACATCTGGGAGTGTTTTTTTCCCCAGAGAACATCGTTTCCCTGTCTCTGTCTTCAGTTAAGACATGCTGTTCTTACCTGAGTCTTCAGAAAAGTACTGATGAAGACTCTGTAATTTTGGCCTCTTATATTCATGCTTTTTTTTGACAAGTTGCCTTCTCTCACACTAAATGATTCTTCCCTTCAGCTGAAACAATAGTCATGCATCTCACCTCAAAGAAAGGAAGTGCAAGTTACATTCTCAGGCGTATTTGTTAATCGATATAAGTGGATTTTTCTGCAAATCAAAATAGTGATTTTATATCAAAATACAAAACAGGGGATGTTTCAGTTTGATATCAGAAAAAAATTTGCACTGAAAGACTGGTCAGATATTGGAACAGGGTGCCCCAGGGATGTGGTGGAGTTTCTGTCCCTGGAGGTGTTCAAAAAACAGATACATGTGGCACTTGGAAACCTGGTTTAGTGGGCAGGGTGGGGTTGGCTGGGTGGTTGGACTTGGCAATCTCCTGGCTCTCTTCCAACCTTAATGATTCTACGATTCTATGAAAAGCAGTCTTTACTTGCTCAGGAACATTAGCTCATACTCAGGGTTCAGTTTAGGACAGGATTGCTCCTGTATTTGAGCGTAATGTTTCTCTAACCTGTTGGAAGGCTCAATAGAAAACAATATAGTCTATTGTCTTAATCACATCATTCTGTGCACTGAGATACTCGGCTTTCATTAATGTTCTCAATCACACCTTAAAGAGGTAGCTAAATATAAATCATGCCAAAACATAAATAGTAACATTCCGTAGGAAAAGGTGTTATGTTTGTCTTTTTTTAAAGATTGGAGGCAGACTCTTTAAACTACCATTAACAAAAAATCTCTTTATAGGAAGTGTTAGGGTTTTCTTGTCACTCCAAAATGTTGTACTCTATTTGGGAACAACCTTCTATTTTTTTTCTAGGTTTTTTTTGTTTGGTTTGGTTTAGGCTCCACCAAGGCAGATGGAGAGGAATACAAGGAGAGCAACTAAAACGAGAAATGTAAATTCTTTCCTTCAAAAGTGAAGTGTTTTATATTAAACAAAGAACTAAATTTCCAGTTGCTAAGAGACCTACGTCAAAACAACTACCTTTTCCTTCTAAATAAGAACACAACATAGGCTACTATTTAACTCTTTGTGGTCTCCAGCTTTACACATCATAACATCAAGGAAGATCAAGGGGAAAACAAAACCCAATCCAACAGCAAACCCCCAAACATATTCATGTAACTACAACAAAGGCGGTTAATAAAACACCAAGTACTGCACTACTTTATTCACTTGCATTTAGGATGCTATCAAAGCTCCCTTTTTTCCCCTGGGGAAAAAAATGCAAGGACATGTCAGAGTACATAAAACGACCGTGTTTCATTGAAGTAATAAGATGAACTGTCTCCAGAACGTGACCCTTTAAAGAAACAGAAAAGAATGTTTTGAGCAATATGTTTAAGTAGTGCCTGCATTGTATTGACTAACTCTCACTTTGTTGGTGTCTTTGATCCACCATGTAAGAGACTGTGTGGCTGCAGGCCAGCGATAATAACCTCAGAAACCTTTAAAGAGTTAGGGTTGGGGGGTTTTTAAACCCTCCCCCCCTTTTTGTGTCAAGGAAATCAAACACACAGCTAAAGGGCATCGTAAATATATCTGATTTCTGTTCAGGGGGTTTCCAAAAGCAGCCACTGAACCGACTATCTTTATTGCTAGGCCAGTTCCAATTTTAATCAAAGAAAATGTGCTTTAAAAAGTAGTTGATTACACTGGAGTAAATGCCAAAACAAAGACTAGAGAACAGCGTTTAGACAGAAGACATGTCTCTCTCATCTGCACAATGCCAAGGACGAGTTTCTGCACTGTTCTGAAAGCTGTCCTGTTCATAGGGAAAATTTGACAAAGGACCCTCTTCTGGGCTTTGGGAAAAGGATGAAGAAGACACTGTGCTTCTAGATACCTTTTCAGCAGCTTTGGTGTCTCCATAGAGATTTCTTATGTCTTTATTACTCAACACACAGGGAGCCTCCCTGCCTTCCTTAATCACAGGACTAAGAAATACAGTTATTTACAGCTTTGGGGGGCCAGCTTTTAAACAATCCTGTGAAGCTCCCTCCGCACATGTGGCATACGTATTCCTCCAACTGACCTTGTCTCACTGCAGGTCTAGTGGAAGAAAAAAATGCCAACTCTCCGTTTGATTTAACTTCAGCTCTATAGACAAGATGCCATCGCAACGATAATTTCTGACACTGAAAGAGGTGGGAATCGACATCTGCTTCCAGAATCTTGCTGACTGCTGAGATGCTTGAGACTTTTTTCCGACAGCAAAACGACAGGAGATTCACATTAGCAGCTGGGGGAAAACTTGATTGTTGCCAGCCTGAACCACATTAGGGCAAGTGCTGCTCTTTAACCATATAGAAATTATATGTGAAGGAAACCTGACAGGTAAGAAAGGACAAGATATTCTGCATAACTAGGTGGTAGCTGACAAAAGCTGAAAACACCGGGGTGTTGTATACAGCTGCCTCCCCTCCCAAAGTCTCCCAATGCACCTGCTACTTCTACTGGTCCCTTCCAACCCTGACTTATTCTGTGATTCTATAACTTCTTCCCAGTGAGGGTAACAGGGCACTGGAGAGGGCTGCTCAGCAGGAATGTGGGGTCTCCTTCTCTGGAGATGTTTGAAACCCTCCTGGACTTGGTGTGGGTGATCCTGCTGTGGCAGGGGGATTGGACTGGATGGTCTTTTGAGGTTGCTTCCAATCCAGTAACTTCCTTGACTGACTCAGAGAAGTTGTCTGTCCATTGCTCCATACCNTTGCTTCCAATCCACAATGTTCTGCTTTATGACTTAGTCTGGGTGATCCTGCTGTGGCTGGGGGATTGGACTGGATGATCTTTCAAGGTCCCTTCTGATCCCTGATGATTTTATGATTCTATGATTCTCTTTAGGAACAACAGTGGTTTTCCAGCTCCTCCTCCCAAGCATTTTAACTTCCTTGACTAACTCAGAGAGGTTGTCTGTCCATTGCTCCATACTGTCTGGTGAAGCTTCTTTGGGAAATGTGTGACATTCCATCTTCTCATATCTACTCGCAGCTCCAGCTCTTTGACAAATATAAATGACCTCTACATTCTGTCCAACCTTAGCAGAATTTCAGTCATAAAAATCATGAGGCTAATGAGCTGTAGCTCAGTATATACAAGCTTTCAGAATCAGTGAAATAGGTTCCATGGGCCCTTTTTCTCTTGTCTTCCATTACTCATGGAAGTCAATCTTTTATTCCTGCTTTGTGATCTGTTAGACTACACGCCAAAATGTGTATGGAACATGTCACCACATTTCTGATGCAGAGTTAGCTGCCTTGGGTCTGAGTCCTCTTTCCCTAACAACACTTCTGCTATATTCACATCCAATAAATTCAGTGATTCCAAGGTCACCTGCACAAGCCAGAGCAAAACCATCTTATGTCAACAACAAATATGAGCAACATCTACTGCGAGAGCTACTCATATAGAATCATAGAATTGTTATGGCTGGAAAGGACCACCAGGAGCATCAAGTCCAGCCCTCACCCCAACATCTCCCTAACCCCTAGACCATGGCCTCAAGTGCTCTATCTACTAATTTTTTAAACACCTCCAGGATGATGATTACACCCTCTCACTGAGCAGCCTGTTCCAGTGCCCAACCACTCTCTCAAGAAAGATCTTTCTCCTAAGATCCAATCTAAACCTCATCAGATGCAATTCGAGGCCATTTCCTCTTGTCCTATCATTAGCAATTTGGGAGAAGAGACCAGACCCAGGCTCACTACAATCCTCCTTTCAGGTAGTTGTAGAGAGCAGTAAGGTCTCCTCTCAGCCTCCTCTTCTCTAGACTAAACAACCACAGTTCCTTCAGCCGCTTTTCATAGACCCTGTCTTCTAGACCTCTCACCACCCTTGTTGCCCTCCTCTGGAACCACTCCAGCACTTCAATGTCCTTCTTATACTGTGGTGCTCAAAACTGGACCCAGTACTCAAGGTGTGGTCTCACAAGTGTAGAGTACAGGGGCACCATCACCTCCCTACTCCTGCTGATGACACCATTCTTGTTCCCAGGGCAAGATGCCGTTGGCCTTCTTGGCCACCTGGACACACTGCTGGCTCTTGTTCATCCAGCTGTCAACCAAAATACACCATTCCCAAAGCCAGAGGTTACATGGTGCAATACATTTGGTAAAGTTAGCTCGGATGCATGCTATAATAAATGGAAGTAGACTTAAGTCAATAATTTTCTGTTAAGAGAAGGGAGAAGCTAGCACAGAGAGCTCTGAAAGGCCAGCTACCAATCAACTGTAAGATATACCTCTCAAAGACCCTAAATATTTTGACAGGGAAGTTTGGGGGGAGAAGGAAAGAGGGGGAAACACACTTTTTGTTGCTGCCAGTTCCCTTTCAAAAGTAAACTAAGAAGAATGGATTGTAGTCGATTCAGCAAAGGAAACAGAAATGATAGTGTGTGTTTGCAGAGCCAGAGAAACAGGAGATTCATAGATGCGTAGATTCATCTAATGGTTCAGGTTGGAAGGGACCTTAAAGATCATCCAGTTCCAACTCCCTGCCAAGGGAGGTTTTGCAGGGACACCCTCCCACTAGACCAGGTTGCTCAAGGCCCCATACAATCTGGCTTTGAGCATTTCCAGGGAGGGGGCAGCCACAACCTCCCTGGGCAACCTGGTCCAGTGTCTCAGCACCCTCAGTGTGGAGTATTTCCTCCTGATCGCCAGTCTAAACCTCCCCTCTTCCAGCTTGAAACCATTATCCCTGTTCCTACCACTCCAAGACCTGGTAAGCAGCCCCTCCCCAGCTTTCCTGTAGCCCCCTTCAGGTACTGGAAGACCACTATAAGACCGGCCTGGAGTCTTCTCCAGACTGAACAGCCCCAACTCTCTCAGCCTGTCCCCATAGGAGAGGTGCTCCAGCCCTCCAATCAACCTCGTGGCCCTTCTCTGGACATGCTCCAACATTTCAATATCCTTCTTGTGTTGGGAGCTCCAGAACTGGACACAGTACTCTAGATGGCGTCTCACTTGAGCAGAATAGAGGAGGAGGATCATAGAATGATCAGGGATCATAAGGGACCTCAAAAGATCATCTAGTCCAATCACCCTGCCACAGCAGAGTCACCTCCCTCGACGACACTTCTCTGGATGCAGCCCAGGATGCGGTTGGCTTTCTGGGCTGCAAGGAACATTGCCAGCTCACGTTGAGTTTTTCATTGACCAACACCCCTAGGTCCTTCTCCTCAAGGCTGCTCTCAAACTGCTCCCCACCCAGCCTGTCTTTGTGCCTGGGATTGCCTCAACCCAGGTGCACATTTTTTCTTAACAGCCAGCATGAGACAGCTTATTCTTTTGTTTGGATGTAATCACCGTGTGAACTACATTATAGGTGCACATGAAGGTAATCTTGTTCTTGGAATCAGCTCTCAGACAAGATGAATTAATGAATTAACTTATTAGTCCATGAAGTATGGGCTATTTTGTATTAAAGGTGGCCTCTAGAGGACAGTGCTGTGTGTTTGGAAGCAATGCTAATAGCTCAGTAATACCCAGTCACAATTTTCAGTTGTGATGCTTCGGTCTTCATTTTCTGAAGTGCTCATTCTGTGAGATACTGTATGTGCTACTTTAAACAGACTGGGAAACCAAACTACTTAATGCACTCTTATCACGGTAGTATCCATCTTTTGCCAAGATCACAACCTCAGTGATAATTAAATGCAGTTGTTAAAAAAATCCAGATTTATGATGATAACAGGGCCAAAATGAGTCACTACATTAATCCCTATTTTTTAAGCATTTGCAGATGTTTTTGGAAGTCATGGTTATGGTGCTTAAGGTGGCCTTGGTGCAGTCACGTTGATGGTTAGACCTGATGATGTTGAAGCTCTTTTCCCAGCTAAACAGTTCTATGAGTCTATGTTCAAGAGAGCTGGGTTTTTTTAATCTGAAATAGGATCCTTCCAATACCGAATGCTATATCAAAGGAAAAAGATTAGATGTTTTCCACTGTGTATGATAGCTGACTGTCACTTGTGTCTGCACATAATGATTTTCTGTCTGCTATTGAATGACGGAACAATCCTGAGGGTCAGTGTTTTCAAACCTAACACTGCTGGACAGTGCCCCCAATCTGTTAAACCAGTAGGGGCTGAACTGCTTCAGTAAAGTATCACCAGAAATTCCCAATGCAGTAACATCAGACCCTGACCTTCCTCATGGCAAGTGATAGAAGGGTAGCAGAACAGCCTTGAACGTTCAACCTCCTTTCCTTCTCCCTCAAACCAGACAGGTAGCTATGGGAAATATTTATTGGAAGAAAAGGCCTTCTAGAAAAATAGCAGATGCTTCATATTTATTGTTCCCTGTGACAGTCTGGAAATCTATGCAGAAGTCACAAATTCTGACTTTATGAAACCTTCATGTAACTATAACCATCAATGTTAAGAGTCTCTCTCAGGATCTGTGTCACATATCATGCGTTTTATCCAGAGGAAGCTAGAGGACAACTGAAAAAGCTGTTAGCATGGGATAAGTGCCTTGGAAAACAAGGAGTGTAACAAAAGACTGAGCGAGCCACGCAGTCTGCAGAAATAGCTGTGCATAGTAACTGGCATGGGAATTAGTATGGCAAGCGTACCCTTGGGATTGAGAGCACAGCTAGGTACAACCAACAACACAAAGCAGGAAAGGAGAAGAAAAAGCTGCCTTTAAAAGAGCTGTTTAAAATGAGAGTGGTCTCTCGGTTTTCTAGGCCAAGGGGTCTAAACTAAAGGAGGCTTTGGGGCAAGGAGAGAGAACCTGGAGTTCAGGAGATGAGATTTTGGGGATCAAAAGGCTGTGGGAATAAAAAAGGGTGGGAACTTCAGAGGACTTCCATAGCAGAGAGGAAATGAAACCAACTGTTTTTATGTGCAGATTTCCCTACCTTTGCATGGACCCGTCAACAACCCTTTTTACATATGAACGGAGGGGCTGTGTTAACAAGAGTTAGTTCAGAAAGCTTGCCCTCTTTGTTGTACATGAGCTGAAAGATGCATTAAAGAACCAATCCTGGTGAGAAGGTAACAAACAACACAGAGCAGACTGGGGGCAGTACCAACACTTGTCTGAAGGTCAAAGAAAACTGGAACACTTTCTACCTCTTCTGTGCAGGACAGCTGAAGAGGGGCAACTATCCTTGCAATGAGCCAGGGGCAAAACACTAGGATACCATCAGTCTCGGCAAACCCAGAAGCACCAGTCCAAATATAATGTTCTAAAGTGTGAAGATGGTGTGAAGATGGCATGAAGATTGCCGTGGTACAGTTAAGAAGTTCCTTTTCTTGGAAGTAGGATCTCTTGCTTTTCATTTACTTTCGAGAAACTGTTGGCTGAAGCCAATTCCTTTCCTGGAATCCTGGGCTGAGATCCTGTCTATCTACACTTTGAGAAGACAGGATAAGATGGATCCTACCTCTATAATAAGCACATTCATGCAAACTGTACGGGAGTCTGTCAGAGAGAGCAAAGTCAAGACTGTTTATAATTAGGCTAATGATATGTTAACTTCCTTTTATTATAGTCAGAAGCCTAATTGCTTGCTATAAGATACGAGTTTCAGTAGTCCATATGTTAAGTATGTCAAATATTCAGAGGAGTGGCACACAGAGAGCTCTGGGTGTTTGGCTTTACTTTACAGGTTTTATTCTTTATTTTTAAATGCACGCTTTGACTTTAGCATGTCACAGCACCTCAGGCACATGACCCATTCAGTGGTGTGGTTCAGTGTTAGTCTAATCAAAACATGTTAGTCACATGAATATTTGTGAAACGCACAGATGACAGCTTCACTATATGCGTCCAGGATGAACTATCTCTTCAAATGAATGACATCAATGTAATCTCTCTGAATTCTGCAAACTATAAGTCATGTCAGCTGTGTTCTACCAACTTTACAAGACTGTAGGACCCTAATCAATCTCACAGTCATGTTTTTAATCCAAAATGTTTAACCTTGCCCATTTACAATGTCATGCCTTGAAACTCACATAGCGCACCAGACCTATTACCTTTCTTAGAAATTGTCTTTAATAATTTCTGTACTTGCTGACTCATAAACAATATGATTGTCAGGGAAGCCTAACTACTTCCTGAAAATTACTTTCTTATATGGAATATTATTTGGGGTATTATTTTTAACTGACTGAAAGCAAATGTAAAATGGAGCATTAAATATTAGAAAGACAAATTATTCTACGGAGGATAACAATATTTTTCCTATATGTTCACAATTTAGGAGGATAACTCGATCTTCTAGCCACAGTAATTATAAACCTCATAATCCTTATACGTTAAAGCTGCCTTCTGTGATGGAAGTATAATCCTGTCAAAAGAATTTGTGTGTGGCTTATTGGCTTATTAAGTCCTCCATCATAATTAACTGATTAATTTTAAATTGTGCAATTTTAAGAGAACCTAGGAAAAGACCAAATAAAATACTCAAAATTCAAAATACCAAATTTTACAGTATGAGACATGATCAAACAGAGAATCACACAACTACATCACACTAATGAAGCTGTTGAGTGTATTTTTGCATTAATTTCAGGGGCTATGCTATTAAGGGATTACAGTATAGGCAATATTTTCCAAGACTAAAGAATGTTCCACTGTACGGTAGGTGCTGAAGAGAAGGCTAATGAGAAAAAGAGTGATTGTGACAAGCAATTATGTCACCTATGTGAATGGCTTAATTTTCTAAATTAGCCACTTTGATAATTATGACATCTCATTTGTCTTTTAATTCCATGAGCTGTGAAGTTTACCTTTGATTTTTTTCCAATCAGATAAGAGGCTTTGATAAGCCAAGGGTCTATTATGTGCCTGGAAATCTCACATTTCAGTCTGATTGTCTGCTCATCTGCTTGAACTGGAGCAAATAGCACTCGTCACAAGAGCTCTCCAAACAAGCCTTCCAATCCTTCTATTTGCACTAGCTATTAAAAAATATTTGCTAAGCAAATTAATAATGGAAGTAAGACCACAAGTGGAGATGTTTAGTCTGCATAAGAGGGAAGGCAAACAAACTGTTTTCAAGCACTTTCTAAACCACTTGAACAACAGGCCGTTTGCATACAAGTAATTAGCATGTTAATTACGAATTATTCTTATCCACTCATTAGAACATTTCTGAGATTCACTGACAAATATAGGTCTGTCTTTAATTATCTTGACTTGTTGGGGAGTCATGAAGCTTGTATTTAATTAAATTCTAGGGAAGAGTAGGATTTGAAAGAATTAAAAGGGAAGAGTGGGATTTTAAAGAATTACCTATTTAACTACAATAATTCTTGTAACTTCTCTGTTCATGTGTCAGACAAATTCCCACAGTGCTGTGTAAGGTTTAAAAGTGGAAAATAAATACATCAGGCAATTTTTGAATATATGTGTCACTCACCCTTCACTTTCCTTCTCTGAATAGGTATGTTTTTCATTTTGTAGGGTCCAGGTTAATAACTGGGAGGGTAAAAAAAGTAAGGACTTAAGGAGGAATCTGACCAAGTAAAGAGTAAACCCATATAGTACCATCTTCTCCTCTCCACTCAGGTGCATTGGTTTTGTGGACAGATTGTTCTTTTCAAAACTAAAACATGCTGCATTGTCTTTTTTCTATGTGTTTTCATATTGGCTTGAAATCAGCAGGAATCAACAAAAGGTGGGCTTTACTCTTTGCTAACAGTCATCGCTGGGCAGAATACAGTCCAATTACTTTGATCAGGATGTCAGTACTTGTGCCACTGAAGCACAAAGCATTCAGGCTGGGTACTGGGCAAAGGCTACTTACTCAGTTGAAATGCAATAGTATGTATGCCTCCTTCTGTAAAGTGGCTCTCAATCAAACTGCTTTTTCTGTTTATTTGCTATATGGTGAGGGAGGGGTTCTATTTCTTGTTTTTGCCAAACCTGGCTTTCACTTTCATTCTGAAGACTACACAGATGTAGGAAAGACATTACGAAATCTCTTGGCCAATGCCAAATGACTTTTGTGTAAAAGTTATTGCTGTTCCAAACTGTCTTTTAAATTATGCTGGATCCCTCTGCTCTACAGGAAGTACCTAGGTGAGACACCAGCTAACAGTGATGATAGGCTAAACCACTATTTCATGGAAACAGCCAGTCCATTTGAAATGGCATGTGACTTTTTACAGTATATTATTTTTCTGATGAATTTGAGTGATGACGATGCCTGGAAGTGTATTGAAAACCACTGCTGGTCTTTTATTTCTTTAAAACTGTATGCATTTCCATCGGTTTACAATATTTTACCAAAGAGTAACTGATGTCATAACAGTCAATGCTCTTCGAATCATAGAATGATTATCACTGGAACAGACCTCCAAGATCATCAATCCAACCATCAGCCCAATGCCAGCACGCCCACTAAACTATGTTTCCTAGTGCCACATCTATATACATCTTCTTTAGCTTCCTTTTGCAAACTCAAGTAAACCCCTGGAAAGCTCACCTATAAAATCTCATTTGCCAGGAGATATAGGCTGATTTTTTTGGTGTGCCCAGACCCCTTAAATTATTTGTTAATTTGCAAAAGAAATGCTATGTAGTACTCTGCTGCAAAAACACGCCACTTGGGATTTTTCCGTCCTTCTCGCCTACATTTCTCTTTTGCCATTTCTAATTGTCCTTCACAGTCCAGATCTTCCTAAGAATCTGAGCATCCTACTCTCAGCTGGATGAAGTGACACATTCAAGACTGAGATATAGACCCCTTATGGAAAGGGTTTTGATAAATTTCATGGGTTTAATTTCATTCTTTTTTTTCAGACTCCTAAGGCAGATAGGAAGCTAGTGCTACGAGTTCAAATTTTGCCCTCACTGGTGTAATTGGTCATAATTTCATTGCCAACATTTTGTTTCCAATTGCCTACCCTAAATTTCAGTACTTTTGGTGTTGAATGCCTCAGGTTGCAGAGGTTTTTTGTGTGTTAGTTACTAGGATATTAATGAGCTTTCTTAAAGATGCACGCTATTATATGGCCCTCTAAAGTTTCTTGTTTATTAAGCTTATTCAAGAGAAAAGCAGTTAGAGGCTTTTATAAAGCTGAGATAAACTTCTGCTTCAGAAAACCAAACAAACAATAGGGAACTATTGGATTTCTAATAATCCCCTTAAATTTGTGTCATTCTCATCTTAAAGCCCTGAGTTTGGATTGTGGAGCAATGGCAACAGAATGGTACCAACCTCTGTATCAGAGCTAAAGTAGCTGATACCAAGAGGTCCCTTTCACCTTAACGATTCGGTGATCGTGTGGCCACTATATTCTTATGAAAAATCCTGAAATATAAACATTTGTTTAAAACACCTGGAATGGAGACTGTTGAAGGATAAGATGCAGCTTCTACCATCTGCAACTCAACTTTGTAGAAAATGAATACTGATTAATTATAATGCAGATCTTCAAATGCTTAAAAATAAACAAAAGACCTTATTTATGTTGATTTATTTTTCTTAAAATATTTAAGTTCTTAAAACATTTTAGTTCTACAGAACACATTTTCTCTTCTAGGGCCAGGCCTTTTATAGTTGGACATTAAGTAAAGGTGTCATATAGAGATGATTATGGCTAAATTGCAGAGGAGAACAAACCTTAGAGGCCAATACATCCTTTTTTTATGAAAACCATTGGTAGAGCAAGGTCAACTACTTAAAAATCAGAAGTGTTTTCAGCACATAGACATTCGAAATCTCCTAAAAAAGTGAAAGAATACTGTAGGTATTTTGCAATGAAACATCAAACAAAGATACATCAGTCATATTTGGACAGGAAGTCAACTTTATTCATCTCTAATTAAATATTCAAAAGTACAGCCAAAATCCATTCATTTCCTTGCTCAACTTTCCACTTGTCTTTGAAATTTTTCTCTGGTTTCTCAAGGCCACTAAACCAGACCACTTTCCCCCCTAAATTTTCATAGCTGTACATATCGGCTCTTGCTTCTATTTCTGGCTGCCTACACTTGAATCCATCCAGGATGTCAGATCCACTATTTTAACCAACAGGTTCTTCTTTCTTGACTTCTGCCTTCCTTCTATTTTCCAGTGCTCATAGTTATTGAATTACTCAATTGATAACTGTTCCTGCCTCTTCTAGTGTTTCTCCTGCAATTCCTACTGCATCTCTAGTGTCTCAGTCCCTGTTCAAGCTACTGTTCAGATTACTTCCCTTTCCACAGGAACATTTCCATCCAAGTGCACATATTTGAATTGCCCTAATTTCCTGTCAGGTGGGAGATTCACAGTGGCAGACTATTTCAGAGTTCAGCTCCAGCTGAAATCTCCACTACTAAGTTTTAGCAAGTGCTTGTCAGAGTAAGAGCCAATACACATTACAGTACAAGGAATAAATTTATAGACCTGGGTTTTGTGTAATAGTTTCCCACAGAAATTAAAGAGACTTACAGATGGACTTAGGAAACAACTGCAAATCCACCACAACAAAATAGTCAAGAGAAAAATAGCTAAATGTGCTATGGAAAGGTGATATTTTCAAAGGTGCAATTGGACAGTCTGAATTCTGCAGATTAATAAAGTAGTTGCACGTAACTTGCTATAGGAATGTTATTTGGCTGCTGACTTATTCAAGCTTTCAGCAGCTGTTTGTGCTTTCTCAATTTTTCTAGTTTATTTTCTCATAACTGCACTACCTTGACCAAGAGGAGCCTTGAAGAACAGCTGGAGTGACATACTGAGTCTGATTGATGGCTGCAGCACCCAGATGGTGAATTCTCAAAAATGTTGCTGGCAGATACTTTTACTGCTGGAACAGTCTGGGTTTTTTCTCCAGTTCCCTTAGCTGAAGCTTTACTAAATGCTGAGCAGTCACTTCTTGGCTAAAGTCCATTCAAGCTGCATTCAGATCTTGCTGGGATGGCTACAACCTCATAAAAGTTCATTGTTTTTACTTGCTTTCACTCACAGAGCGTTTGCCAGCTCGTAAGCACTTGTATTCTTAGGAACTCTTCAAAATAGCTGCCATCGATGAGATGTTTTGACTTTACTTTCACTGCAGAGAAAGTCCTTTCAGAAAACCTTTGTCATGCTGTTCATACGGACTGTACATTTTATGTAGACTTTATAGAGTAGTGAGAGCTTGAAAGACTGGAGATCTCTTTGTTTAATGTGTCTTTCAAACGCGAAGCATATCATAGGTCACTGAAATGGTCTCCAAGACAAACATTTTCTGTTGTAGAGTAATCCTTTCTGACTAGTCTTCTGAAATTCCCATCCATACTGTAATACACAGTCTGCTGCTTTTCAGGCTGAGACTTACAGGTGAATAATGCCCAGCTTTAGCCTGTCTCTGAATGATCATTTCAGCCAAATGTCTGTGTAAACATGACATCCCTCAGCAATGACTCATCAAGCAGTGTTTGTCTTCTGAATCACTGCTAACAAATAAATCTCACTGAGCGCTGATATTTTTACCTGCAGAATTGAAAATACTGTTTGCGAGGGAATACATAAAGGAAAAGCGTGCAACTCTGGCGAGTATTTGGCAATCCCGAAACAGCCACAGCAGATTTTGTCTAATTGGTGCCTTGGTATGTGTGGTGGGGTTCAGTGTGCTAAGTTTCTTTCTTCCTCTTTGAGTATCCTCTCTAAAAGCTACTTACAGCTTCAAAAGAAACTGGTGTTCTTCAGTTCTTCTGCTAGATTTCTAGGTACTGCTGCTGTGCTCCATTCAACGTCAAACAAATGCCCCAAATGCATAACATGCAGTCTGAAAAAGGCAATCAGGGATCCCTGCATCTCTAATATTACTCTATGGAAAATAATGGCATAAAGAGAAAGGTTTTAAAAAGAGCCACTCATTGAACGACCACAAGAGGTGAAGCATGAGAGTGCTAACAAGTAATAAAATAAAATTATGTTGACCTATTTGTATCTGCGGCCTCAATAGCCTACTAAAGTCAATTGTTTGGGTTTTTTATCTTCTTTGCTGGTTCAACTGTTGAAAAACAAGTGTTTTAGAGCCTAACCCTGGGCAAGTAGCCATTAGACAGAAATATGTAACTGCAATAGATTTATTGCAATGGATCATTGGAAATTAAAATCAAGATTTAAGCAGAAAGGATGGGTTCTTCTGTAAGATTCTTCGGTAGACTAATGTCTTTCTTTCAACTTGTGGGAAACACTATTTTTATCAAGTCATCCTGTTATATTAATGCCTGTTTTTCTTACATTAAGGGTCCCAGTTCCCCTGTTAACCTCTTATCTTTGAGAGAGAAGAAAAATTGGATCTTTAAACCTAAACTGACAACAGAGATACTTCAAACCAGCATGCAGCGGAGGATGAGTTCCCCATCTCTGCAGGTGTTTGGGAAGAAAGGAAAATTTTCTGGCAGGCGTCAACAATTCTGACAGCAGTTCTTAGCTTCTTAGCGCAATCATCAGCTGAAAAGAAAAGGAAAAGTCAGTGTGGGTAAGGCAGGCAAAAGCTGTTAACTGCAGTAAATACAGTTTATCATATTGTTATAGGAATTTATTACAGGGATATTAAAATCCATATTTTGTATAAATGTCTCTAAATGTATAGCCAGAGGCATAAATATAAATGTCTCCATATAAATGGAAATATTCTCTCATTCTCTGTTGTCACTACATTCCCTATCAAATCCACGTCTAACAATAGCATCGTTTCCTGTCACACTATTCAGGATCTGCTTAGAGCAAATTTTCTACTGTTGCCTGTGATCTTTTATCTAACTCTCTTACCTGTGCTAATACATTCATCATTCTCTCTGTATGCTGTTATCCCTGTTTTACTGTCACTCACCAGCACATTGTTTGCATCCATCCCCTGGTGTTTTTATGCAGTGCCCTGTCACGGCAGGGAAAATATACTGTTGTTACTCATTCTTCCCATAGCTTTTTAATCTCTTCCATGTTGCCTTTTTTAGGCTTTCACATTTCGGTCTCATTCTATTAATAAATCCTAACATTAGAGTCAATTCAATCAGGGAAAATATTCCAAAGCTATAATTTTTTTATCTCCTCTTGCAAACAAACGTAGCCAGTATTTCTGAAGGTAAATTTTGTAATTCTGCTCTGTTTTTACTGTTTTAGTCTTCTATTAGCAGGGGTAAGAAATGAAGGTAGGCTGTTCTCAAGAAGACCATATGAATTAATGAAGCTCTCTGGACAGATTATAGTATGCTGTATTGCCTTCAGTTGCTATGTCTCTTGTGATTTTTACATTGTCCAATGTACTGGAGAGAGACATATTTATAAAAATAGATTTCTTACATATAAGAATATATTTGTACTGCCAAACATTAGCAAATTGAGTTCAGATATATCAGATGAGGCCTTCCTGACCATCAGCTGTGGTAATATATAGTTCAGAATTTCAAATGCAGGTATAATAAGTAATGTTATGTCCTCGTGGGCTTCTTGAATCTGCAATCTCTATGACAAGAGATGTGCATGATGGAATGTCACCTTTGGGAACCTCAGGAACCATCCCTGGATGTGTTTAAAGGTATTTAGATGTGATACTCAGCAATATGGTTTACTGGCAAGTGGAGTGATTTACTAGGGTAGGGTTAGTGGTTGGGTTAGGGTTGGTAGGGTCAGTGGTTACTCAATAGAGTAGGGTTAATGGTTGGACTTGATAATCTCAAGGGGATCTTTTTCAATCTGAATGATTTTATGATTCTATAAAAATGAGATTTGTTAAGGGATAATTACCTAGGTAGTTAGGCAGAAAGAAAGAAACACAAATGAATTCATTAAAACTTACTGGTGTAATGAATTACCGTGTGCAGTGTATAGCTTTGGGCACACTCAGTTCAATATAAATTTTGCTACTACCTGTAATGAAAATGAAATGAAACTTACAGGGTGGTTTGTTGGGTTTTTTTATTTATATGGAATTTGAGGTGTTCTGTTTTTATCAGTACATCCTGATTTATCCAATTTCATTTCTGAAACATGAAGGCTGTTTTTCATACAAAAACATAATAAACCCCCAATATTTAAGCACCTCAAACCTATATTTTCATTTGTTGTTTCTTAAAAATGAATTCTCTTATTTGTATTTATTTTACATTACTCAATTCACTCAAGAAATAAAGGTGTTTGACACAGCTTATGCTTGAATGTTGGTAGTTACATCATCACTATTTGAAAACACAGCATCCTGATAAACAATACATTAAATTTTAAAGGCCATTTCTCATGTCTTGTACATTTTAAAATCATTATAACATAGCTTTGCTTCCATTGTTCTACCCAGGGAGACAAATGCTAGGAAAAAATTAGGCTTCTTCTGTGTAAGATTTGCCTGAAAGTCTGGGGTCTGATTCAGAGGGAGATGAATAATAAGCCAGGTAATGCCCATCTATTAACAATGCTGATGCTGTTGTCGTGTATGTTCTATAAAGCGTACGCCAAATAAAAATGCTGGCATGTGCTGTGTTGAAATATCAGCTTAGTTAAAGGATTCATGATGAACCATTTGTCTTTTACCCTTACCTCTCTAGTCCTGCCAACAGCCCTCTGTCTGCCAAAATTAAAAAGGGACAGCTGCCAAAGGGATGGATTTCAAAGTGTGGGTTTTTTTGTTTGTTTCAGTTTTGCTCTCTCATCTCTCAGATTTCTTTTCTCTCCCCTAGAAAATGCACCATGTTGCATAATAAGAGGAGTTAATCAGGAAAGCTGTTAGCTTTGAAAGCTATGTTTAGGCTGACTTTACTCTGAGCCTTTACACAGAAATGGATGGAAGACCTGTAGACACCACTGGCTTCCCCTAAAATGAAGATCTCTGTATCCAAAGCAAATTGAAGAGAGAAAATATGTAGCTGATAGAAAATGCCCACAAATTTGGACATTAGGAAAAAATTCATCAAAAGAGTGGTCAAGTATTGGAATAGACTGCTCAGGGAACTGATGGAGTTGTCATCCTTGAAGGTATTTAAAAACATGTAGACCTGACACTTGTAAACATAGTTCAATGGGCATGTTGGCATTGGCAGTCAGACTTAATGATCTCGAAAGTGAAGTGTCTTCTAATCATTTATTCTTTGACTCTAGGTCTTTCTCTGCCAAAGCTCTTAAGGACTGCATGTCAAAAAGTGGTGAATCCGAAGCACTGGCTCTGTGCATGGATTTGCATAGCCTCTGCAGATCTGGCTAGAATAAAACCTCACATGGAATTAAACAAATATTTCCCTCAACAAGTTATGTTGGAGGGATGAGGAGTAAGTTCTTTCTTCCCAGAGACAGAGAAGAAACCTGCTGCTTTGGTAGGCAATTGGACCCCCTCAGCCAACAGTGAACCAAATCCATAGATTTAGTCTAGGAATAGAATAGTATAGCTATGCTGAAACATGGGAGAAGCAGCCCTGGAGCAGAACAAGTGGATGCTAACTGTCTGAGCATTCATTCTCCATATAGAAATGTTTGGCCATTCTATCAGTCTGATCAAATGACTTTCATTCTAGATAAATGGGCAAGCAAGACAAAACAGAGCAGGCTACCCCATACAGAACATGCATGTCATGTGTAATATTTTCTACTATGCTGCTAAATGATGGCCACTTTGCCAGGTCCTCTTAGGTCTTCAAAAAGGATGAGGATACAGAAGGAGTGGCTAAGGGAGCAGTGGAGGATTATCACAGTGGGATTATCATTACAAGGGGACTTTTCACATAAGGCTCAACGTTCTGGAAATAAACAGTGGATGAGTCTAGAGTGAAGAAGATATTCCTGTGTGACTACAGCCTGGTCAGGTCCCACAGTTGTAGCAGTCCTCATCTCCCAGCTCCTGTACCCTGCACAATCCAGTATGGTATGTCTGCATCCTGAATTCTTCAAGCTCCAAAGCAGCCATTCCTGATGTGAGAAAATAAACCAGAGGATAGCGCCCTTCCGCTTTATAACATTCTTCTGGACACAATATTCCTCATAAAAATTCCTGCTAAAAAGCAGCGGTGAGGATGTCTAAAAGTGATATTGACATACTAGATGTCTAGCAAACATTTTGCATGGGGAAAGCTGTAAGTGAGACAATTTTCAAGCATTACACCACTATTTCCACCAACCTCTCCCTTTCGTGTCCTTGTGGCTTGTGTCCTCACTCTGTAGATGTTTGTGCTGTGCACACCTCATAACATTCTCAAGTCATAATTTTGAATAAACAAATTGATGAACATACCTGTTGCAACCAAAGAAGACCTGAGGTGATGGGAATGATGTCAATGACTGCAAACCAAGACTTGTTAAAATATCCACTTGAAAAGTACAACTAGTGCTTTCAGTGAGCTTCTCAAACTACACACTGAGGAACCCATATGGCAGAGCAGCTGTAAGACACAAAATGTTGTATAATAAAAGGTATTAATTGTGTTTCTCATAGAAGTACTTATTTTCCTTCTAAGGCTGGCTGCAGAATTATACTTGCCAGTGGAATATTTGGTATAAATGGGATATTTGAGTAGGATGGACAACACTACTGATGAATCTCAACATCAAAATTTGTCTCCCTCCCATGCAAGCTGGCTTACACAAGGGTGATATAGAAATGCAAATTCCTATGGAGGATGTTGATCTCAATGATAAAGAATAAAAAATTTAATTAGTTTTTATACTGCGCTCTGGGGATGATATTTAGACTTAATCTTGCAAATAAACTTGTAATGTCTCACTGTTATTGCCACAAAAGTTTGAGCTATGGCTCATAAAGGCATCCAGAATACCTTTACAACACATACAGTCCCCAAGCTGTTTTCTGATGACACTACCAGCCTTTTGCCCACTCTGCCATAAACGCAGTGGAAGATCCAGAGTTGCTGGCTGTTCAACATATAATGGCAGGGTTGCTTTTTTTATAGTTCACCTACCATACTCATGTGCAATCAATGTGTGTCCCAAACACTGCTCTTGCCAATTCTATCACCAGCAATTATCCTGTCCTAGTACTCCATTGCAAACTACCTGCCAATAATGAGAGATTTGCAGGTGGTAGCTACAAAGCACCGCTTCTCTCTCTTCTCTTTGCAGGCATCCTATGGCAGCAGCTGAAGCGTGATGGCCCTGATCTTTTTCATGTAGAAGACCATAACAGGGCAGCAAAAATAACCTGAGCCAGGTGAGAGTTGTGTTTGGTTTCGCCCATCATTTTCTAGTGAAGGTGGGTGCTGTCTTCTACAAATTTCAAGCTATTTGTTGATTTTCTTTCTTGGGTTTTGCCCAGTTCTTATTTTAAAATTCTGTTTCACTGGAAGTTCTTTGCATGCAGCATTTTTCAGATGATGTTTTAGCAAGGAAGAATAATTATGGATTGGAAGGGACCTTGAAAGATCATCTAGTCCAATCCCCCTGCCACAGCAGGATCACCTAGACCAAGTTGCACAGGAACACACATCCAAGGCGGGTCTTGAAGGCTCTTACTCACCACTGAAAAGACTCCAGCATTGAGCAGCTCTACTACTGGGTAATACTCACATGCTCACAGGATAACTAGGGCTTGAAGAGACCACAGGAGGTCTCTTGTCTGACCTCCAGCTCAAAGTGTTCCAGGTTGAATGCCAGATCATGTTGTCTCAGGCCTTTATCCAGTCTGGTCTTGAAAGCCTCCAAGGGTAGACACAGCAGACTCCCTCTTCTTCTATTGCCAGACTGTCTGTGTTCTTTACATGAAATCTGAATGTCTCTTATGTCCCTGTTCAACTTATTTTCTCTCATGCTCTCAGTACACATGACTGTTGAGAAGCACAGCCTTCTTTTCAGAAACCTCCTCCTGCTCTGTCAGTCCCTCTGAAGCCACCACTTCTCTGAATCAGCTGAGCTCCCTCATTAAGCAAGGCTCCAGCCCTGATGACCTTCATGGTCCTTCACAGGTTATCAATATTTAATTGTACCAAGGGCACAAAACTGAGGGCAGTGCTGTGTGTGTTGTAAGGCATAGAAACAAAGAAACGGGAGGCAATGATTGACTGCATTTCCTTTTATTAATACTGCCCAGGATACTATTGACTCTTCTTGCTGCCACAGGACACCACAGCTCATGTTCAACCCACTGCCTACCAACATCTCCTGTGAATTTCCAACTGAACTGGAATGGATGGCTGGGCCCAAGGAGTGGTGGTGAATGAAGTCAAATCTGCCTGGCATCCCGTCACAAGTGGTACTTCCCAGGCTTCAGTACTGCGACATGTTATTTTGAATATCTTTTTAACAATGTGGATGAGGGGATTGAGTGCACCCTCAGTATGACTGCAGATGACGTGACTGCTGAGTAGTGGCATGATCTAGATGTTAGATGTTAGGGTTACTTGATTGGTTTTACGTTGGACTGAATGATCTTTAAGGTCTTTTCCAGCCTCATCATTACTGTGGTACTGTGATACTGTGACACTACACTGGGAAAGTATGTCAATCTGCTGGAGGATAGGATTCCTACAGAGGGATCTAGACAGGCTAGAGTGATGGGCCAAGTATGAGGTTCATCAAAGCTAATTGCCAGGATCTGCACTTGGATCATAACAACCCCATGGTAGGCTACAGACTTGGAGATGTGTGGTAAGAAAGCTGCAAGTTAGCAAAGGACCTGGGGGGATTGATTGACAGTCATCTGAATATGAGCCAGCAGTGTGCCCCAGTGGCTGAGAAGGCCAGTATCATTCTGGCTTGTAATAGTGTGGACAGCATCTGTAGAGAGGTGATCATCCCTCTGTACTCAGCATTTGTGTCCATTTCTGGGGCCCTCACTACAGAAAGGACATGATAGTGCTGGAGCAGGTCCTGAGAAGGTCAACAAGGCTTATGTAGGGTCTAGGGCAAAAGCTCTCTGAGAATCAACTGAAGGAACTGGGTTCATTTAGCCTAGAGAAAGGGAGGCTGTGGAAAGATGTTACTGCTCTCTACAGCTACCTGAAAGGAGGTTTGGAGCAAGGAGAGAGACAGCCTCTTCTCCCTGGTAGCGCTTGATAAGAGGAGAGGAAACAACTGCAAGCTGAGCCATGGTAAGTTTAGGCTGGTTGTTAGGAACAATTTCTTCAAGAAAAGAATTCTCAAACATTGGAACAGGCTGCCCAGGGCAGGAATGGAGTCACCATCCCTGGGGGTATGTAAAAGGCAGATAGAAGTAGTGCTGAGGAACATGGTTTAGGAGAGACCTGGCAGTGCTGGGTCGAAGGTTGGACTTGATTATCTTAAATGTCTCTTCCAGCCAAAGATAATCTGTGAATCCCTGCAGCTTCCCAAGCAGGCAGACTCCAGCCTGATCAGTACAAGGGGTTAGTTCATCTCAGGACTTGGTATCTGCACTTCATGAGTTTTATAATGTTCCATTTGCATTTCTTCCAAGCATGCTGCAAAGCTCGCAGAGAAAGAGGTGGTCTCTTCTCTGGCCTACAGCTATAGAACTACAGAAACACCAACTCACCCTTCCCTGCCTCTGACCAGAGCTCTGATTGAGGCTCTGGATCTAATAGCTCTCCTTACCACAACTAGGGAGTCTGCTTTTAAAGTAAAGGCAACAAATATTGGTTAGATAGGAAGTTAGCAGGCTTTAAAATCACACCTGAATCCTGGACAAACTGCAAAAGGAAAATGTTGTAAGTCATTTGTCTGCCTGTACGCATGTGTGACGGTTGGGTTTGATGTGCTTTCTGCTAGCAAGATACCAGGAAAAAGTAAAACAGAAAAAGTAATAAAATGATTTTCCCTGAAATGTGTGAAAAAGCTAGATATCTGATTATAAGGTAAGGAATTTAATAGGCTCGACATTAGTGCCCTGTTGGTCTTGAGTAAGGCAGTCAACCCAAAGGCTGGCTTTAACCCTTTATTCTGAATACTTGCATAATTGTGCTTATTCTTACCTATTGTATTCCACCCAGGGTGGCAAAAGCTTAAACCAGTGACAGCAGGGTACTTTTTAATCAATTCCTTAGAAAAATCACATAGGTCTGTACTATTGCATACAGAAATTACAAAAAATATTAGCTGCAATTCACAAAAGATTAATTTGAGGAGGGGAGGAGGCTGCTGAACTGTGACAAGTTCTTGTATTAGCTCTCACGGTGTTTTTCCATCTCCTGCACCTATTTAAGGAGAGTACTTGCACCACACAGGGATTTTTACACCTGCAGTGTCTGACCTGGCCTATACAGCAGTGTAAGTGGCTGCTCACAAGCCTGTCTCAGGCAAGGTTCCTACCAAAGCAGCCTCAATTGACATTAACTAAAATCTTAAAGAATAAAAGCAGGTAAAGTGCAACTGCATCAGCCCAGCCTTTCTGGTCCCAGCCTGTCTGAGGGGTGAGTGATCACTTCTCATCCATCAGACATGGTGGAGGTTTGTGTTTAACTCTTTGCAGGTGTGACTTCACAAGAGCTGCTTTTGTGAAGTAGCCACTCCTGCAGAGGTCTAATTCCTATCGGCTTCTCCCTCTTGTTTGGCCAGAGGCTGCTTTTGACATTTACAGGCTTTGAAATTTGATTTATTTTGAATTGCAAAATGTCCATTCCTCTGGGCAGTGAATAAAAGGACTTTGAAGTCACCACCTAGGGCACCTGAAGTGTTTTTTTCCAGAGGAAGTAGAGGATCCTGCTGCCTGCCATTCCAGGTTCTGCATGAGCACTAAGCAGGACAACCCTGTCCCACTCAAAGAAGCATCCAGAGAAGAACCTGCTAGTGAGTTTGGTTCTCCTCTAGACACTAAACAGTGGATAACAATGGCTGCTCATATTGATATGATAGGAATTTGAGGAGAAAGAGATGACAGTAAAGAATCAAGACAGGGATAGGGCAATGACATTGCAGCAGAGACTGCCTTTCCATGCCCAAACACAATGCGGGTGCAATGCCGAAGAAAATGGCTTGTAACTACAATATGATGAGAGGCTGGAAAGCAGCACCAACAATAAAACTGGTGGTTTACTGCATGGAAAAAACTATTCATTCAGCCTTATCCTCAGAGACAACTTTTCTGCAAAATCTATTCATAGGTCAAAATAAATTCTGGTCTTAAACACTGGTCTGTGCTTAATGCATGTAACGCTTCTCCCTTGCAACTGGCTGACTCCCCACCATTTCCCAACTGTTTTTGCCACCTCTGTGCATTATGTCCAGAATTATGGCCTCCCCAACACTGAACAAAATCTGAATAACAATCTCAGCAATGGTAGCTGATGTTCAAGGCTGACATTTGTACAGGTTGAAATCAGAGCGTGCTAGTGAGTGCTGAAGGAGTAACATCCTGATGGAGTCACAGGGATGCCAAATGTTGTCCTACTGTGGCAGAAGGGTGAACTTTCCATCACACAGAAACCAGTAGTTTTTTACACCATCACTTGAAGGCTTGTTAGTTTTACTACCTCTTTCTGCTTTCTTAACTTTTTAATATACAGACCTCCGTGTGTGGCTCCCGGCAAATTGGAAAACCTAGGCATTGCTTGTAGCATGGGAATTAAAAACCCAGTTACTATGCAGAGCACCAGATTTATCTGATTACATTGCCACTGAACAGGCCCAGGAAATAAACGGTAAGCTCATTTAAAAGTCTTATTACATCTTGGTAAGGAATAACAAAGATTCTTAAGCGGTTGTTACTCAAACAGGCAAATTTACACTACAGAAGCTAATGCTATTATTGTTCTGACCTTTTTCAGGATGTCTTCATCAGCTGTAAATCATTACACAACTTGAAGGACTCATTTTTCATTTCAGTTATGTGCATTTTTCAGTTTAAACATCACCACAAACATTAAAATCAAGCTGATTTCTTTGCATAGTAACAGCATTTGAAAGAAGCAATCTCTAAAGGTCAGTGGCAAAGCTTGTTTTATACCCACAATCAGCCGAATAGGGAGTTAGGAACCATATCTCATGGAGAGGAACTGAGCAAATCACCCTTATTTTTACTAACACAAGGCACTGCCTTTCACTCATTAGCTAGAAGAGTTACAGGGGATTCTGAGACTTCTAGATGGGGTGTACAGACTGAAGTGGGAGAGCTGTTTGTGAAAAAACTCACCAGCACTGAGTGAGCAGCTTACAAACTAGGAAAAAGGAGATCTTTGGTGAGCAGCATCACGGTTTGTGTAACCACTGGGCTTGATTTCCACTCAGCAAATGTGGAAAAGGTACAAACAGGTGGAATTCAGCTACCCTGACCTGCCCTTCTCAAAGGCAGGTGCCTGTGGCTAAGTATGCTAAATGACTTCTGTAGTTCCAAAAGCGATGCATACCTCTAAAAGATGACTCATCTAGCCTATCTTAGGATATAGTGAATCACCGTGTATTCATATATGGTGCCTCTTCATAGGTCCTAAGAAGTGAGGCTAGGATGACTAATTTAGACTAATATATCTACCTTCTGAATGTTTAAAAATCAGGTAAGAACATATCTCCTAAAATTAGGGCTGCCCTAAGCCTGCTGATGCTGCTGTAGGTACCAGAAAGCAACACATTATTGCTTCTTTTTTTTAACTTATAGAAGATTTTAGCTTTCCCTATGTAAAACCCACATTCCTGAAAGCACTTGTTCTCTCATTTGCTGGATCATCGTCCTTGTCAGTCTATAAAGGGAAGATGTGATTGACATTTGCATGATGAAGGGTGGATCCCAGAGAAGCTGATGTTGACTACAAGGTGTGTAAAAACGGAACATTCCCTTAGTACTGTCCTGCCAGCTGCTTAGTAACACTGGAAACAGCACTATGAAGAGGAGACGAGGCAGTCATAAACTATAAGCAGTATTTCCATGTGAAAGTCCCCCAAAGCCTTCTCTGGCAGTAAGCATGCAATAAGAGAATGGTGTGAGTACAAATGGTGAGTTTACAGCAGAACAGTACTGACTAGATACCATAGATCAAGAGAGGTGAAACTGCCCCTCTACTCTGTCCTGCTGGGACCTCATCTCGAATATGTTGTCCAGTTCTGGAGGCCCCAATACAAGAAGGATGTAGACCTTCTGTGTTCAGAGGAGGTCACAAATGCNTTGTCCAGTTCTGGAGGGCCCAATACAAGAAGGATGTAGACCTGCCGGAGTGGGTTCAGAGGAGGTCACAAACGTAATCAGAGGGTGGAGCATCTCCCTTACAGACAGACTGAGAGAGCTAAGGTTATTCAGCCTGAAGAGGAGACTCTGGAGAGACCTTATAACAGCTTTCCAGTACCTGATAGGGGCCTATAAGAAGGCCGAGAAAAAACTGTTCACAAGGGCATGGAACAATAAGATGAGGGGTAATGGTTTTAAGATAGAGAAGAGTAGATTTAGGCTGGACATTTGAAAGAAGTTCTTAACATGAGGCTGGTGGATCACTGAAACAGGTTGCCAGGCCCCAACCCTGGAGACATTCAAGGGCTGATTTGATGTGGCACTGAGCAAACTGTTCTAGTTAGAGATATCCCTGCTTGGGGTAGGGGGGGTTGGACTACATGGATGCTCCTTCCAACCCAGTACATTCTATGATTCTATGACCTCCATGGTCATACAAGGTCATACAAGGTCATACAAGGTATGGCATGTGTGAAAGATTTGCAAGGTCAAACAGAATCTTCATGATGCAGATCAGTTTGTGCACACCAGTTACAGGAGACAAATACCACTGGGTGCTGGAAAAAGCTGTTCAGTTGCCAAAGGCTCTTTCTTCATTTGTTATGCATGTAAAGCTTTATTAATTATAATACTGTTATTATCATGGTGCCTGCTAGTGCTATAGTTGAGAGGAGTCAATCACTGGGTGTCTGCCTCTCTGAGAAGGACTTCCTCCTTTGTATAACACAGACCTTTGCAAACTCACCAGGCAGGAAATATTCCATTAGTAACTATAACGTACATAGCACCTTATTTTTGCTTCTTCGTCAAAAGAATGGAGGAACAATGTCTGTATTCTTCCACTGTTAATCTGTTATGTGCTCAGCAGCATGGAAGAACACTAAAAGGTAGCCACGGTAGGACCAGTCTTTTCTCTAATAAGTCCTGTCTAATGTTAAAAGCTGATACAAGCCTCAGGAGTTTCCAGGCATAAAGACTACAGATGGAAATGTGGAGCCAGATAGCAAAATGCGGAGTGCAAGGGATCAAATAAACAGTTTTAGAAGCAAACCAGGTAATCATTATCTGTAGCAATGTCTAAAATATAGGTCTCTTGAAAGAGATGCTGACATGATTAACAAAAAGAGCTGTGCTAACAGAATATGCTTTAAAAGTTGAGCCTGTTGTAGAAAAGCTGAATTGTTCTGGTGTGGGTCTATTTAGTTCTTATTCAAACAGAAAAAGAAAAAGAAAGAAGTAAATCAGAAATTTGTCTCACACCAGCTGTCAAATCTGCACATCCTCCAATTCGAGAATCTGAAGTTTCACATTCACTGTAGATCCAGGATTTGTAAATGACCCCTTACTTCTTGGTAAAACAAACCAGGCGTTTCAGTCCTTTCCATTGTGCATTTTGAGATGTTAGAAACTGTGGTTTCAATGTAGATTTGTTTTTTTTTCAGGAGTCTGATCTATAATTTTTTATTAAAAGGAATAGTGAAAGCAGACCCTGAGAAAGAAAACTGAGGAGGGAATTCTTCAAACCTTGGAAGAATCCAGGCAAAACTAAAACATACACAATTGCATTCTTATTTTTCCAACTACAAAAGGAGAAGTTACATACCCTGTCTGTCTTGTCTCCGTTCTATATCTCACCAGTCTCAGAAAAACTCCAAAACACATTGTGAATTCTATCTAGAATTGCACATTAGCTACAGTTTATATTTATCACAATATTTACTCCTTTGCTACTAGAACTTATCCGCTGCACAAAGCAGAAACAACAGGTTATTGAGTGCTCATGACCTGCAGCAGTGACAGCTGAAATGAGCACAAATTTCACAGAGGGATCTGAAGTTCATGTATTCCTGCAGCGTGGTCTCACACCGAGAAACAAAAAGATGTGCTCAACGTAGATGCGATCACTTTTCAGGTTGTTCAGGTTGCCTTTTTAATTTCTCATTTACAGCAGTACTGGCCTAATAGCAGCTTTTCTTTTTGGCAATGTTATAGTGCTTTCACAGAATTCTTACTAGCTGCTCTTCCTCTGAATCAAGGTTTCTTATTAATTGTAAAATAAGAGAACAAATGCCAGGGTAAGCCCACCCGAATATAAAAAATGGAAGAGTGTTAGCTATTTCATGCCAAATTATCTGTCTGAATGTCAGGAAAATGCATCATTTGTATCAGAAATACAGACATTCTCCACGATTTCAAGGAATGTAGACAAAACAAACAAGAATTTGCCCCCTGAGGTGTGGCTGCATTATCGTAGTGTTCTTTCAGACAGCTTTAACACGACATCACGCATACTTCAAAAACAACAGCTCACTAATGTTTTATACGTGTCTTGCCCCGACTACCCTAAATCACTACAACAATGATGGTGTTGGACTTTTAAAAAATCCTTGTTTTTAACTACAGGCTATTTGCTGCAGTGAATCACTTGGGAATAGGGAGAGAATTTGACAGCTTTTCTGAAGTAACCTTCAGAAATGAACTTGGAAGCCAGTTCCTTCCATTTAAGATGCTGTCCCGTGGTAAAAGCCTAGGCTTCTTACAGACTTATCTGTTGTTTCAAAGCATTTTCCCTGTGAAGTGTTTGTATATTATCCTTACTGCTACATCTAGACCATGAAGTATAGCTCAATGAATAACTAACAGATGATTACATTTATGAGTAAAGACTACTCATAGCAGACAGCTACTTCCTACAGGTGACAAGCAATCTTCAGCTAGGGCTTCACCTGACTAGTCATTTTGGGACATGATCACAAGGGCTGGAGACTGATGAAATTATCCTGTCCAACATCAAACACAAAGTGGTTGTAAATCAGCTGAGGCTGTTGCAGGAGGAGAACAACTCATTCTTTATGCAGCACTAGCAGCTCTTTCACCTAGTAGCTACATTAAGAATCCTAACTATGTCATTAAGTGACCCCAGGAAGAACTTGGTAAATTTTTATTATTGACACTTTTATGAATTTAGCATTCATTCAAAGGCAAAAAAAATTCCTACGAAACACAAAGCTTCATTATTGTAAAGCAGTTAAACGGTTTATAGGGGGGTCTGAGTGCACTGGGATAACATTTGCAAGATACATACATAAAGTATGCCTATTGTAACTGTGTTTGACCTTGTAGAGCCATGTAGACGCTGAGCTGACATACCATTATAATATCCCAATGGCTTGCTCCATAAGAATAAAAATTACAGAAGCCTGACCCCTGCAATATAACCTTTTCTTTCTGCAGAATAAATAATGGTTTTTCAAAACAAACATAAAAAAAAGAGTTTAAAAAGCTGCATTTGCTATTGCTCAGCCAAAACAGATATGATGCAGAAAACCTTCGTGTAGTAAATAATTTGGAGGTTAGCTTTAGAAAGATTCAGATTAATCAATGCATCCATAGTTGTCCACATGCTGAGGAGCTTATTTCTGTAACTCCTGTTGTAATTGGAGGCACAATGTATAAATCTTCCCACAAACAACAAAAATATATCAAAAAACATTCTCTGTGTAAGCACATGGGGAAAAACGTGCCTTGCAGGCATAAACTCTTGACCAAATATTCATTAAAGAAAAACATCCCGTGTGGAAAAAGCCACAACTACCCAAACACAACTATCCAGGGTAGAACGAGAGATTCAGTAAAGGCCATTGTTTTGATCTTTGCAAGCACACACCTGTTATGCATGCAATGGAAATGCACATTGTGATCAGCTACGTGGCTTGGGAATGAGAATGACAATTGTGTTTGTATGTTTGCGCATCCTTTAACTCCAGTAGCTAATTCCCAGCTCACCCTCCTCTTCTGTCTCCAACAGTCCTTGTATCATGCATTAACATCCAGACTTCTGTAATGAATGCTTCATAATTGTTGGGTTTTATTGCTGAATCTCACAAAACACAGTGCCAGGATTATTTGTGGAGCATTTAGGATACTGGACACTGAGCACAGGCTGCCCAGATTACTGATAAGATGATTGTGGATTCAGTTTAGTAATGCAGACCTGTTTGGAGGATAGTGGGGGACATCTGACTTCCTAAGGACTTTCAGCTGGAGGAGCAGCATGACAAGCCTTGTTTAGGTATTTGTAAATAGCTGTAGGCTGTTCTGTATACGCTTCTGCTGCACATGGTAGGTACACGACGCACTAAATTCACATATTTTATCAGGAGCTCAATTTCACAACACACTTCCCAAAGCTCTTTCTCCCTAATGACCTCTCACCTCAGTTCTCATAGAAATAGAAAAATCAGGGTCTCGTGTGGTAGGAACAGAATACCAAGCAGAATCACAACCCTGGACTTCAGGAGGGCCAACTGTGGCCATTTAAAGCAATTGCTAGGGGAAATCCTTGGGATAGGGTACTGGCAGGTAAAGGGGCCCAAGAGAGCTGGTTATCATTGAAAGACCACTTCTTTAAATCACAACACAAGTGCATCCCAACAGGAAAGAAGTCAAGGAAGGGAGCCAG
>VZRI01008070.1:1036193-1052075 GCA_013397515.1 Upupa epops | reverse complement strand
CCCCCTGCCACAGCAGGATCACCCAGACCAAGTCCAGGTGGGTTTCATGCGTCTCCAGAGAAGGAGACCCCAGCCCCCTCCAGTGCCCCCTCACTCTCCCTGGGAAGAAGTTATAGAATCAGTCAGGGTTGGAAGGGACCACAGGATCATCCAGTTCCAACCCCTCTGCCATGGGCAAGGACACCCCACCCTAGAGCAGGCTGGCCAGAGCCTCATCCAGCCTGGCCTTAAACACCTCCAGGGACGGGGCCCCAACCACCTCCCAGGGCAACCCATTCCAGGCTCTCCCCACTCTCATAGTGAAGAACTTCCTCCTCACATCAAGTCTAAATCTCCCCCCATTTCCAGCTTTGCTCCATTCCCCTTAGTCCTGATGCTCCCTGAGATCCTAAAAAGCCCCTCCCCAGCTTTTTTGTAGCCCACTTCAGATACTGGAGGCCAAAATAAGGTCACCTCGGAGTCTCCTCTTCTCCAGACTGAACAGCCCCAACTCTTTCAATCTGGTCTCATTAGGAGAGGTGCTCCAGCCCTCTGATCATCCTTGTGGCCCTCCTCTGGACTTGCTTCAGCACGGCCACAGCCTTCTTGTAATACTGGCTCTAGAACTGGACATAGCTCTTCTCTTTCTCTGGAACCATGAGGTAAGAAGTTTTGGAAGATAGATTGGTAATACTCTCTCGTACAGTAACAGAAAAAGCTGTGCCAAAACTACTCTTTTAATATGATAAATCACGGTGACGGTCTCACATTAGTACTTCTAGTGTGGGTTAGAGGAGTCTGAGTTTAGTACCCCTCTGTGGAGACCTACGTCACTAGCAGACCTACGATTTTATCATTCTAAACAATTGTGGGTTAAAATTTCAATCCCATCAACATCTTTCCTGAAGATTCCCTGTCACATTTGTTAGCAAAGGGATATATTTTACCTCTCGTGATGCAAATCCCGCCTACAGGCCCTGCGGCTATTTTGAAGGAGAAATGTTTAAAGATCTCCATTAAATTATTGTCGAAGCGTGTTCTCTGAAGTGAACGAGGGAAACCTTCCCAGTAAAATGGAACAAACAGCCAACTCTGAATATTGTCAGTGATTTGACTTAAAGAATTCCCTTCTCTCCCTGTTTTTTTTAATCATGATGCTATGAAAAATAACCACACAGTGACATTGGAGCCTCCCAGATTCGGTCACGATCCTCACTGCAGCATTCTGCCTGTACCAAAGAGTCACTTTTTTTGTTAATTTTTAAGGAAAACTGCTGTATTCAGAGTGGAAACCAATTCAGACTCCTCACATTTTCATTGTGAAAACTCCAGCATTTCCAACATTTCTCTGTCTTTAGAAGTGCTTTGATCTAAACACTTTTGTAGCCTATTTGGTAACTAAGGGAACTGGATGTCCTGCATCCTTCCCAGCTTGCTCACGGTGTGTCTGTAAGTCACTGACAGGAGCATAATATTTTAACTGCTGGGGTTTGTGTTTTCCAGGGAGAATTTACTGCACATAAATGACGAGAGACAGTCATTCTTTAGCACAGCATCCTATAGATGTATAAACTGACGGAGCCCCACAGACTTCCTTCAACTTCCTACTCAGTCTTCCCATTGCCATGTACATTGGGGTCTTTCAGTGCAGAGGACTCATATAAAGGTGCCAGGTGACTGAAGCACTAACAGTTTTCTCTCTCCCAACTAATTTTTAAATCTCTCACGTGAGCCCTAAAGCTCCTGGGCTACACACATGTCTTGCTTTACATGTGGAAATCTTAGAGATGGTGTAAGCACTCAGGGGGTTCTGAATGACAAAGCTGCTCTCCTGTGAGGCACGCTGAACAAAGTAGACATAACATAGGCTCTCTGGGAGGATACGGGAGGCACTTCTACTTTGAATGAATTTCTGTGGCTGTGAAAAAAAGGAGGCCAAGGGATTTCTTTGACTTGCATGACTCCCATCAACCTGATGAAGTCCAAAACACAGACACACTTATTTCTGTACCTGTCTGCCAAAATTAGTTCCAAAGTGAGTGCACGTAGATTTAAAGGATTAACACGAAGAGGGAAGCCAAAAGTATTACCCTAGACTAAGGCCAGGAAGATTACTTTTCTATGGGGACTACCTGCAGAGATGGAGGGAAGAAGGAAGCCTTCCAGCCTGTCATCCCTGTCCCACACAGCAGGTTTGTGGTGCATTTTCCCAGCATGAAGTATTTCTTCACTTCTTAGTTCCCCATGTGAGCTCCAGGAAGACACTGATGGGGCAGCTGAGGCCACTCACTGTGCCAGTGTAAGGAGCTGCTCCCTCGCTGAAAGAGCCTCAGCACTTCTGTGCAAGACCTGGGTTGGTATTCAGTTTGATGTTAAGATGTGATCCACATTTTGGTGGATACATGTGAGATCTTTATCCATCCATCACCCTCAGTGCTACCTGCACTGGGGTTTCTGCCAGGTCCTGCCTGCTAAATTGGTTTCCAGCAATTGCTTAGCAATTCTCATAAGTCTTGTAACTCCCAAAGTCCCATAATCACCTTGTAGACACTTCCTTCTCCCCATTTGAAACAACTGCTGCATCCAGCTTACAGTTAGCATAACGGGATTTGCCTCAAGGGAACGTTTGATTGTACTAGTATAAGAAAAAGATACTTAAAACCAGCATGAATATTAAAATGAAAGGTTAGGTGGCAGATATCTTAAATTTTCATAATAGGTAAAAGTGCATGATATCATAGAAAATTCACCCACATTAATCTGTGGTTGAGCTCTAGATAATAACAGGGTATGCACAATCTGTCTATGTGGGCCCCCTAATCTTTAAGGAGATTCAATTGGTTATAATTAAAGGTTTCAACCAAAATACTATAAAAGAAAGATACAAACTGTCTTTCCCCAAAAGAAAGCTAGACTGCAGCACTGTAAACTGATGCTTATTTTGCTGCTTGTTTTCATTTGGTAGTGAAGCAAAAAGACACACAGATTTAAGTTTTATTCAAGTCTTAACAACTTGAAAATGTCTAAGTCTGTAGTCTGTCTTCTTTTTCTTGTGTTATGGGCATAAGATTCTGCTCTAATACATTATATTCAGTATTATTGTTTTGCTATTCAAATAGCTGTCCTAGGTCTTTAGAAGGGTCTGTTGCTTTAGAAGAGGTCAAGCTATTCTGTTGAGTTTACTGTAAGTCAAACTGAGGGTTAGTAAGTTGAGCCATTCTTTGGATGCAGTAGCCATAGATCATTGCTCATATCTGTAGCTGTTACAATTCCAAGGAATGCTCCTGTTGGTTGACAAGTCAGACAAATAAAAACAGTAGTCATAATCTTAGATTGGGGAGAAAAAGGGATTTTTCAAAGTTTCTGAAGAACAACTTGGGAGGGGATGGGGGGGTTAAGTCTTTTTTTTAAAAATCTGAACAGATTTTGTTTGTCCAAGGGCAACAGTGAGGCCAGGATGAAATGAAAATGGATCCTTGCGCTATCTTAATTCTTTAGGCAATTTTCTTGTAAAGGATTTATGCAAGCAGCAAGGAGAATTATGTAGAAGTACAGTGTTTCAATGAGAGTTTCAAAGATTTTAAAAATATTAAAGATTAATCCAGAACCACTAAAAATCTGCACATGTTGGAACCCACTAGAATGAAGCCTACATGCAGGCTAGTAACGGATCACACCAAGCAAACAAAAAAGCATCATTTCCATAAAAACAAGGTTTTTGAAGTAGTCAGTGTAAATTATATTTACAGATAAACATTTTTGAACTGCCTGGTTTCTCTGTATTAGGTTAAACTTCCTTTGATATTGCAATAAAAATCAAAAGCTTTTCAAAATAAAATGTGGCTCAACAATACATTTTCATTGCCTACAAGAGAAAGAACAATTTCTTCTAACTGGCCTTTACATTTTTGTTTCTGTCCTCAATCTGGATTACTTACTTCAAGCCTTCCTTTTTTCTCCCCCCTTGTACATGAATGAAATACACAGTATAAACCGAGTATACCATTATGTACTTCCTTGCAATAGGATCGTTAGAGTATAATTGTGATAGTTACCACCCATTAGGCAAAGTGTTTTGGTAACTCAAACTTTAGAGACAAGAAAGAAAGAAAAACAGAAATCAAAGTCTGGATGATTTCATTATGTGTTACATACTCCAGTATTGGAAAGAGCCTTGGTTTGTGGCAATGCCTGGATGTATCTGGCAGTGAGACATCTTCCACAAGGACAGTATCGAGTTCACTGCAGTGTAAAGTTGCCAGTCTGGTGCTTGGAAGGAAGGATCCTATCTGGGTGATTCACTTGCAGCTAGATCATCCCAACAGTGACATGAACTTACACAGCTGGTCTGACCACACTTACGTGGCCCCACCTTGTCACTGTTGGTGAGGAGCAGCTGAAGAACTAATGAATCGCCACTATTTCATTATTTCATCTAATTTCAAAGGAGAATGTAGACCCTACCAGCCTTCTTGCTTCTTTAAGAAAAATGCTTGTGGCATATATCCAAAAGATAAACAAATTTGAGACGTGAGGAATCATAGAATCATAGAATGGATTAGGCTGGAAGGGACCTAAAACATCATCCATTCCAACCCCCCTGCCAAGAGCAGGGATACCTCTTACTAGATCAGGTTCCCCAGAGCCCCATCCACCCTGGTCTTGAACATTTCATATAAAACTTCTTACTGTGACAAAATCCTGAATTAATAAATCCTAACAAAACCAAGGCTTTCCAGGATGAACGTAATCTGATTGTCTTGATTATGAAGTGCCCAAGTGGTGCATTACTCATACAAAGGAAGGCTTCAAATGTACAAATCTCTCCTGATGTTGACAGACCTAAAAGCTTTAAATCTATTGTAAAATTTTCAGCCATTGTTTCTAGATCTTTTTCTCATGCTCTTTACCTGAAGCCTGACTGTTATGATCATCACTCTGGCCTTGGTGAAGGCCCCATTAGCTAACCAAATTCCACACCGGCTGCCTGGAACATGAGTGGATCATTCTCGAGGATGCTGCAGTAATTCAGGTAGTGATATTCATTGAGATATGTAAGTTTACATTGCACCTTCTCACCTCAGTTAATCTCAACCTAGCAAAAACTGCTGCACTTCAGCCCTCCTCCTTACTGCCTCCACTCCCTGTGCCTAATTTAAAGACATATGTAACTTGATTTCATTTAAAATGTTAGCAAGTTTCTTGAAGGGCCTTAATTGGAGTAGATGTAGCTCGACAAGAGCTTTCCCACTGAGCAATATGGAGTTTGCCTCTTCCCTGCATATAGCAACCAATTGAGTTTAGTAATCTTGTATATACTTGCATCACACCAGGAATGCGGCCCTGTCCCTCCTCCTCCCCTATTTCCATAATGAAAACTTCTAAAGAATTTTTTGTCATGTAGAGGGTGGAGAAAAGAGAGGAGGGAGAGGATGGAAGAGGGAGGGGGCAAGGGGGGAGGAAAGAAGGAGAGAGACAGAGAGGAGAGAAGATCTACAGCTAGTCTTTGCACCTGTGGGTTTTAAGTTATTTTTGTTTTTAAGATTCTTGAAAGCTTACCTTCTGTGAAGTTTTCATTTTATTTTAGATAACAGTCCCCAGAATGGCAAACCCAGTGAGTAAGGGGAAAAAATCATTCTTGTACGATAATAAATGGATTTCTGCCAATGACAGGTCATGATACAGAAAAAAAAAATCTGTGATGACCCTCTTTCCTCTGCTCTCATTTATCTCCTACCGGTGTCCACTGATAGATTTCTGCTGTATGATTTATTGCAGAAAAACACCACCTAGAAATGGGCTTTTGATAAAATTGTTCAAGGATTCCTGGACAATAAATCCTAATCTTTACATGCATGCTGCAAGATGTTTCACCTTTCTTATGCTATAAATAATATATGCCAAATGTGATAATAAATCCATAGGTCTAAGCACTATCTGGGTAGTTGAAGAAATATAATTACAATGTGTAAGCTTGATGTTAATAACGGCCACATAATGCGTGAATAGTGTTGGCAATATTTGTTTATTTGAGATCCAAATTTCCAGCCCTGTGCTGTATTGAAATGTCATCACTTTTATCAGCCTGGATGGTTATGTTGTGTAAGGAAATCGGCCATAAACAGAGCAGTCACTGGCTGACTTGAATCGGTGAAGATGCTCCTGTAGGTCTGTCCAAATCTTGCTGAGGGAATTGGCTGAATTTTTCAGACCTAGTCTATGCAAAGACCTCTCTTCATTATTAATCATCTCCAGCAGGAAATGTGTCACAGCACCTGTCACCTCTCTGTGACCCTACAACTGTTACCATGGGGTTAAATGTGCACAAGACCCACATTTAAATCTCTCTACAAACCATAGACTCAAGGTCAAGTTCTGGCTTAATCTTATTCAAGAGTGAGAATGAAGTATAACTTCTGTCTAGAGCATCTGTGCTATGGTGACAGACCTAAGCCAAACACTACCTTTAATTACTGAGTCCCGTACAAGCTCTAAAGTATTACAAGCATCTTTACCTAGAATATGAAAAGAAGCCAATCAACTCTTTCCAGTCAGAGCTGACCATCTGGGATGTGAAAAAAAGAGAAACGGTATCAGGAAAGTAAGAATAACAATGAGTGTAAGAAGCACACAGAGGTGATTCGCAGAGAGTGAATGACAGAGAAACCAAAATCACTCAGTGAATACACCACTCTTAACAAAAGAAGTTTTATCTCTGTGGAAACAATAGTTAAGAGTCTGATGCAGGTAATTTTGACTGATGTTTCTGGGATATGCTTTGAAAAATTTGAGCATTGCAATACTAGGCTGGGTTTTTTATTTCTTGCCTTGGAGAAATAACGTATCTGCCACGCACCAGTGCAAAAGACACTACAGAGCAAAAACATACTACAGTGTTTTCCATAAATCAACATTTGTAGAGGATTTTCAGATAATATTGGTGAAATAGGAATGAACTGTACCCAGGAAAAGTGAGCATGCTAAGTTTGGCATTGAAACTTAGGAGAAAGTAGTACTGAAATAAAGAGAGAAAACAAGAGTGGGGAAATCTGCAAGGATAATAATCCTTTAATTGGCAGGGACCAAACCCACCTAAACCATGTGCTTGGTTTCAGCTGTGTCCTCTGATCTATACTGAAGGTCAAAGAAGGAAATGTCATAGAAGTTATGATTATGTGAAATGAACTGAGAAACAATGATTTAGCGTAATAAATACCTCCCACAACTGTGGAACGTTCTGCTCACTGAAATTGTCTCCCAGGTGTCTGCCTGTCTCCTGGACACATAGATAATCCCAGGCTGAAATGACAGGGAGGCATGTTATTTTTAGAAATACACGACTAATATCGGTTTATATGAAAGGAACTTCACCATGTGGCTCTAAAACGCAGCAGAAACCATCTCCTTATGGTTTGCCTGAGTCAAAACACCAAGCTTCCGACTTCAATTCCTGGATTTGAATTTCAGTCAACCGTAAAAACCTATACAATTTCCTTGATAAATTCCTCTGTCCTCTCAGATGCAAGACAAGCTAAACTACTCCTCTACTTGAACCATGTACTAAAGGGCACTTATTTCACTACAGGCATCAACTCTAACTATTCCGAGAGGAAAAGCTTCTGACAAAGCATTATAAGCCATCAATGCTCTGCTGTCATGCTACTGCATTTGCAGTTTATGAAGCTATTGAGCTCAGTATCTTGTTTTTACAAATGGACCCCAGATCCAGTCTGGGCTCAGATCTGTTTGCCCAGAGCACTTATTCTGGCTTCTCCCAGAATTCTTAAATTTATTTGTTTTTACAGTTTCTTTCTGAATGTGGAGTAAGACCAGTAATTTACACATTTATTCTTACCTCTCTCTAAGACATTTCATTAGCCTTAGTTTTTTCTGATGTTTATTTGAGTAAATTTGTACTGATTTCTAAAGAAAAATAAAATTACAAAGGGAAGAAATGCCTGAGGATTCAGAGGATGTATTTCACTAAACTAGAAATCTTCAAATGCAGAAGAATATCCTGCATATTCTCCAGGGAAGCACTCAGAAATCGTACTCTAAGGAGACATAAGGCTGGGTAAAGGACTCAGCAAGAAGGAAGTTGCTCATGACAATTTTCTCAAGTCTGTTGAAATCTCTACATGTGGGAAATTATCAATCTCGTTATTTTATTAAACATAAAGTCATACTGAAGCAAAGAAAATCTCTCTTTGGAGCAGCTTCGTGAGTGCACTCAGTGTTCTGAGGTGAAGGTGCCAAAAAAGCAGCACGGAGGTCAACCCAGCTGCCGTAACAACACGGCATCACCCAGTTTGCCCAATTCCCTTCATGTCAGCAGCTCTAAGCTGAAATATCTGTAGGTGGGCTTCAAGGATAATTAGTAGCTGGTACCTAGTACTTCCCATTTCTATGTGGAAGGTGTTAGGCAGTATCTGCTGCATCCTTCCCATACAATCCACATACAATCCCACATACAACCCATAGTTGATCTCTGATGAGCAGGCTTTTGTGCATGGATGGAACAGACACTCTTGATCTTGCTCGTAATTACATCGGTGCCTTGCAAGAGCAGCACATTACTTCAGTTCTTAGTTTTTCTTAGCTTCATTTGTCTTATTTATGTACAAAATATTTTTCCTTGAAAAAACATGGATTGCAAATACGTACAAACCAAACCAGCCCAAAGGTTTGACTGAAGCAAAACTATGAACTCATCCACCCCTGGGAAATACCTGGAATAAAAATACCTGAAAAAAAATCGGGAGATTTTTGTTTGGAAAATTGAGAACTGGGGCATGTGAGGCTCTTTGGCCTGGTTTTCAGAGGTTAGTGTTAAAACTGTAGCTTGGTTTGAGTCATTTTACCTAGGATTTTTTCAGGAAAAACTATTTTTTCTATTTTTTTAAGAAGACTCAGAAATCACTTGATGAATATCTACTACCATGTGAGCTTTTAGCATGTTGTGTTAAATAACTATAATTATATTAATTCTTAGAAATGTAATGAATATCCGCATTTGGGCGGTATGGCAAACATCAAATAATGCAGCTTAACACCTGAAAGTTTCTTCACATTTCTTATTTTTCCTATTTCAATGATCAGTTCCCTAGAGAGTTGCTAATAAATGGTACAGTCACACAGGCATAAGCTCATCAGAAGTAAATTACTACCTTGTATGACCATGGTAATTTTTTATTAAAATAGATTATTATCATTTGAATTAATAATTACAAATGGAAAATACCTCTTTCCTACTCTTGACTAGACTGGGCTACTCTAGGCATTCTATTTAAAATCATTTCAGTTTAAAGGTAGAGAGCCCCTTTCAAAGACAGTAGTACTAAACCCAGCATACAGCTCAAAACTTTATTCTCTGTTCTGCAGGCAAAAGCAAAGCGGTGCAGGATAGCAAAGAAAGGCAAAGAGTACAACAAAGAACCCTCTCCTGTCAAGGTCAGGTTCAAACCCTGGCTCAGGTACAACCAAGATAATTTATGGGAGCATAATGATCTACATCAGGAATCTGGAGCTCAACCTGCCACATGACTGAGCTAGCTTCTATAAAAGACAGAGCGAGCCGGCGCCACAGCAAATAAAGAAAATGAGTGTAATCACTTTACAAGGGTTCTGCTTGTGCTCTTCCTGGCTGTATCTGAATGAAACATAGGAGGATAATAGTCACCAAAAGGTATGCTGAATGCCTCTGTAGTTGATTATTGGGATATGGGGGGAAAGCAGGGAATTAGTGTACCTAAGGGGATGTCAGACAAGTGGAAATAAGGTTGTTTGACAAGAGCTACACTGGAAGAGTGGGGATTTCAATCAGAAGGATGGGAAAGCTGTTGAATATCTGTGCCCTAGAAGAGAGCCAGGCAGCTCTGGGGATAAGGTTATGATAAGTGGGTAAGTAGTGGAGCTGGTAGCAAAAGCAGCTTCCAAAGCAAGGTATTCAACTATTGAAAGAAATCTATCTGGCTGCAAATGCAATATTTCTAAATAATATTCTTCCCAACCCCACTGGAACTGTAGCCATTGATCTGCAAAAACAGTGACTGAAAACGCACCTGACATGATAGTTTAATTTTACGTAGCAAGGGTACAGTTCTGTGCTCTGAAATAACTTTGCAGGTACAACCATGGGATAATTCAAATCAGTTCAAGGTAAATGAGGATAGTGAGAAAACTTGGGGCTAGAAGGGGGTTGTAAAGAGAAATAATATGATTTTGAAAGGATATACAGCATATTAATTTAGAATTACTTTGTTATATTCTTTTCTTTAAAAAACCTGACTTCAGAAAGGTTTTTGAAGTAAACATAAACTGAGACACTTGTCCCCCTGTTTTCAAGAGACCAGAATATTTTAATTGCTGAATCAAATAATATTAAAATATTTTTAATAAGAATAAATATTTAAAAATGAGACAAAAGTTGTCTCATTTTGATTCTTTCATTGTCACAATATTGAGGCTCAAACAGCTTTCATATTTCATCAACACCCACAGAACAGAGTACTTGAATGGTTGAATCGCTTCTGACACTGCAGCCTACACTGCATCACGTGCACTGACGGACACATTAAGACAGAGAGGGAGAATGAAGAGGCTGAACTGGATGGCTTAATAAGGCTTTCTGACATCTTTTGTGGTGGAAATAGCTCTGTGGATAGTGGTGTCATTAGTAACATCTAATGTTACTGGTCACAATCACAACAGCATTTACACTAAAGTCAACAGGCTGAATTTATGGATGGGATAACTCCATAGTAATCAATATTAACAGGAATTAATCTGATTGAATAGATATCACAGAGTCAGGGCCAAGATTTCCAAACATATAGGCATGGCATGGGGAAAATCGAATCATTTACCAGTGGTTTTATTGAGGCTTTGGCTGTCGTTGCTGTCACGTGTTTCAGTGTATGTATTATTCAGAGCAGCTTTTGAGGAACATCATGTGTATCCCATACACTGCAAGGATGTCTGAGACTACCTGGAACAAGATATTTTTGGTAGACACAGGACTCCATGAAGTCCCTGAAAACTCAGCCAAAGTCTGATTTATAAGAGCTCAGCCAGATAAGGCTCTTGGTGCCATTCTCAGACTACAATGACTGTGACCTGGAAAAAAAATCTCAAATAAACTAATGGACTCTTCTGTCCCTGGCACAGGCCCTTTCACAATATCCCACTCTCAAACTTAGCGTTTGATGATATCTAAACAGAATCATGTAATGGTAGGGATTGTGAGGGATTACTCTGGATCATCTAGTCCAACCCCCCTGCCAGACCAGATTCAGCTAGAGCAGGTTGCACAGCAATGTATTCAAACAGATTTTGAGTATCTCCAGGGATGGAGACTCCACAACTTCTGCGAGCAGCCTGTTTCAGTGCTCTGCTTCTCTCAAGGCAAAAAATTCCTCCTCATGTTTAAATGGAACTTCCTGTGTTTCAGCTCATGTTTGTCCTGTCATGGAACACCATCAGAAAAGGCTGACCCCATCTTTCTGACACCTATCCTTTAGACATTCACAAGCATAGTTACAACCCTGCCTAATCTTCTCTCCTCCATGCTAAAATGACCAAATTCCCTCAGCCTTTCTTCACAGAAGAGATGTTCCAGTCCCCTAGTAACTTCATAGCACTTCACTACCTTCTCCAGCAGTTCCCTGTCCATCTTGAACCAAGGAGTCCAAAATCAGACTCAGTAATCCAGATACAGCCTCACTAGGGCAGAGTAAAGGAGAAGAAGAACCTCTCTTGACTTGCTGATCACACTCCTCTTAATTAGGATTCTGTAGGATTAAGTAGGATTCTGTCAGCCTACCTGGCCATAATGGCACATTCATAGTTAACCTGTTGTCTACCAGTACTCCCAAGTCTTTCTCCATAGAGCTGCTCGCCAGCAGATCAGCCTCCAGTCTGTACTGGTGCATGGGGTTACTCTTCCCCACTGGCAGGACCATACGCTTGCCCTTTCAAACATCATTATAGACCTCTCTACCTAGCTCTGTTACCAGTTTGTGTTCATGAGCATTTCCTATTCATCCAGGAGGTTGATTCCAAACGTGCAGCTTTTAACATCCCTAAACTACATGTCAAGTCCTCTTCCTGGTCCCTGTATTGCACCTTGAAGATGTTGAATATTTTCAAGGTTTTAAATTAAAAAGTGATCAGAAATGTTAACAGATATGAAACCCATTCTGGGCTGTGAAATGCAAACAGTACTCATGGTAGATGGTCCCTTCTACCAGATACTGGAAGGCTATTGTGTTGACTAATTGCCTTGTACTTGCACAACAGCATGGACAACAGACCTATGGACAACCATCTTCAGCTGATACTGCGGATGAGTTGTAAGTCTAGGTGACTGTCCTTGGTGTAATGTGGTACAGACTCTCCATGTTCTGATCTCACATCTGCTATCAAGTAGGAAATGAACTCTGACAACTCAGGGTTGTCAACAGCTTCCCTTGGCACCAAAGAAACATGGGAAAAGAAAGAACACAGCAGTCCACTAGGAGGCATAAATAAAATGTCTCTCTAAAGCTCAGCATCGGCACAGGGGGTAAGATTCTTCATAGTATCAGCAGTCTCGCAGGTGCTCAGGCTGTCCTTCTGGCATTTCTGTACAACCTCATATGCAGCCTCAAAACCCAAAAAACCTTTATAAGCAAATTAACATTTGTGTGAGTTATTATTTTTACCAAGAAGTTTAATTTTCAATATAGAGCCATTACACTGGAAGATCTATTGTGAAAACTAGGGTTTGTGCTATTTTTTCAAATCATGACTGACTTTTCCCCCTCTGATCTGTGGAATAGTTCAGTGCTTCAGTCTAAATACAAGGTGACTAAAAATATAGCAAGGCTTGACTAATAATCGATTTGCAGACTTCTAAGAGCTGTCATGACTTGTCAGTCTTAGCAAAGCAAGTAAAAATTAGTTTTCCACCACTAAACAGTCGCAAATAGCAGTGGTTTCCTTGGAAACTTAGCAGCAGCTCTCAAAAGACTGTACTTGCAGGAGGGGAATGAAGATACTTTCCCTGGGAAAACTTTAATTAATTTCCTCTCTTAATAACGTGCACTCACATCAACGGGAATGGAGCAAAGCTGGAGATGGGGAGAGTTAGACTTGATGTGAGGAGGAAGTTCTTCACCGTGAGAGTGGGGAGAGCCTGGAATGGGTTACCCAGGGAGGTGGTTGGGGCCCCATCCCTGGAGGTGTGTAAGGCCAGGCTGGATGAGGCTCTGGCCAGCCTGCTCTAGGGTCGGGTGTCCCTGCCCATGGCAAGGGGGTTGGAACTGGATAATCCTGTGGTCCCTTCCAACCCTGACCAGCTATAACTTCTCAGTGATGATGACTGGGCACTGGAGGGGGCTGCCTGGGGGTTTTGTGGAGTCTCTTTCTCTGGAGATATTTGAAACCCGTCTTGACTTGGTCTGGGTGATCTTGCTGTGGCAGGGGGATTGGATTGGGTGATCTTTCCAGGTCGCTTCTGATCCCTGATGATTCTATGATTCTATTCTAAGTGAAAATCTTGAGATATATTCATCTCAAAATTAATGGAACTAAGAATTTCAACAGTTTTGTTGCCTCTCAAATCTCTGTGTCCTTTAGGTTCTGAATAAACAAGAGAAACATTAAAAAGCTGTAAGGCCTGGACTGCCATTAATATTTTTGTAACACTGACAAAAGGAAAAAAGTAATAAGTGTCTAATGTACCTCACCACCAGGAAAATCCATTTCAGCCAAGCTGGTTTCAAACAGACCTAAGTGATAGTACTTTCAGCATTTTTCTCAGCAAACCACTAGACTGGATGAAGGGTTGAATGCCATGATCTAGATGTTAGATGTTAGATTTACTTGGTTTAGCTGGATTTAGGTTGGACTGGATGATCTTTAAGGTCTTTTCCAACCTTATCATTAGTGATACTGTGATACATGGTTTCATAGGTCTAACTAACGTACTCTGATTTCTATCTTGGGCTGTAAAAAACCCCTTGTAAGTAGCAACCTTGCTAATTTTTATATCCAGCCAGCAATCCAGTGCAATAGTTGAACATATTCATTTTCATGTCTCAAAGTTTCTTCTGACCAGGCCTGGCTTCACACTTACTAAACCAACACCTTAAGACACTTCAATAACCCTAATATCAATTTGTCATATACACAACTCATACATGCAAATCAAGAGAAGTGATTTATCTTAGAGTTTATTCATAGCTTGGCTTGACTAATTAAAGTACACCTTTTCCTTAATACATTTTATGGACTCCATTACTGTAATGCAGGGAGCATCAAGTAGTGAGGGCAAATGAGGCTGGGGAGTAAAATATGACACATTTGCATCCTTTGTATAAGTCCTGTGTTACTTTGGCTAATAGAAGAACATGTTCCTCTCAAACAGCACCAAGAAAGAGACACAATACTTCAAGTATCTTTATATATATCTAATGCATTTGAATTGAAAGATTGCTTTGTGAAATTGTGTACATTTGTGTTATTGATCTTTATGAAGGCATGTTTGAACATTCTCTTCTCTTCTCTTCTCTTCTCTTCTCTTCTCTTCTCTTCTCTTCTCTTCTCTTCTCTTCTCTTCTCTTCTCTTCTCTTCTCTTCTCTTCTCTTCTCTTCTCTTCTCTTCTCTTCTCTTCTCTTCTCTTCTCTTCTCTTCTCTTCTCTTCTCTTCTCTTCTCTTCTCTTCTCTTCTCTTCTCTTCTCTTCTCTTCTCTTCTCTTCTCTTCTCTTCTCTTCTCTTCTCTTCTCTTCTCTTCTCTTCTCTTCTCTTCTCTTCTCTTCTCTTCTCTTCTCTTCTCTTCTCTTCTCTTCTCTTCTCTTCTCTTCTCTTCTCTTCTCTTCTCTTCTCTTCTCTTCTCTTCTCTTCTCTTCTCTTCTCTTCTCTTCTCTTCTCTTCTCTTCTCTTCTCTTCTCTTCTCTTCTCTTCTCTTCTCTTCTCTTCTCTTCTCTTCTCTTCTCTTCTCTTCTCTTCTCTTCTCTTCTCTTCTCTTCTCTTCTCTTCTCTTCTCTTCTCTTCTCTTCTCTTCTCTTCTCTTCTCTTCTCTTCTCTTCTCTTCTCTTCTCTTCTCTTCTCTTCTCTTCTCTTCTCTTCTCTTCTCTTCTCTTCTNCTCTCCCTCTCCTCTCCTCTCCATCCTATTCTTATACAGTAGTTGTATAGCAATATATATCACACATATTCAACATATGCACTTTTAAAATATTCAATCTAACACTTGCTAACTCTCATTTTTGAGGTCTGCCACACAGTTTTTTGCGTTAAACCATGTCAAAAACTGTCTTTTTCAAAAAAGACACCAGATTTATAGTGATAATAGGGTTTCTCAAGTGAATCCCTGTAGTATATTTTGGCATACATCAAGACTACCAGTGGACACTAAAAGGACAGACATGCTTGTTATTTTCAATACAGCATATTAAAACAAAGCTGTCTTTGATGCATTTCAATTATTTTATTCTTCATTTACTGATGAGGTAAAATATTATATTACTTATTCAGGACACCTGCCATCTGAAATTTGCAGCATCAGTCAATGTTTTGCAAGTACAAGTTACGGAATCATAGAATCAGAGAGTCACTAGGGATTGGAAGAAACCTTGAAAGATCATCTAGTCCAATCCCCCTGCCTTAGTGAGACCACCTAGACCAAGTTGCACAGGAACACATCCAAGCAGGTCTGGAATGTCTCCAGAGAAGGAGACTCCACAACCCCCCTAGGCAACCTCTTCCAATGCTCTGTCACCCTCACTGGGAAGAAGCTCCTTCTGATATTGATATGGAACCTCTTCTGTTCCAAACTGCACCCATTGCTCCTTGTCCTATCACTAGATGACTTTGAGAAGAGCCTGGCTCCATCCTCCTGACCCCCACTCCTCACATTTTTATA
>VZRI01008070.1:1014744-1036066 GCA_013397515.1 Upupa epops | reverse complement strand
TATACTGGTCCCTGGGGTTATTCTTGCCCAGATGCAAGACTCTACACTGACCCTTGTTGTACCTCTTTCAATTTCTCTCTGCCTGGCTCTCCAGCCTGTCCAGATCTCACTGAGTGGCAGCACAGTCTGCTGGGGTGTGGGCGACACCGTCTGGTTTTCTTGAAAGATCATACTTGCTGACAGTGCATCCCAATCCCACATCCAAGGCATTAATGAATTGATTGAAGAGGACTGGTCCCAGTACTGATCCTTAGGGGACCCCACTAGATACAGGCCTCCAACTAGACTCTGCCCCATTGACCACTACTCTCTGGCTTCTATCCTGCAGCCAGTTCACAATCCACCTCACTACCCAATCATCCAGTCCACACTGCCTCAGTTTGGCTGCGAGCATGCCGTGTGAGACTGCATCAAATGCCTTCCTCAAATCAAGACAGACCACATCCACTGCTCTGCCATCATCTATCCACCTGGATATGCCCCCACAAGAGTCGATCATGTTGGTGAAGCATGACTTCCCCTTGGTGAAGCCATCCTGACTGTCTCTAATGACCCTCTTGTCCTTGATGTGCCTAGAGACAGCATCCAGGACAAATTGTTATACAGAATCTCCCCTAAAGTCTTTCCCAAGAAAAACTGTTTAGTCCTTAGAGGCTTTTCAGTAAGTCACAAATACCTAGCACATTGGTCTGTAACTATGAAGCATTTGTGCTATACCAAAATGCAGTGACGGAATGCAGTGGTGTTTTCTTTCAACATACAGTTTTAAAAAAAAACAAAGTAAATAGGTTATAAATGAGAGGAGGAGAGATTGGTCAGGACAAGATGAGAACTCATTTAAATAGAGATTCTGAAAGAACTAACCTAAAGAATATGTAGTGGTGGTATTTACTGATTTCTTTATCTCTTGCTCCAGCCGTGGAGTCCATCCTGTAGAGCTGTAGCAGCATACACAGATGTAGCAGAGCTGTTCTTTGCTGAGAGTGCTCAAGGAAATCAGAAAATGCTGAATATTTTTGTCATTTTGCCATTATTTTGGTTTGTTTATATTAAGACTACATTGGTCTGAAATCATGCAGATACCCATGGTTCCTACCCTCACCTGCTTAAATTGTAAGCTTTTTTTAAAGAGGGAAATGTTAACAGCAGCTAAGGGTTTCAAATTCCTCAAGTAGATCACATGCTCAGATCCAAGAGTACAGGATAAGTGGCCCTTGTGAAGACTCTGATATGCTTTGTCCCCAGGAAGGTATTGCTTGAAGCCATCAAGGCCAGGTGCATGAACGCTGTCATGGAAAATGGAAACAGTGTCATGCTGGGAGTGAGAGGTTCTAAAATCTTAAACGTGCTCTGGCTTGCCAGGAACTACCCATCGGCAACGTAATTTGTATGTGTGTTTAGTGGCATTCTGTGCAGTGTTTGCTTCTCTATGATTTAAGTAGTAAAACCCCCTTATTTTTTAAGTAGAGATGTCCTATCAAGCCAATACAACCTATCCAATACACAAACAGTCATCAGGAAATAATAGATAATAGAAGTTATCCTATACATCGTGAGTCAAAAGGGTAGGTTTTTAACACAGGAAAATGTACAGTGCTTTCTCATTGTGATTTTTACATGATGACAAATTTTCTGCCACCTGATAATTAATAATAAAAAAAAGAAGAAAATCCCATGTCTCATTGAAGGGCATCTGCCAAAATACCCAACCCAAGAACCACGTTTCCTCAACAAATATTTCCTTACTTAGAATTACATTTTCACATTTAACTGGCTTCGCAAGCCTCACACCATAAAAATAAGGGTTATGAAATCTTATTTAAAATAACTGCATGCAAGAAGAAGGAAATAAACTACGTTAATTTAATCTTCTTTCCTAAATGTTAACAGCAGTGTAAAAATGGATGCTCTCATCCTTGTAATCAGTTGCACAGTGCACAAGGGCAGCAGTCTCTGGTGCCTCATCTGTGAACTAATCTTTCATTTCATAGCAGATCTTTCCATATCAAACAACACAAATGACTTAATTTGCATGACAGGATTTGTAACGGGGCAAATCTAGTGTCAAAGTCGATTAAAGATTACACCGGAGAACTATCATAATCAGTACTCTAATGAGCCTAAATAGTACATGTAAAGTCTCCCCTTTTTGCCATTCCAGTCATGTATAAAAGGGAATGTGTTTCTTTTCATCGGTGAGCCAGTCCTTTGGTTTGCACATTACGCCCTACGTTGAGCTAAAGTCATGTCAGTCTGGTTTCAGAGGGAGAGAAAGGGAAATAATAAAGCAAACATCACTTCACAAATGACATTGCTTGGTATAAGCCAACGTTTGAAGCCCTTAATTCTTCTAATCTGCAAAATAGTCAATGCTAATGGGTTTTTGCCTTTGTGAAAGCTGATGCATAGAAAGAAAAACTTTAATGAGCTGCCTGGGTTGTATGCTTACAGATACCTGTCAAACGTCTGTCATCTTAGCTATCGTTGAGGCATTATAAAGAAAGTAAGAAGGAAGGAACGACAGTATTTGTACAAGCATTTTCATGCTAAAATGGCACAATTTTCTTCCTGTCATAATTTCATTGTATCTGAAAGTCAGAAAAGCTTAACCCTTTCAGCAGCACATCCTGTACAGAATATCACACATACTGTTTGAACTAGCAGCCTTAAAAAGAGCATTAAGGTTTCATAAACAGCGGCTTCTGTTAAATTTGTTTCATAAAACTGAATTATTTAGATTTTTTTAAACTGTGACAACAAATTATTGGAATCAATTGCTGTACTCAGAGGAGACCAAGAGTTTACTAAAAGCAATAAGCCCTCAGTGTGAGAGTCTGTCATCAGAATAATTCCCTTCTGAGTTCTTAATTTCATATGCCTTTGTGCCTTTATGCTGGCAGTATGAATAGCAATGCAAAGAGGTCAGCAAACTCCTCTATTCTTAGTTTCTTTTTCATTAAAAGAAATGGGAATTTGAATACATCTTATTACAAGCATGCCTGCTAACTGCTGTTCTGAGTTATAGTTAAGTTCAGGCAGCATTGCTTTCAGATGTTTATAATAAGTGTAAAAAATTGTCTCTGAACTGAAGTCATGCATCCAGAAGTCTTGGCCCAGGTGTGCTGATTAGCCTGCTTCTCCTTCCAGATGTATGGTCCATCCTCAATTTAGACACCCAAAGGATGAACATTTCAGTGCAGACCTATGTTTCCCCCAGTCCAAGGATCAACCTCTGGTTTAAGGATGTGCATGCTCTGTAAACTTTAATGCAGCTTTGGGATTCGCAATCAAAACCAGGCTCGGGTATAAGCTGAAATGTGGTTTTGCACAGAGCTTTCTGTAGAATTGGAACCTCATTAGAAAGGAGGACATGCCAGAATAGACAGAGAAAGGAGTGGGGTTTTTTGAGGTGTGCCTGCTGAGCCAGGCAGAAAACGTGACTAAGAGATGTGCTGGCAGGTGCTCCTGCCTTGCTGATAGCTTGCGGGTAAGTCGCTTACACTCAGTGTTTCAGTAACCACAATATATAGCAGGTTAAATGTTCTGAGTACTCTCTCCCACAACTGCTTGGAAGCCTCATTTGTTCCTGTCTGCAAGTAATTTTGGTGATAGTTTTGCTTATTCTATCAACCTGTCATTGTAGGTACCTTAGGGAGGCATTTTTGTTACTGTTCTCTTATGTCTTTGTTGTTGTTTTTACCTGTACTTGTCAATCCCCAGTCTGCGGGTTGAGATACTGTGTCAAGGTGTACTAAGGCACGACACACTTCAGTGCATCTTAAATATTCTTAAAAGGCCTCAGGCACTGGCTAAAATGTTCTCATTGAGCCATTACAATCTAAATAGAAGAACTGTAATGAGTTTATTGCATCTGTATTGCTTCCAAAGCACTCTCTGGGAGCTCATTGACAGTAACTTTCATGCGACTGCTGCAGGTGAGGATCTCAATGGGACATTCCCCCCCACCCCCCAGCCCCCTTTTTGTTTCTTCTTTAAGCAGGCTCTCTCAGAGAAGAGAAGCCTAAAGCAAAGCTATTTAAGAGGCTTTCAAGTTTGAGATTAAACAAACAAAGCCAAGGAACAATTAAATACAGATGAACGTTTTCACCCAAGCTGCACTGGGTGAAATTTGGGCTGTCTCTCAACACCGACACACCGTATCTGAAAGCATGGTGTGGGCAGGAATTCTGGGGGCTTTAAGGCAAAAGCTACTCTCATGGTTAAGCTGTAATTTACAGTATGCCCAACCGCTCTGAATATTTCATGTTATGAAAGTCAGACCTTCCTTCCCTCCCTGAAAGAGCAGCAAACCAAATAGAAAGGGTATTGTTGTGGTAGGTAGAGGGAGAGAAGTGGTTGATCTAATAGTTTTCATAGAATCATAGAATCACAAGGTTTGGAAGGGAGCTCTCTGCTATTTCATTTTCATTTCATTTTCATGGTATTTTCTGCTGCCTTTAATTTCTGAAGTTTTCGGGGTCTGTATGGAGAGGAACGAGCTGTCATGGAGGAAATACAGCTTCTTCTAGGCTCCCTTTAAAACCACAAAATCCTGCTAATCTATCCCAAAACATGGAGGGGGTAGGAACATCCTAGTGTTTTCCCAGAGGTGATCTGGAAGCTCATCAAACGGTTGCTTCACACTGTGTGCTGGGTACAAGTGAGCAGCAGAAAAGCCACCCGGGGAGCTCTCTGGTCCCAAAGGAGACCCGAGCGTCCAGCACGTCACCTGCCAGTCCTCCAGGGAGGGCTCTTTCTGTGTGCCATGATGGTGTGGCAAACACAGCCACTTTGAGGGGAGGTTTACACATGTTAATCACTGTCTATTTAAGCTTAAGCACGCTGGGCACTGAAGGATCATTCGTGCCTCCTGACTGGTGCGCTTCTCGGAGCGGCCCCAGCACTCATGCCATAATCCAGAGAGCTGAACTCGAAGGGGTTAGCGAACAAACGTAAATAACATACATTAGCGGTGCGTGTTTGGCTGTGACTTGGATTTCATCCACTTTCAGATATGAATTATTCATCCCCCATCTCCCTCCGATTGTTCTTTTAATTCATATCGTAGTTGTTAAAAGGTTAGAAGCCACGTTACCGAATAATCCTTTACTGTTTCCCCGTGGCAATTTGTGCCCAATTTTTGCAGATTTCAAGCCTCTGCCGTCCCCGCCACAGAGTTCATTTTTATTGCAATTCCCGGCTAGCCTTTTCCCCCCGAACACTACCTCTCTGACCTAACTGCTATACCTCTGATCCCATGCACCCCAGAAGCTGTCACAAGTCTCCCTCCTTCCCAGGAGTTGAACACACAATAGAGAATAGGCCCTGGCTGTGAGGTTCAGCAGCCATTAACCCCTACCAGCTGTTCCTGCAGGGAGCCTTCTGTGGCTGAATGTCCTTTCTCTGCGGAGGCCCTCATTTCCACTAATCTAACTATTGTTGGGTAGGAATGCTGACAGGAGAAAAGAAATTTTTCTTGTGTCCATGCAAGTGTGTGTATCCATGTGTAAGTGAAGGAAGAGTGAAGGCTAATTTCTATAGTAGGCATGAATGGAAGGATTGGGAAAAAAAACTAGTTAAAATGTGTTTACTTGCTTAAAAGGCTCAGTCAATTTAAATAATTTCAGTAGTATGCTCTATTTTGGGGGGGATGGGAAGGGGGAGGAAGCCAGTTACTATTATAATTTTGTGCTAAAGCCACCGAGAGATTCCCCTGCATTTCCTAAACCTCTCTTAAAATCTGAAAAGAAAACGGGACAAATGTGCAAGCTGTAAGAGGAACAGAAATGCATCACAACCAATTCTCACTTTTGTAAAACGTTGTGCCTGGACATCCAAAGAGTCGCCTTGATTTCCGCTTTATTTTCCATTTTCAGTAGACTGATGATTCAGACTCTCTGGAAATGCACAAAATGGTTGTCAGCTTTTATTAACAAATTCAGGATTCTGTGCTAATATTCTCAAAAGAAGAGGAAATCAATTGGGAGGAAAGGAAACGTTTGATCTGGATGATCCGCATTGTCAAATAACCAAACTGCACTCCTTACCTCTCTCCCCATGGCATCGTTTCTAATCGCATTTTAAACTTGCAATGTAAAACATGTTCGTGCAGCACAAGTAGGCAGAAGATGCACAGATTAGTGCTAGCGTTGCTTTTTCTTTTCAAGCCTCGCAGGTGGAAGCAATAGCAAAAATGTAATTAGCAAGAAATACAGCTATTTCATTTGCTAGGAACCTGGGTTTTAAGTTTCCATTAATCCATTCTTTTCTCTAAAAAGACTGATAACAGACACTGCTGTGAAATGTAGTGCTCCATTTTATCACTTGCTAAAGTTCAGCAAAAATACAACAGTTGGTCTAGTTCAAATCAAATTAGAAATAATTCATGTAGAAATATATTTTCTGGGCAATTAGACTGTATCGTAGTAGGGCAAATGTCTGATGTAATAAAGCTCTACTTTGCATCTGTTCCTGTGTCTAGACGGCTACAATTACTAGTCCTTACAACAGCAGCAGCAAGATAAAGCACTGCTTACAGGTTATAGCTATTAAAATTCAACATTTTCTTTCTTTGCCCCTCTTTATTACCCAAATCATTTGCTTGTTATAAAATTTAATTTAATTTAATGAAGTTGCACTTTCCTCATCTTCAAAATGAACACAAACACAAACAAACAGTACAGAATCTGGCTCATTGTTTCTCCCCAGCATTAGCTGCCATGCATGGATGCTGGTCTCATTGAAGTTAAATGTGTGCAAATAATGCTTGCTCAGAACCCAAATGGCAGAAATGGCTCTGTAAGGGAAGAGAGGACCTGAAAACTCATGACTGTCAATCCTGAACCCTTCAAAGACTATATAAAATACACACACAGAGCAGAGAAGGCATATCCCTAATTACTGTGTTTCAGAAGATGAAAGGTCCATGCCAAGGAGGATCCGTTTATAGGTAGATAGGTAGGTCTACATCCCTCATGAAAAGAAAACCATCGGTTACCCCAATAAACATTTAAGGTTGTTCGCAACCCTGCGTCTACAGGTTGAGCCCACATTGGCATCTCAGGACAGCAGCAGGAGCTCTGCGTCCACATTGACAGCTCTGCCTCTTTGCTAGAGAAGCCAGCAATGAGTGAGTGTGCTGCAGAGGCTACGCTTCAGATGCTCTAAACCAGACAATATGGAGTTGGAAACAATCACATAAAAACAATGGGTCCAACCCCTGAAGTCACACGGAAGTGTCACTTCTTTACAGGTTTGGCATACTGGGTACACTGACTATTTCAGCAGGATTTCTGAACCTGAAGTTTTACACAGGTCATGGACATAAATAGTGGTTTGTGGTGCTAATGAAACTGCTTTATCCTTCAAGTTATCCCTACACTTACAGGGCTTCTGAGTTTCTAGGGCAAATCTGAGAAAATTTTAAGTAGGGCTTTGTTTAGATAACCTAGGATATGAAATCATGGTCTTGAAACCCTGCAAAGACTCAAGCACATAGCAACAAACAGCATTGGTGAAATGTTTCTTGCAAAGACAATCATCGAAACAAACACTGGCCTCTTGGCTAACTTTGCAAAGAGCAAAATGCAGAGCATGGTACACAGTACCATGGATCTGGAGATAGCTACAGGGTCCCAGCCAAAGCTTTAACCAAGGCATGCTGGTATAAGCAGTATCATAGAATCATAGAATCATTAGGGATCGGAAGGGACCTTGAAAGATCATCCAGTCCAAATCCCCTGCCACAGCAGGATCACCCAGACCAAGTCGCACAGGAACACATCCAGGCAGGTCTGGAACTTCTCCAGGGGAGGAGAGTCCATAACCTCCCTGGGCAGCCTGTTCCAGTGCTCCCTTTACCCTCACTGGGAAGAAGTTTCTGCTGATATAGATATGGAACCTCCTATGCTCCAGCTTGCACCCATTGCTCCTTGTCCTATCACCAGATGACCTTGAGAAGAGCCTGGCTCCATCCTCCTGACACCCACCCCTCACATATTTAGAGACATGAATGAGGTCACCCTCAGCCTCCTCTTCTCACATCAATACTGCATGAGGATTCATGAAGTTGTGGCAATTCTGTAATAGCCACACACAGTCTTGGTTCTTACCAAATTCATATATTGAGTGGTGTCTGTGCTCGCATGACAGACTTTGATGGAACACTTGGATAGCACAGAGGAAACTTTTATGCTCTTCAAACTAAACTAAATCTGCTGAGTAGGCCACAGTCCAATGCCAGCTATGTTCCTGTAATCGTTTTGCATTGGCTTCTCCTGGCAGCTTGAGATGTCTGGTGTGTCTGTGGCATCTCTTCTTTGTTAAATAGGCTGTTGTTCAGATATTAGATTTTACTTTAAGGGCAAATGTCATTTCTAGTATAGATCATGTTCTAGGTGGGCCAGAGCAGTCCCCGTGTAAAATATAAAGAGAACAGAACATCCTGTAACTGTTTGAAAGAAGAACACAGACTGGTCTTTCCAGTATTGGTGACTCAACTGCCTGCCAAGAGACTGTCTGGAGTTGACTTCCATTTGCTGGAAAAGTCCCCAGCTTCTAGGTCCTTGATACTGCAACATCACATTCCTAGAAGGGAGAAAATCTACTCTAGAAATATAATAATGATTCTACCTAATAGTGCCTCTGGCTGCCTTCATTTCTCTTGCAGTAAATAGCATAGAATATGGTTTTGATGTAATCATTCAATATGGCAAAACCCAGGGAAAAGCCCTGTGCCAGAATCTTTGACTGTTTTGCATATTCTTACATCAGGATAATTAGTGAGTGTAACCCTTTTCTCAGCGTGCAATGAACCTGGAACACCAGCTCTCATAGATATAAACTTTCACAAAGGTATTATTCCGGATCCAAAGACTGCCTGCCTCTGTGGCTCAGTCTGATTATTATTTCCTCCCTGCTGTACTCCAAAATTCAGCTCTGTGTACCAGAAGTTCTTTTGCAGCAGGTGGGCACCCAGCTCTTTGCTGTCTCCTCACCCTTTGGAGACCTGCCTGCACTCTCCTCCCCGCTATTATTTTACCTCACACCTACAAAGTATTCCGAGTATTCCGAGTACTGTCACAGTTTTCCCATGAGGGTGCAAAGAGAGGAGAGTGACTGTCCTGTTCATTGCTAGGAAGTGAAAAAATTGCTTGGGTGAATCTCAAATAAAATGTTATCCTTTCGCCTCAGCTGTGTTCTACACTACTTTATGGGAGTTTGGTTATTGGAGAGGTGAGATCCCACCTTAGGAGTGATGTGAAGAGCAGCTTCTTCATTATCTGTGCAAAGGCAAACAGAAATTACAGTGGTGCGTGCTGCCATCAGATAAATGACAACACAGAATGGTCAATGTGTATGCTGGAAGTGAGGGGAGGAGTCATCAAAATTAAAGTCTGCCTAACTGGGTTGTTGAGGTGGGATTATGTTTATGCTAGGAGGAGGTGAGGAAGGGTTGATCACTTCTAAAAGTTGTAATTACTACCCAGCCTGACTGTGATTAGTCAGATGCAAACAGAAAAATGAGGAAAGCCCTGGATAGTGTTTGAGTAGGAGCAGGACTGCTCAACTGGTTATTTAAATGGCTGACTGGCTTCGCATCCACCCTGTTGTCGCTTTCCTGACTGTGTTTCTCTTCCTGGCTGCTGCTTGGAGCATAGTGTTTTCTTAGATATAGCAATTTAGGACAATAATGTATCAAGAAATGCTGACATGTCCATTTTTGTACTTTTCAGGGATAATCAAAATTTAAATAGTGCTTCTGCGACTTCTTTAAAGGGAGGATGTTGATGAATTTTGCGTTATGAGGCACAAACAGATGATACTAAATGCCATCTGATGTCGAAGAAGATGCAGAGTGTTTTAAAAAAACTTGCACTGAAACAAAACCCTCCTGTGCTGCTTTCTATTAGGAAATCTCTGATTTAATTTGTCTTTTCCGTGTTTAAACACAGTAAGTACAACACACAACTGGTGCCTTTCAGACACTTCTGGTCTGATATCTGTGTTTCTAGTGAAAAATTCTAGGAAGACACAGCTCATGGAAAAGTATTGTTTGGGCAGCATCCAGCTCCTGGGGCATTTGCCCCCAGGGTATTCCCCGCTGATGTAAAACGACACTGGAATGTACTATAAAATATTTCCCAAACAGTAGGCTAGAAGCGCGGGTACAATTTGTAGCTGTGACATACATTATTAACCTCGGCTCACAAGCTGGAAATCAGCCCTTACTAAGTCCATCAATTCAGAGGGTGTGAGGGTGTGTGCAAAGGTACAGGCTGTGGTTGTGCTAACTTGCTGCGACTGTTATTTCTGTTGAACTGGTTTTAAAAGATAAGCACCCACTCATGCTTACATTTCTTTTTAGATGGAAAGAGCAGACATACTGTCTGTCTATAGAAAATCATTTGAATTTACTGAGGATTTCAAAGCGCCACACCAACGTCCTGGTCATTAACAAGCTCACCTGAAATCTCCCCATACTTTCTGCCATTTGTCACTTTCAGAGCTCCATCTTTTACACCCATGCAAGCAATTCTTTTCAGAAACTGACATCCTCAGGAGACCAATAACAATGTCCTGGATATTACCAAATCAGTGCTTTGTACTAACACCGGCTTAGAGTTAGATCTTTTTGACCAGCAGAATATGAGTTCTCCCCAGGCAATAGACAGTTCCTACTTGTAGAAGGTCTGAAGACAAAATTGTAGGTTTTACTGTTCCTCACTATGAAGTAAGTAGCCCAGGGAGGTGAGGTGGGGGGGAGAGGAGAGGGAGGGGGACTTAAAATGAGTTTTAAGTTCCTGTGTTACCATTCTTGGAGCAGTAGTCAACTGCAGAGCCACTGACCCCAGAGATGCCTTAAATATTCTTCATATTTTTAGTATACACAACAGTTCAAGAGATCCAGAGGCATTCTCTCTTAGCAAAGACAGGGTTTGCTGCTGATACAGCATTCCCTTATATGTCAGTAAAACAGGATGACAAACTATAGTGGGTACTCGAGACACGCACACGCGCACACAAATGCGCACACCCAGAATCAGGCTCTTGATAGACTTTAATGAACATATAGATTACAGTCTTTTGTGGCATAATCTTACTTGCTCAAACGGTGACAATATTATGCAACATTTATTTCAGGTCATAAAGTCACCGCTGAAATCCTTTCTTACAAAACTTTTAGGTCAACTACTTTACTCTTGACCTCAGCATTCCAAAATAGCCACATTCTGTGTGCCAGAGGACAGATAGCATGAAATAAATTTTAAAAACTAAATTAAACAAAAATTCAAGCTGACAATCAGAGGCCTTAATTTTCTGAGAATTTGAGATCTGTGATGGTTTTGTGCTAAGCATTCACACAGAGCTATAGGCTGAACATAATCTACTTCCAGGAACCATCTTTTTTAAGATTCTCCCGAATAAATGAACTCTTGGGAGCTATTTTAAAGCAATTTCCTGTTCTGTGAGAGTTTTGGATATCAGATGGGCTTCCCACTGTGAGATAAATGTGAAGAAACCCTGAATTTTTAAACATTTAAAAAACCTCACCACAACAACCTATTGAGATACAGCGCGTAGGGACATGATGCTCTGTGTTAAGAAGTGCAAAGCATTCTACTTCAATTTTGAGCTTTTCATTCAGAGAGAAATGCTTTTAAATCATCGAAGTAGCTAATATTTCTAACCAAAGGCAATCAAGTTTACATTTTTCAAATGCTTAACAAGGCTGCTTTAACAAATTTGGAAGTGTTTCTTTCAAAGTATTTTAGAGTCTGGAGATTTACTGAAAGCAACAATCTCCTGGGTTAATTTCTACAGCTCAGACCTTTCCAGTAACTGAAATACTTGGTCAGAAAATTATTCATGTGCTTTAGTTTTTTCTTAGTTCTTATTGTCGTCAGGAACACCAAATGCAAATACAGTCTTGTGCTGCTGATCATAGTTAATGCCTTCACACACAAGAGGTTGCAGGCCAATTTCAGTTTTCATTTTCATTGGAAAAAAAAAATCCTAATAGCATGAAGCTGTACTGGTGAACCTGAGAGCTGGGAGCAGTGATACTAACACAACCCGATGCTTTTGCTGATATTCCTCTGCTAGAAGAAACATCTCAGGCTCTAAACAGTGCTGTAATCATCTGATGATGATGCACAAGGTGTGCATTTTTAGGCACGTTGCTTGTGCACGCGATTGGGATCTGTGGTACTGCAGCTATATCGTCTGTGCCTAGGTACACATGCAAACACACAACATGCTTTCCCCTAAGTGCTCTCTTTGTCTAGTTAAAGTCAAGCACTGCATATGTTGTCTCCCTGCCGATCCTGCGTCTGGTGTGTTTAATCTCGCTGCCATTTCTGTGATGATAACACTTTCTTGTAACCCATCACTGGGCTGTGGAACTCTTACATCTCCTCATTTGCATCATCTCTACCTCCGTAGCACCTTTGCCTATCAGCTCATGGGCAATCACGCACATGCAGACCCTGCTTCCTCAGAGAGAGAGCAGGACAGATGGACAGATTCCCTGAGCAGGGTTCTTTAAATTCCCCACTTCGCATGGGCTCACAGATCTTTAGAGCGCCAGTATCTTTCAGAAAGCATTATATCTAAGAAAGGGGGAAAAAATGCAACTATTAAAACGCACATACACTGCTGGCACTGTTGTGACAGCCAGCAGTATCAGCGTCAGTCAATTATCTTCACAAATGCCTCTTGTGCTAATGAGCACTCACAAAAATCACCAGACTTTTCTGGCAAGGAGAAAAGATCGGTTTCATTGCTTGCAGAACTAATTCAGTGTACAAAAGTGAAGGCTCCACCATCACTGCCTCTTTTACTGCTCCTTTTGTAAAGGCTTTTGATGTGCACTGAAGAGATCGGTCTGTGTTTGGGTCTCTTCATCTCCAGTTCATTGCCTGTCATTAACATACATATCCATATGAAAAGTTTGGTAAGTCACTAACAGCTGTCCAGAATGGAGTTTCAGGAAAAAAAGGACCTATTCCTTCTCAAAATGCTGACAATACTATGTAGCCCTTTTTGGCAATGATATACCTAACTTTTTAAAGCCGCCTTTCACTCAAAAAGCAACTAGGCATAATACTACATTCAAACACATAGTGGTTTTCATTTTGAAACAGTCATTTGCTGTATTCAGAAAAGGCCTATAGTTGCCAGATGCAAAAAGCACTCCATCATTCATTATAAAAAAAATAAATACTTTCTGAGTATAGCTTTTCAGCATCCCAGATAACCTCACATATCCGATTTAACACAGAGGGGGGGGAAAAGCCCGCAGCAGATGCTTCTGAAGGTCATTTTATGCACACCAAGTTCCTACTCAAATTATGAGACCTCACAGCTCACAGTCACCGGTAATTGTGAGTATTAGCAATGAAAGGGCACCAAACAATGTCGATAGCAGTTCAGCCATAAGATGTTAAGGAAAAGTGCTTTTATTTCTCTTCTGATAGAATTCAGAATCGTCCTGGGAGACTCACACCAGGAAAGCTGGAGCATAGATGATATAGCTATTAATTGAAGTATATCACATTATATGTGCTCCTTCCTACATGAGACTGTAGCCAGGAATTCAAGGTAAGTAAAAAACTTCTTCACTGCGTGTTGCACAGAATATACTCAGTAAATTGAGATTGGTTTAAATTTTATTTGAAAAAAGAAGAGGACTGAAGAAACTTGCAATGAATTTACTTAATTTGTGCTGGTGTAGGTATGCCTGCCTGTAAGGAGTGATTCAAACACCAAACTGAAAGAGGGAGACCAATATAAAAAGAAGTACATAGCTTTAAGAATAATTAATTAAAAGCTTTTTCTCTCCCAATCACTTGGGCTGTATCTTACTCACGTCAAACTCATAAAGAAAACTTTTGATTGATAAATGCTTTTCTGTCCAGCCCTCTCCCCCCCCACAACCACCCTGGAGTTCGTGACCCCGAGCCATAATTTACAATACATCGTGCCCAAGTTTTTCTAAGTCTTAGTTTGAAAACTATAGTGGGTGCATCTGTGTCAATTATCAAGGGGTTGACATAGTTTTACAGGCATTTTTATCAGAAGCAAGTGCCTGGCAGGCTACCGACCACTAATTCTGGAAAGATTTTATTCCTGTACTGATCCTCCCACCATGCAAAACCAGCTTGTGCTGCATAAAACCCAAGACTTTAATCCCACTTGTTGCTTCCTTTTTTTCCTCCCCCTTTTCAGAAGCATCTCTCTCCCACATCAGTCTATAAAATCTTTAACTCTGCCTATTTTGATCTTAAAATTAAATCTTATTTATTATGCATCCTGTTTGTTGTCTTTGAAGAACTTGAGCATTCATTTAAAGAGGACCAGAATGACTTCTTAAACACATTTCTCTCTTTGCTGCAATTAAACAAAGTGGAGCTGTGATTAGTCCACCACAGGGGGGAAAGAAAAAGACACCCTTGAATCAAAATGGGGGGACCTGACTGTGCATTATTGTCTCACAATGCAGGAGTTTATTGCTGAAACCTGCTTATCGCCTTGCACTGCAAACCATGGGAACTTCAATCAGGTGGAAAGTTATTCTCTTCTCTGGTTGAAGCAGCTTTAAGTATCGTAAGAACAGCTAAAGCCACTAAACCTCTTCCTAGTAACTGAGACATTTAGGATAATCTTTATGAGAGTTTTGCATGAGCTTCTGCTTTTTGTTGCACTTAGAAGTAGAGTTAATGATGAGCTTTCACTGGTTTTTTCTTTCTCTTGCCTTTTTTTTAAACCTAAGCCAAAAGTGCCTGTTTAAGTTAAGTACCACCTCCCTCTAGCCCTTGGGAAACCACTCAAGAGGGATTTGCTTGGCTCTGTGTGCATGACACATAATGAAAACAATTTTACGCTGTGGAGGGAAGTATCGGGCAATTACTGATGTAACAGCCACCTGCAGAAGCGAGGCCCTCGCTGCAGCGCCGGGCTGTTCATGAATATTTTATAGTGTGATGTTATTTTGAATGGCTAGGGCAGGTGAAGGGGGCTGAGGATGTAATAAGTAACTCTGCTGGAGACTGTGTCACAGCTCTGTTTCTCTGCAGTGGTCCATAGTGTAACACCAAGAAGAATCCTGACCCTGCATAAGACTATGCAAGGGCAGCTGAGGCTGAGGAAAGATGATGTGACAAGTCATGGTGGGCACTCTTTAAAACCTGTTGTCTAGCGATTTTACACATGATGTCCAGCTTAAAAAGCCCCTGCATCAATCTTGTCCAATTTAATTTGATAAACTAAGTGGGGATAAGGATTAAATGAGAATTTTGTAATGGAGAAAACTTGTTCTTACTCTTTAATCCATTAAATGTCTTACGAGGTAAACCGCATAAAAATTTAAGCTGTTTGTGTGGAAAACAGTGGTGCTGCTTTGTTGTTTACTTGTTTTAAAATCTGACTTTCTCATTAGAAGTAGTGTTCCAATACTTAGGCACAGTTCTTCCTGCCAGCGCATACACACGTTTTACTCAAAATAGACCACGTCCAATAAACCTTTTTAGAAAGCTGCTGTAGAAGTGCATTTATATGATGTCACTTATTCCCATCACCAACCTGGAATATACATTTTAAATGAAGCACAGTATTTTGCATGTATCAGTGCTCTTCTCCAAAGAGACTTTTTTCATTCTTGGAAGAGGTGGTAAAGAGTTAAACTGGACAGAATACAATGCAACATGAAAAGGATGGGTTCAAAAGCCTTAAGAATTTGTGATGATGTGGAAATAGTCTTTAAAAATATTATTCAGCTTGCATATTATATACATTAATAGATTTTGTGATGATGTGGCACATTTAAGATCTTCAAACAAAACAAAAGGAAAAAGAAACCAAACTTTGCAATAGGTCTAAAATATAAAAGACCTATTGTTATACTCACTCCCAGAAAATTATAGAGAGTCGTGAACAGAACAATGGTCTCAAACCACAATTTATATCATTGATGTGAAATAGTCTTTAAGAATATTATTCAGCTTGCATATTATATACATTAATAGAACACGCTATTTGAAAGGAAAAGCTGCAGAGGGTTTCACTGCAAACTGCAGAGTGAAGAGCTGAGGGATTCTTCTTTAAGCATAGCACATGGTTAGAAAAAGGACACAAAAGATTTACAGAAATCTTGGATAGACAGAAGTCAAGAAGAGCAACTGAGAAGGAAAATGTGGTTTACCTGACGCTGAAATGAAAGTGTGGCAACACAGGAATCCTCAGAGTGACAACTGGAAGACCATAATGGTAGTCTTTAATTTCTGTAAGAGGTGGTTTTGTAGATGCACTCATAAAATCTCATAGCATTAATTTATAGCTTGCACAAGGGAGAAATAATACAATGTTATGTTAATTTTCTAACATCATTTTCCTAACAGAATACTGAGGTTGTGCTTCTTCAGATAGTCAAGGTGGTTGTCTATCGTGTCTGCATTTCAAAGCAAAAGTGGCCAGTCTAGAAGGAAGGTGTGTAGCACAGTTCAGGCCACGATTTGCTCTAAGATTTCCTGGGTAATTATCTACAGTCTGATCTAATCAATCAACATCAGCATTATAATATCCAGTGAATGATTCACAAATCAGAATAAAATCTGCTAGAGTGTTTCTTCTAGATTCTCTCACTGAAATGCTGATCCATTCCTCTTCCAACATAAAATACAATTTCAGCAAATGAAAAAAACTAGTAAAATAACAGTAGATAGCTCTATTAACAGCCTCTTTTCTTAAACTACAACTGCCCCCTACCTATGTTTGAAAAGTTAAGACAAACACAATAAGGAAACTAAAAAATATTGTCACGGAATGAATTCAATTTAGTACTGAAAAAGTGTCCCACAAAGACTCTGCTAATTCAACTCCCAAATAAACGTTAAAGGTGCTGTGTTTTAGTGATTTTATGTAGACTGAATTATAGAACAGCAAACACGCAGTAAATTTTGGATACTTATAATTAGATTTTCAACGTAAGAGATGTTAAGCTCTATATGTAAACGGCGTTATTCAAAAGCTTGTCTTGTAAAAGAAAATTGCTGTTTGACAATTCTATAGAATATTCAAGAAAGGTAATTATACTGTGCTGGCTGTTAAAGAAGCAGGTGTTGAATAAAGTCACTGCTTCAGCTTTTACAGAGAACTGGAGAACATGAAGAGAAAGGAGACAATGACATTAGCATGGTGAAATATTAACCTCTGCAACAGGAGTTCGTATTAGCCAACTTTCACTGTAGATATATAGAAGTTATGAGGGCAAGCCCCTCATACCCTTTAGTTCTTTAGATATTTGAGCTTTTCCCTGTTCCTTGCTGAAAATAACATTGCAACATACACAAGGCCCAGATGTAAAATTCATCCAGGCAAAGTCGATCTCCACAAGTGAAATGGAAATGGCAAGAAACCACAGCGCTTCATTTTTAATGAAAGGCCACATAATTAATCTGGAAAACAAAAGTGATTGACTAGCACTAGTGTGAAAGAAATGTACTGACTGACCCCCAGCGACTACACAAGTGCTCTGTGTCACTGCTGATCCACAGCTAACTGCTTTCTAAATTGCATGTCCTTTGATACAACGTACTGCTCAGAGAAGCAGTCTAAAAGTAAGTTCATTATTAGAGTTACACTTTTTAATTAAGGTTTTAGAACAATCAACAAGCACATGTGAAGCCAGAAGAGATGACATTTGGAAATACCAAACCTTGTTACAGGCTGCATTACTATTATCACCCCTTACACTCAAATGGCAAAGGAAAATTTCAGCTCTTAGATAAAGCCAGCTCCTAGCTGGCTTTTGTCCAGCTTTCAGACCCAGGTTCACATATGGAATTGTGTGTGGCGACTTTTGACTGTGCTTCACTTCTAAACGCTCCAAGCCACACGCAGAAAACACAAACTAGATTTCAGATTCTCATGCTGGCAGACACCACGACCCTCCTCAGACCACAGACTCAGGCAACTAATAAAAAAATGCCACTTTTTCTACAGTTCTGGGGCCAGACTGCACTACTTTCCATACTCTTTGTGGGGACGAGGATGAAAAAGGCAGTGGTGAGGAAAAAAAAGGAAAGGCGAAGGCAAAACAATAGGCACTCATGCTTGAGCTGGGAAAGGGAGCACAACAATTGCAAACGGGCTTACAGAACAAATAGTCACTGGGATATCCAAGGGCACATGGATCTGCTTCTACAGAATTCTGTTAAAGTCCAGCTGGGATTTCTGGGGGTCACTTGAATATAAGTGTCTCTATTGACCTTACACTGTGCTTGAACCACACTGTTAGATTCTTTTCTTGAGTCACTCTAAGTGCTCGTGGCAAATTCTGATGATTTTTCCCAGGAACAAGACCTTTACTCTTGAAAAAAGTTAACTAAAAATTCATTAACAAGAAAATGTTCAACTACAAATCAAAGGATGAGTTTGCTAAGGATATTTTCAAATGTGAGACTTCAGGCACCTGCAGTTGAAGATCTCATAGGAGTGTTTTCATCATAGAATCATAGAATCATTAGGGATTGGAAGGGACCTTGAAAGATCATCCAGTCCAATCCCCCTGCCACAGCAGGATCACCCAGACCAAGTCCCANCTCCATCCTCCTGACACCCACCCCTCACATATTTATAGACATGAAAGAGGTCACCCCCCAGCCTCCTCCTCTCCAACCTAAAGAGACCCAGCTCCCTCAGCCTTTGCTCTACTTCCTTCATCTTTGTTGTTGCTCTATGCTGGACACCCTCCAGCAGCTCTGTGTCCTTCTTGAACTGAGGGGCCCAGAACTGGACACAACACTCCAGATGCGGTCTCACTAGTGCAGAGCAGAGCGGGAGAAGAACCTCCCTCGATCTGCTAACCACCCCCCTTCTTATGTGGCCATACACTTGGGAAATACTGTCACCATCACAGCAACAGAAAGGTGCCCAGCAGGTAGTCCTGAGATCAATTTACTGAAAGCACCAGTTTCACTGAGTGGTTCAAATAAGGAGTCACTTCAGCAAAGACATTCTAGTTCAAACACACAATTTAAACAAGTGGCACAGACAGCAAGTTTCAAAATTTCAAGAGTCTCATAGTATCAGGTCTAGGATAAGAACCGCTTCTTTTTTTGCTATGCATGGAACTGAACAGATTAAAAGATATCTGAGGTGATATTTCACATCCTTCCAGGCTAATTTTCATTGGCTGCAGCACCAGATCGAATCTCTGCAGATGGTCCACAGGTCAGAGCTGTAGCATGATAAAGGAAAAATTTATTCTGCTTAGATTTCCATCATTTCCTAAGGATGAAGTCCATCCAAATGTACAAATTGGGTCTTTTCTGAGCCTCCTTTTCCTATCAAGAAGCTCCTTAAATGTGTGGAATAATTCTGGGTTTGAGCATGAGACTCAAACATAAGGCTATGAGCATAAGGCTAAGTGCTTACCACCACGAGAGACCTTTCTTAGAATATGAGAGGTGCTGGCAGCAAGGACAGCTAGAATCCAAGAAGCTCAGAAGACAGAAGCAGGTCTTGGTTGTCTGAGTTTCATAGACAAATCCTGCCAGGCTCCAACAAATCAGCTTCAGCAAGAGAAGGGGCATTGATCATTCATTCAGGCATGCTCTGTGTCACAGATATGTGGGAGCGGGAGCCCCACTTGGCCCAAGGAGATCGGGGCCCGAGACAGAGGTACTCAGCTTCTCTGAAAATGGATCTTCAATAACTTCCTATCCTATTGTGTGGGAAAGCAAAACTCTTCCTGTACTGCCTGCAAGTCTCATTTCCTGGACTCCTTTTCCTCCAAGGAAGTACCTAGCCAAGGAGTTAATCTTTTTCTTAGGAGGGAGATCTGTTTTGTTAACTACTGGCTCTATGTTCCAGACACATGAACAACACGGATTGGAAGCTGCTAGTTGCTTTTAGAGGGCCATGAAATGGAAATGCATGGGATTTTACAGACAAGATAGACTCCTTAACATAAATAGGTAACAGAACGAATAAACACAACAGCAACATCAAGAGTGAAATGGCAGGGATAGCAGAAAGAGGACAGAGAAAGAAAATCTCTTGGCAATGCATCTGTTTTTATCTGAGTTTTGATGCATCGTAAATGGGAACTTGTGTGCTTGTAATCATTTGAGTTATCAGTTTAATTTACATCACTGTACTCTCTGGCTTCGGTTGGCTAATAAGAGTCTCCTGATGAGTTGTAGGTGAAGTAATGCTGAGTGCCTAAGTGAAGGCAATAGAGCAGACGAGTGTCAGAAAAAGTGATTGTGAAGATGCTTTTGAAGGAGGGCTGTGCAGCTGCCGTCTCTTTGTCATGTATTTCACAGAACAGAGAAAGAATCAGACACTTGTCTTCCCAATCATGAAAACCACGTTACAGCCAAGCATTCTGATAGCAACCAATAATGCATGGGAAAGGGGCCAGGCCACAAGGCAATAGCATGAGTAGAAATAATCTTCCAATTGCCTTTCCTCTATAACATAAAAAACCTACCCTTTAACCAGCATGCTTGATACAGGAATTTATTCCCACACAAAGTTGTTGCTTTTTTCTTTCTTTGTGGTTGTTTTTTTTTTTCTTAGCAGCCTTCAGTTTTTATTAAGGAATTACAGCAAAATTACCTGAAGCAACAGCTGTGCTTTCAAATGTTGGTGATTCCCAGAAGAGATGGAAAAATCTGTGGCTGCTATGTCAGCATATGTGAGGTGAATGTTCAACACCGGTTTTATAAAGCACAGCTATAACTCATTTTAACAATGCTATATCAAAAAAGTATCTTAGGAAGGTACCTTATGGAGAGGCAAGTGATTCGGGGATGTAAGATTATTAGTGCTGGTGATTTACACAGATTTGTTTTGGAATCTTGATTCGAATGATAAATGGCAGGTGAAATTTGGTCCAGCACAGGAACTCAACTGTTTCCCAAGTAGTGTCCAAAGTTAAGGCAATTTGTTAAGAAAAAAAAGCAGAAAGGCAAAGGATGTTATTCTGATTTCATGAACCCATTAGACCAAGATCCTCACAATAGTAGTCACCCTACCTTGTAACAAACATTGCTGTAGAACTCACAAAATCTAATAATCAGCTGCTTTTTCAAATATCCTGTTGGAAAAGGAGATTCATCGATAAACTAAAGCCATGTATGTTGATTTATTGCTGAGATTCAGATCCAGGTCATACCTGACTCTGGCTGAGTCTAAGTGGGTCATCATCTCTACAAATGAATTAAGAGAAGGAAATAATTTTGCAAGGTCTTGTTTCATGGAATCATGGATTCATTAGGGATCACAAGGGACCTTGAAAGATCATTCAGTCCAATCC
>VZRI01008070.1:985662-1014581 GCA_013397515.1 Upupa epops | reverse complement strand
CCTCATAAGGGAAGGTGTTCTACCACACATGGTACCAGTCACATCACTACCTTCTTGTTTGCTTTGGGCCTTTTATCTGGGAGCTCCCTTTTGTTTGGAGAGGGGAGATGCAGCCATGAGGTCACCCAGGTTGGTGAGGAGGAAAAAGTGAGAAAGACACACCTGAACAGCCATCGTTGTTCTGGTCATGGTGACAGAAGTGAGATTGAGCCTTTGAAGATGCCATATATAGCTGGAAAGAAAACTGCCAGCAAATTTTGGAGGAGAACATGTGTGCACAGGGGAAGAATCCTGAGAAAAACCGTAACCCTGAGATAAGGCCCTGGCTGCAGTGGTTCATCACTGGGATGACTCACAGCTTGTGCAAGACCCCCACACTAGTCACTGAAGCTCGTGGAGGACTTTCCCCTGTGAGGAGGATGCCACATGGTTACAGGGAAGGACTGCCAGGGGTTTTCCCTTGAGGGGAAAGGAGGTAGCAGAGCAGGGTCTCAGGAAGGCGCATGTAAGAATGGTTTGAATCTCTCTCTAAAATGGGTGATGGGTTTTGGTAGTTTAAATTAAATCTGATTTTGTTTTCCCTAAGTTGTTTTTTGCCTTTGATCATAATTGGTGAGTGAGCTCTCCCTGTCCTTTGTCTTGGCTCTCATGCCTTTTGTTTTAACTACTTCCTGCCCCAAAAATCAGTCTGTGTGAGAGCCTGTATGGTCGTGGGTTTAAACCAAGACAGAAGCACACGCAGTACACGCACTGTAAAACACACTAATGCACGATCGCAAAGAGCATTAACCTGGATGCATTCTCAGATCAATCCTGCCCTCCACTGAAGTCAAATGAAACTAACCTGTTGAAAAAACCCAGGCTTTTATGAATTTGCTGACATTCATATATAAGAAGCACAAAACCATTGAGAGAAGCAGTGAATTACTGCTCAGGAAAAGCAGGCAGTTTTTGCAGCTTTGTGCCGAGCGATACGGAATTATTAGTACACCAGCTACCTATTTCCACTACTGTTCACAGCTCTGAAAATTTACCCCCAGATGTTTAATAAGGGAAATATAACTCTTAATCAAGAAATGTTAGATTGTCTAAGAAGGTAATGACAAACAATTAATACTCACGTAAACCTCACAATCTCTTTGTATGCAGATTTCTCATTGTAATGCTAAATCTCATGAATCGATGAGACAGACCCGGATGAATTAATTATGTGAAAGTTCAAATTTTCCTAAATTCATCTTGATTTTTATAAAAATATCTGATCTTCTTTTACCCCATTTACCTTTTGCCACCAGGACAAATGCACCAGTTTTAAATAATATGGATATCTGTTTCTTGTAGCTGTTCATTGTCTCTCTATTCCCCTGTCCTACTTGGAAATTTGCAAGACATCTTCCTTTTCAGCTATCTCTCCTAAACATATTTAACAGAAACCTAATTGTAGGTAAGCAAAGCATCAAGAAGCAAAGTGAGACATGTTATCAATAACTATTTATTCATTGTGTATAACTAACCCCTGACTTTTAGAGCAGTATTCTGTCTACAACATCAAGAGTGATTCCTATCTTAATTACCAGGAGGTGTCCTGTTTTAATCAGGTTGCACCCAAAAAAGTCCCAAACCTTTAAGTAATCATAGACAGTAGAACAATTTTTAAAACTTTGTCACTTAAAAATGTAAGCCTCTTGATGTGCCGTGGGTAAATGAACTTGCCAAAGTTTGAGTGTCGGGCTGTTTGAAGTACGAACACAGAGGAAGCTCTGGAGAACAGGCAGAGAGCCTGGCATAAATAGAATGCAATCTGGGATATATATGTACTGCCACTTGGTATGTGCATTATATACATGGCTTTATATATTTACTATGTGTATGTCTATTATATATTACCATTAAACCCATCCCATCCTCTCAGCTATTGGTGCATTTTTCAAGGGCAGTATAAAAATGTCTACAACGACACAGTTTATAAACATTGCTGCATTTTAGTCACATTCAAAACGTGTTGGAAAAATACACTTGTTCAATAGCAATTCTATTTTGATGGAGATTTTCTGACTTGACTCCCAAATTCAGCTGATCTAGGTATGTGGCTAGGCAGCATAACCACGATGAAATCCTTTCCGATCACAATTGCTTATTGCCTTTGCAAATAGCTGCCTGTCAGAGGGGTTTACAGATTTGTAATTCAGATAACAATCACAGGAGTGTTTATCTAACCCAGAGGCACGGGTGATTCTGTATCTGGGGCTATCCTCTACATTTAGTTCATCGTAATTTTCCTCCTAATATGGAATGCTGTTGTATGAAGGAACTTTACAGCTTTTTCTGCGTATAAACCCAGGTTATCTTGATGGGTTACATGGATAATGCTACAGAGGGCCAACCATGTACCCCGTCCCTGCCCTGAAGGCGCTTTGGCCATGACCTCACCTTCACTTGCTTATTTCAGGGATAATAATGCCAGTGTCACTGCTAACCTAATGGAGGAACTTGGGCATCAGGCCATGTAAGTCAAGTGCAAACCAGGTAGTTGTTCCTCTCCACCTTAGACACAAGGGCAACACAATCCACAATTGAACCTAAATACTGTAAAAGACATTTTGACAATGGATGCCAGGGGAGCAATTGTCATACTTTAGATGTTACTAGGGGGTAGTCTGTTGGTAAGGACAGTAGATTTGGTTCAAAACTCAACCTCTTCTGGAGTGCTACCATCTGTAGAGAGCAATTCTCAAAGAATAAATCTTTAACATAAAATAAAAAACCACTACCAGTTGATTTACAGTCCTTTTCAAAGACCAATATAGATGAAGCACACAACAGCTTGGCTGAAGATACTAATTTCTAGATAGATTTACTGCAAATTCTAAAAGCTTTTATGAGATTCTAAATTCATTGATTACAGAAAAAAGTCCCAATGGAAAATTTTCATATAGACTGTCATAAACTGCTTGATGAGCATCTTGAATCCATTCCTTTAGCTTAGGTAAAGCCTGCTCAGCTAAAGAACAGACAGGCCAAGATCTAGTCTCACCAATGACCTCTCCATGAACATTAATTAATTGGCATGTGTGGTGCATGCGTTAAGGAACAGAAGCAAGATACTTCATGAATATGAATTAAATGCTTGTTGAGCCAAGAGGTCTTATTTCTTAACTACCTCTGTTTTCCCAATCAAGTTATCCCAGAGGTCCCTAACAAAGTTGTAAGTAAATAGCATTTTAACTATTAGGAACAGTTGGGGGGAGGAAAAATGGAAAATACTCCTTTTTCTTTCCAAAACGTATTTACACGTTATATATTTCATTATTAATACCCACAGAATTTGAACGTGCAGAAACAGTAAGGTCATTTGCAGTCATGAAATTGGGAAGCAAAATCGGAAGCATGACAAGAAGTTTAAGTTAATATTTAGAAGCTGTTTCTACACTTAGAATACACACATTGAGGAACAACTACTGCTTAGCAATGAACATCATATTCTATTTCAGTGCAACAGCACCTTATCCTATAGCATTTACTCCAGTGAGCAGCCTATGTTCACCTTAGCAGACCTACTTACTTCAGCATGACTACTTGTGCCTAAGATTGTGGGACTAAAGTGATGATCTATTGTTCATTTTTATGGATAAGCCCCTGTGCTCAGACACACAAGTGTAGGGAGAGGAAAGTCAGCCCAGAATAGACTTACACCTGCAGGAGCTCTGGTTGACACTGTTTGATGACCAGTCAAGAAATGCAGCCCTGGTGCATCCTGTAAAAATGTTTAAGAGGAAGCACAAGAGTGGCAGCTGGGAGGGAGTTAAAAACATGTCAAAAAAGTCTTAGTAGACAAAAAAAGAAAGAGAAAAAGAGCAGAAGTAAATTAATCTTCCTGAAGTATATTACATAAGGGGAAATGCTGGTAGTCCTTATTCGCTGTAACAACTCAAGACAAATGAGCAGCCGGTGTGTTAGTTCTGATGAAGGACATGCAAGAAAGACAATGGCTTTCCATTTTTAAGTTAATCAGTACCCAAGTGATGTATTTCTGAAAAATAATAAAATGGATTAATCAGGAGCTAAGGGAAAGAAGAGGGCAGACATTTTATTTCCACCACGTGTGGATGAAATATACATAACATAATAAAGGGCTGCTGTCGACTATCTGCAGGAAGAGCACCTGGAAGATTAAAGCTGTGGACATAACATTAACAAAGTACAGACCACACTGAATTAATGAGTACTGCAGATAGACATTCAGTAGAGTCTTAATTTATTTTCCTTTTCGAGCTCATCCTTTAAGAAAATGACAGTGTCTTCTTATCGATTTTACACTCAGAGATCAATCAGAATTGCCCTGACTCAGACAAAATTTACAGCACTCCCTGACAGCGCCTGGAGCATCTGGGCCTAAACAGACATTACAAGGAAGCAATATATCATGTTTGTATGTAGAGCTTGACATGCTTAAAAATAAGCTAATCTGTAGTGGAATTTCCTTCTTTTTGACAAGTTGCTCTGCCCAGCTCTTCGTCCCCTTGTTATGAATTTCTCTCCCAGCTCAACTATTAATTATAACATGCACATAGGATTCATGTATTTAGACCCTGAGGGAGGTCATCTGCTCTGCAGTTTTAGATAAAATATAAACTAACAGATCACTCCTACTTAAACAATGTGAAATGTCACTCTGATGCACTCCATAAAAAAAAACTAGAGGTGTTCCGTCAAGAGCTATGATCAATTCTGACAACTCAACAATATCAGATCTAAATGATGGGCCTCCACATTCCCAAACAGCCCTCTATGGAAATTGCTGCATCCGGAAGCTCTTTTGTGCAAGTAACTAGCTGTATTAAATGCAATAATTACAGAAAAGACATGAGCTGTGATGCTTAGGCAGTTGTTGGCTAAGCTATCTTGCTTCCACACTACAATTTAGCATGTGCCTGGGGATTGCCTCCCAACTGACTTTTTACACTAAGGAGGAAATAAGTCTCTTGTGCATGACAGAGCCCAAGATCTGCTAGTGCTTCAGTGGCCTAAAGGAGACACCTGTTTAACAAAATTTTTGCTGCATTTTGCTTGAAGGAAAATATCAAGACAGGAGTTGAAAAGGAACTATTATCTGTCTGAGAAAAACTTAGGATCACCAGAATTTCCTAAATTCAAGCCCACCATCTTCATCAGAAAGTATTTCATTGGTCACTTCATCACCTAAATGAAGCATGAGGGACCAAGAGCTAAAATGGACAGGGAACATCCCAAAACCCAGCATACTTGCACTTGGTTTTGTTGTTTGTTTTTTCATTTTTGATCATCTGATAAAATATGGGGGAAAATCTCTTTTCTGCATAAGTTAGAATCGTCTCTTTCCCTTGTCTTCATTAAGAGGACTGGCAAGTTCAACAGACCACAAAGTTAATCACAGAGTCCTTAGGGATCAGAAAGGACCTCGAAAGATCATCTAGTCCAATCCCCCTGCCACAGGAGGATCATCCAGACCAAGTCGCACAAGAACACATCCAGGCAGGTCTGGAACATCTTCAGAGAAGGAGACTCCACAACCCCCCTGGGCAGCCTGTTCCAGTGCTCCAGTACCCTCACTGGGAAGAAGTTTCTTCTGATATTGATAGGGAACCTCCTCTGTTCCAGCTTGCACCCATTGCCCCTTGTCCTATCACCAGATGACCTTGAGAAGAGCCCGGCTCCATCCTCCTGACACCCCCCCCTCACATATTTATAGACATGAATGAGGGCACCCCTCAGCCTCCTCTTCTCCAAGCTCAAGAGACCCAGCTCCCTCAGCCTTTCCTCATCTACCAGTTAATTTTAAAGGACTTTAAAATCTATCTATTATAGTATAGTGCAGAACATTCATTCCTCTTGGAACAAGTCCTAATGTCTCTTACACTGCTAAAAGATAAGAATCAGTAGATATCCATCCTCATACCAGACATCAATTTTAACATCACTCAGTAAAACAGCTGTTTCTGCCCTGCCGGCTGTACTGCTCTTTTGGATGGCTTTTTATTTGCAGTGCATATTTCACATAAGATAGTTTTTTTTGGTCTGTGAAGACAAAACAACAGTTTCTTAGGAAAACTGAAATAAATTCAGTTGAATCTGTCACAGCCAACACTTTCAAGGCTTCTAATTGCTCCTACAAGATTCCTTGTCTATCAAGGTGCTGTGGTGCTGTACATTGGGTCAACAGCTATACACTCTTCTTAATCATGTCAACATCACAGAAACTGTTGCCAAAGGTTTGCACATGCACATCGCAGAACATGATTCTGCTGTTCTCCCGTGTTCTTCATGCCAAAGAATGTAGAAACACACCATCTTTGGATTCAGCTTGAATCAAGGATGAAGAAACAAAACTTACACCATGTGGGTAGGAAGATAGAATGACAGCTAATGTGCAATCTAAGCTCTGAAGCACAGAAATGCAGTAACATGCAGATAAACAAACACACATGGTTTATTTATGACACCTCAGTATGATCTGCCTCCAGTACTATGACAGTAGATTACTGTGGTTTCAAACGCTGGCATCATGAACACTGATTTATGTTACTTTTTATCCTTTCCTTTCATTTGTGATAGTTTGACACAGTGGGACCAACCCTCACAAAATTACAGAGATATCATCTTCTGTGAAGGATATTGCACGTATTTTCTCTGCAAGTGGCTTTTCTACCTGTTCTGCCTCTGTCCTTTTCTAGCCCCTGGTTCTCGATTCTTATGGGCAGTCAGCTTAAGCCTGGAATGAATTTCGTACCACCCCAAAATGCAGATAAGGGCAAGTTCTAAATACAGTCCATTCTATTTCACTTTTGCATGCTCAGACATTAACACAGACATTTGTCAGAGCCAGCAGATTACTGTACACAGACCGTCACTGAACTGACTTGGTCTTCAAAGACATCACTAGCTCTGATGCAAGCCTAGGGGCCCAGTTTTAATGCTGAACAATAGTTACTGAATAACTCTACCAACAATTTATATGAAACCCTGCAAATACAACTAGTAATCTAGGGTATCACTGCTTCTGTCAGACCAATCTGAAGTTTCCTCAAGAAATGTTAAGTACTTACACATAGAAAATCTGGACTATAACCAGCCTGTTGATTATCCAGAACACAGATCTTTCACTGGGTCTCAGGGTTCAGCCCCTAGCTCTACCGCCAACTTTTTAGTACGACAACAGAAATGCATTGACTGGCTTTTTTGCAATTGTTTTACAAATCACTTGCCTCAGCTGACCTGTAGAGAGGAATGTTGGACCCCAGAAAGCAATTAATCCTAGTCTTGCTTTTAGGCTCCCAGACCAAACAATCCTTTGCTAAGATCAGGCAGACTCTTTCCATTTGCAGTCCACGCAACAGGAGTGACAGGAGTTCTGTCCTGGCAGACCCACCAGAAGAAGGGCTCTCTGGTAATACAGTGTTCTCGCAGCAAAAGTCATGTTGGGGACATGTGTTCTCTGGATTCCAGCCTCACCAGGTCTTGTAATTCCTGTTTCTGAGATTCAGACACAGAAACTATGCATTTTTTTCAAAAATAAACTGTAGGATTCAATTGATCCTCTCAAACTTCTTAGTCAATAATGTATCACATCTTTTTTCTTCAACTGATGGTGGGCATGGAGATGGAATTAAATTATATGTATTGGTTTTAATATTTAATAAAAAAAGTACTACTACATTTTGCAAGATCCCCAAGGAAATAACAGTCACTGCTACAGCATGTAAAACGCAGAGTGGAAATGTTTACCCTTCAGTACACACGTAGTATCTATGCTGGAATCTCTTGTACTAGTAAAAGGGAAAGTAGATCATATCTCCTCATGGAAAGCAGGACCCTGTGTCTTTTCACTAGTCATGGAAGGAATAACAGGTGGCATTGCTGTTGGCATGCTCTCCTGGGTGTTTTGCCATGCAAGCAACTGTCATTTCAGTTTACAGTTCAAATGCTACAACAGACCTTAGGCAGAGAGCATGTGCAGCTACTCATCAAAACTTTTCTTTAATACCCCAGTGAATTTCACCTGCCATCTGTATAAAACGAATATCTCTGGCTGAGTCACAACACATGGAGCATCACACACGTCATATTTCCTCACCATCTTCATGTACCTCAACTAACAGTAGGAAGCATCATGCAAGATACATCACATCGACCTGAGCAAAACTATGGGCAGTTCTGACAGGTATGTCAGTCCTGAAATTTGTCCCAGTCCTTCCTCATCCTGGGCAAACCTCAGCACCCTAGAAGCACAAGGTCAGAGACAGAGGCAAGCCTTCCAGTCTGCTGATGCTGAGATTATTTACTGGTGACATCACTTGGATTTGCACTGGAATTCTAATTAAATTCCTGGAATTTTTGCTACTTAAGCAGTGTCTTTTTCAGGAGTAAAGGACCATGTGCACTTCCTTAGCGATTCAAAAGGCTGAACTATTACCCAAAGGAAATTACACTGTGTTTAAAAAATGGCTTTATACTTTAGTCTGTTGACCTCCTATAATCTCTTTGCTGAAATGTAGTATAATTGATCAAGCTGTATTAGTGTAAATTCATTGAAATGATGAATCTGACTTTCTGAGGGCCTGAAGGCGCATGTAGGCAAAGCTGCAATCAATCTATAAAACAACAATGCAGCTACACAAAGAAATTAAAAAGTGTATTACTGGATTCAGCAGTAATTAGAGAGCCCTGAGTAAAGCTATTTAGTATCTTACAAACCTCTGCAAGCTCTCCTCCGCAATGAGGGATACTGAAAGTCGATTAGGAAAGTAAAATCCTTGTGGACAAATGTTTAATACCATCAGTGTCATTATCTGTTAATGGTAGGAATAGACCACATTCCTGATGAATTTTGAAAGGAATGTGTCCCACCAGACTGATGTGTTCTGGGTAGACCTGCTCCTCCGACATCACGAGCAAACACAAAGTTGCTTGTTATTTATGGGCTGCAAATCAAATATAAAGTAGAGTGAATATTTAGTTTATAAATCTGGGCAGAATGCTTACAACCTCAATGAGGGTAATGCCTTTAGTGAGGGCGACGGAGCACTGGAACAGGCTGCCCAGGGGGGGTTGTGGAGTCTCCTTCTCTATAGATATTCAAGACCTGCCTGGATGTGTTCCTGTGCCACTTGTTCTAGGTGATCCTGCCATGCCAGGGACTTCATGGCAGAGGTCCCTTCTGATCCCTAATGATTCTATGATACTAAACCAACAATAACAGAAAACTTCCAGGAATTTTAGCATTCACTGGATGGTAGATCAATCACAGAACACTCTGATTCTGAAATAGAAACCTTTCATGCAACAGAAGGCATATCTCTTCAGCACTATGACTAACATCTGCACTGAAAGGGCAGAGAAGCCTGTATCCAGCATGTCTGATACATCTCATAGAACTTCCACTTTAAAAGGATGAATATATGAACTGACAAGACTTGTGATGACTCCCCAAAAAGCACCACATGACTACAAGTTCGTACTTCAAACATATATATGACATTGCAGAATATCACTGAGATATTCTTGTGACAAGTCGTGAGTGGAGAAACTGCTGCAGTTTGCATAATCAACAGAAATCTCTACCTTTGTAGACACTGAGGCAAAGGGGAAAGTACTCTGTCAGTAAGTAGACAGGCAAAGAATCAAAAAACAATTGTTTTTTTTCACCATAGTTTATAAACTGCTCACCTACCAACCATATTCTGTTCGTCATTTACACACAGAACCTAAAGAACCATCAGTAACACCAGAATTTGAGGCACACAGAGTGCCTTTGGAAAAACATCACAAAGAGGCACAACATGCTTCCTGCAAGCTCAGGTTTTTCTTGGGTTTTAGAATTGCTTCCAATCATGAACTGTGTTGAACCGAGTACCTTTAGCTGTCCTATGGTGATTTTATTTGGTGATTTTATTTTTACAAAGACATGCATTTCCTCCTCAGCTACAGGAAAGGTGCAAAGGCATCTAGCTCGAACTTATGAGGAAAGAATCCCAAGACCATATCTGGGAAATGAAATAATGTAAATGAGTCGGTTAAAGCATACATGGATCTATGCAAAGTCTAAAAACCTGAAATCAGGCGAAAAAAATGAGCCAGATTCTTACCTTGGATTACAACTGTGAGGTCTGGGTAAGAACATGGGGGTGGGAGGGAATGTCAGAGGGAACTGAGAGTCCCAGCTGGAAAGGAAGACTTTCTGAGGGAGCTGGGTCTCTTGAGCTTGGAGAAGAGGAGGCTGAGGGGTGACATCATTCATGTCTCTAAATATGTGAGGGATGGGTGTCAGGAGGATGGAGCCAGGCTCTTCCCAAGGTCAACTGGTGCTAGCACAAGGGGCACTGGGTGCAAGCTGGACCACAGGAGGGTCCATATCAATATCAGAAGGAACTTCTTCCCAGGGAGGTTAATGGAGAATTGGAACAGGCTGCCCAGGGGGGTTGTGGAATCTCCTTCTCTGAAGATGTTCCAGACCTGCCTGGATGTGTTCTTGTGAGACTTGGTCTGGATGATCCTGCTGTGGCAGGGGGATTGGACTAGATGATCTTTTATGGTCCCTTCTGATCCCTAATGATTCTATGATTCTATGATTCTAGCAGCAGCTATATCAAAATGCATTCCTTATTGAATCAGCTCTCAGATCCTGGTGCTTTCAACAGCCAGACCACAGAAAGGCACCTGCAAAAATCCGTGTGCTTTTGCATTGTGCAGGGTTTCACACCACATTCCCCCTTTCACCTCTCAAACTGTTCAGTTATTCTGCATGAGTCTCATATATGGAGAATACTCCATAAATGAGTGAATGAGGAAACTATAATGAGATATATATGTTACCTGAGTAAGAATTACCTTCCAGGTAGCCTGGTAAGGATAGCACTGTGCTGTTAAAGAAGCATTGCTACAATGTCCTTGATGCTATCCCTGAGGAAAGAACACTATATTCAGGTATTTCATTAGCTTTCTTGACTTCCACTACTATAACTGCAACACCAGAATATTTGAATGAGTGTTCATAGATGGTCCAGTTGCAGAGCCGAGGCAAATGTAGACATTAGAAATATAGAGATTGAAATATAACAGAAATGTGTATATTGGAAATACAAACATTGGAAATAATCTGGTTTTAAGAAGCAGACAGGGTTCATACAGCTGTGTACAGACAGCTTCATGCCCATAATTTCATCAATTTGCTGTACCAGTTTCTCATAATTGTGGTCAAGCCCAGCAATAAGATTGCATCCCAGGTAAGGTGAAAAACAAACCAACCAGCACTGAGAAGTAAATGCTTACATCAGTTTGATCTGAATGGCCATGACAGGTTGGCTGGTCCAGGACAGAAAAACCACCCCTGTTTCCTTCCACGGGAAGGATTATTCCCGGAAAGCAACTTACAAGGAGGCTGCAGCCACTAAGTTGCCAACACAGCCGCAAGGATTTGCTTTGCTTTTCCTATTCCTATAAAGTTTTATATCCCTATGTGAATATGGGAATGAAAGATGACAGGACAAAATAAACTGAAGGGAAACAGAAGAGGTTTTTCTCTTGTGTCTGAGTGCTTTTCTCTTTCGTTTACCACCCAGTGTTGCTGGTAGGACCACAGTTTTATTTTGTAAAGGAAAAACATCACAAAGAGGCACAACACGCTTCCTGGAAGCTCAGGTCTTCCTTGGGTGTTAGAATTGCTTCCTGTCATGAACTGTGTTGAACCGAGTACCTCTGGCTGCATGTATTTTTCTTTTTTCTAAGTTAGAAACAAGAAGTGCACTGTTCAGGTGTAGTTATGGCACTGTAACCAACTGGATTTAGAATTACCTGTCAATATACTACTCAAATTTGCCAACTAAATGGATGCTACTTCTTCAGCTACAAAACTTGGCTACACGGACTTTATGTAGGGTCTCAAAAGCAAAAATGTGGACAATTGTGGTGCCTATCAGACTGAAAATAAGGTAGGAATGTAATTATAGAGCAGTAACCGATACCACAAGAAGAAGTCAGAGCAGGCTAATGTGATAAGGTACTGTAACATCTGACAAGTAGGAATACTAACATTTCTGTATTAAAATTGTATTAGTGGTATATTAGGCTAACATGATATGACAAAAAAATTGCAAACAAAATACTATAATTTAGTCTAGGGCATAAATGTGAGGGAATAAAACCAAATATTGTCACAGAGGAACACCCTCTTTTCATTTAGAGGAACATGTGGAAATTTTGTGATAGAATTTACTGTTGTCTGGCACTGATAAAGTTCAAGAGAGATTATCTATTGCTATGTGAATTGTAAGTCAGTACAAATGATATCTTGTGTCTGTGTATCATTTTTACTCCCCGGGCTATCAAATAGCTTTTCAAACTTAAAGAGGTGCACAAAGCAATGCCTCAACACTTATCATCAGGTCTAACCTGCAGCTGAATAGACTTCCCAACAGAGCAGTTTTTAATTAACAGAATTTTTACCCAGCATGACAGAATTTGCAGAGTGGGTGTCCCTGTAAGCATTAAGCTGTAAACCACAAAATAAAGTCCCCCCAGACTTCATATCAGCCAGCCTCTGAAGAAGCTTCTGTTAGCATTAAATGACAGGTAAAAACTGTAAATCCATAAAAAATATAATTCATTTCTAAAAATAGCCTGCAGGCACTCTCTGTAGGATTAATCCTGTGACACTTATTCTGAATACACGTGTTCTTTAGACGCAAGAAAAATTCTGGAGACAAGTTGTTTGATTCCTATCATTCCTATTCAGTTCAAACTTCAGTGAAGTGCCCACTTGTATTCTTGAGTAGAAAGCAGGCACAGGCAGCAACAGCCCCAAAGCCAGTTGTTGCTAAGCTTAGCTTAGAACATGCATCACAGAGCTCATGCTGCCAAATTTCCACTCCCCGTTAGGCATGCTGAAAACCAGCACATACATATTATATATGCACGCATATTACACAGGTATTTTACAAACGGATGGCTCTCATCAGAACTTTATTTATAAACTCAATAACCTTTAATGACATTCTGCCCAAAATTGGCTAAAATGATGTTAAGATGTATTCCTTTCTGTATGTATTTATTAGCTTTTACTTTGCAAGCTTCTTGGATCCTCCACACAGTGACAAAATTCTGTCCCCTAATTTTATATTTATTATATTTATGTGTTTTAAAGGGGGTTAAACAACCAGAATTATTTGCTGATAGAACTTTTAATCCTAGCAACAACATGTGCAAACCCATCAGTGTAGCAAGGAAGAAGGCTCTGGTAGCTTAGCAGTATTTATTTAAAGGTGTATTGTGTTGTGCTGATTATGTAAATTACTGTTTACATCTTTATTGAGGATGTGGAAATGGGGATTGAGTGCACCCCCCCTCAGTAAGTTTGAAGATGACACTAAATTGGGTGAGTGGGTTAATCTGCTTTAAAGTAGAGAGACTCTGCAGAGAGATCTGGACAAGCTGGATTAGATGAGGCCAGCTGTATGAGCTTCAATAAAGCCAAGGGCTGGATGCTGCACTTGGGTCACAATGCAGTGCTACGAGCCTGGGAAGAGTGGTTGAAAAGCTAACCAACAGAAAGAGACCTTGGTGGTATTGACTGATAATCAGCTAAATAGGAGCTAGCAGCGTGCTTAGATGCCCAAGAGAAACAGTGTGGCCAGCAGGAGTAAGGAAGTGATCATCCCACTGTACTCAGCACTGCTGAGGCATCACCTTGAATACTGTGTTAGTTTTGGGCACCTCTACTTAATGTAGAAGGACTACAAGGTTGGCAAAGAGTCTAGTGAACAAGTGCTATCCAGAGTGGCTGAGGGAGCTGGAGCTGGTTAATCTAAAGAAAAGAAGGATTACTGCTCTCTATAACTACTTGAAAGGAGGTTGTAGAGAGGTGGTGTTGGTCTCTTCCCACAAGTAGCAAGAAGAAATGGCCAGGTGAAGTTTGTGGTAGGTATTAGGAAAAACGGCTTTCAAGATACGGACATCAGGCCTTCGAATTAGCTTCCCGAGGAAGTGGTTGAATCACCATACCTGGACATTCTTAAAAGTCATGTAGACAGGCATCTTATGGACATGGTTTAGTGGTGAGCTTGGTACAGTTAGGTTAATGTTTAGACTCATTGATCTTAAAGGTCTTTGCAAGCTAAATGGTTCTTTGATTCTGTGTCAACATTATCCCATGTATAGTAATGCAAAAACTAAGTCTCAAAGAACAGTATTCAGCAAAGAACTAATTACTAACAGAACTGTGGACAAGATTTAGACAGTAAGTCCTTGTTTCTGTTCACTGATTGGTGAAGTTTTCACCTTACACTATGGAGATACAGTCTGTTTTGTGCTATCTAACTTCTTAATCCCTGCAGGTCTTGCTCCACCATCGATGTAGTTTTTCCACTTCTTGAATTTTCTGTCATTCTGTACATAAACCTTGTAACACAAACCTCTTCAACTCACTCTGATAAGCCAAGACTTTACCATCAGTGCCAGCCCTCTGCACTTAGTGATTCATTTCTGAGCATCAGTGATACCAGGTTTGATTCGGTCAGTGAATGCCACATCACCGGGTTGCTTTTTGAAGAACAGACAACCACTCTGAGGTGACAGCATCAATCTTCACATTAGCACTCAGGGGTGCCTGGATGGCAGTTGTAGAGTACCTTGAGGGCTAACAGCCTGTATTTGACCATGTGTAAGTACAGTACACAGAAACAGGAGGACTCTCAAATATTTTATTCCTGGATTTCTCCCACTAAATTTACTCACTCCATCTAAATGGGTTTTTTTATCTAAAAAACAATAATTTCATACTGGGATAATTTTCATTGCAGTATTCTCTTCCTCTAGAAAAGCCAATATTAACAGCTTCCACCTTCTCTTGTCCCAAAAAGCTATGAGTGACTTAGAGCTGGGGGACACTCCATGGGTGTGTGCTCATGTTACAATGACTTACGGAGATACGGAGGTTACAGAGATCTCTAGTACTTTATGCAGGCTCCTGTGCTATAGGTATAGAACAGGACCTCAAATGTGTAAGGGACTTGATAAGCAGAACAGGTTTGAAAACATCTGCCATTTTCTGAAGTAAAGTAAGGCTTTTACCCTGTTTTGAAACAGACTGACACTGCCTGCGGTACAGGACATTTCAGTGATATTTCTCCTACACAAGTAACAGCCCCATGAAAACACAATTGGGGAATCACTTTGTTTTACTTAAGAATACAGCTGTAAATAAATCATTAGGCTGCATCAAAAGTACTAAAGTCATCAGTAATCTTGGTCAGAAAATCTTTTTTTTTAATTGATGAAAGAAAGGAGGACAAAGAGTAAAATAAATCCTTTCAATTTTTTGTTGCTACAACAGAATTCTTAACTGTAGGGGGTAGAACGATGCATCCATTTGCACTTACAGTACTATATTAGGGAATGACTAAATTACTTGTAGAGCCCTTTCTGTGTCACCACTTATGAGTAACGATATAATTTCCTAAATCACGTAAATGAATACACAAACTAAACTCTTGGAATCCTGTATGTTTCTGTGTCCTGCATTAGAAAAATAAATGAGAGTGGTCATTTTTGTCGGACTCAGTCCCATTTTCCACACATTCAAACATTTGCATCCTATTACTGCTGGAACCAAACTAGATAATATGCAGTTTCTGAATCAAATTTTTACTTCCCTATATCTGTACTTACAAGACAAATAGCTGGCATCCCTGTTGTAGTACAAGGAAGAATTTACATTTACCTTTATTTATGCTGTCCGCAGTATTTCAAAATATTTTATGCTTAAATGTCTGGAAAAGTTAAGTCTCTCTAAAATACATGTTGTAAATGTACAGTGGGTTGAATTATCATAGAAAGTAAGATTTTGTATATTTATTTCCATGTCTTAAAAAAGGAATCTCGTATTATTAGTGAAGATAATGTATGTGTCAAAAAGAGGCATCAAAAGCATTTCCTGTGCACTTGACAGGGTGACAAAATATTTCTCCTATCCTTTCCTAATTGAGCTGCTGTACAAAGGGAGACATTATGATAATATTAATAATAGTTACATGGATATTTGTAGGTACTGTGTAACCCTTCAGTCCATTTTCCCAGACAATGGTGACTACAAAGAGGCTTCAAAATAGAACATCACACAATATGAATGCCACTTTTTTCTATCTTACATTTTAAAAACATCATTGAAATCAGAAAGTTCATTTACAAAGGACTGGCAGTTGCAATCACAGCAATAATGTAGTGCTGAGAAAAAAAGGGTAATTGGTTTGGTAAAGATCGCTTTCCATTACACCATAAAGCACTACACAATAGGAAAGGTCGCCAATTAAGCAATCATGAATACCAAGTACTGAAGCTGATGAAAATAGGGCAGTGGTTTAAATAGATTTGCAAGCAATTTACCTTTTCACAATGTTGGCAATCTGATGCAATTTGCTTGCAATTTTGTCTGCTTTCAGTAGCACTCGAAGCTGACACTACACAGACCAAATGGCAAAGAGGCCTGCATAGAAAATGTAAAACTATCTTGGCTGCATCAGGGAACCAGAATGGTGGTTCATCAGGAAAATTACAACAATTAACATAAGTGCTGCAAAAATCAACACTTTAAATGTCACACTCACTAGTCTGTCCAAAGACTGTAAAAGTACCATCTCCATTGCCGGACTAACAGTAAATATGAAGCAATCACCAACAAGCCTTGAGGCTGATGGCTTTACAATTGATGTGACATTCTCTGAGTGATAAAATAGCCTCTCATTTTGCAAAAGTAAGTATTTTTCTTTTTTAGATTTAACCTGGATTATGTCAACCCAAAACTTCTATTTAATTTTTTTCAGCTCTTCGTCCAACAAGTCTGTTCTGCACTCGAGTGTGTTCTTTACTTGTTTGATCCTCAAAAAAACTTTACATTTCAGGGAATTGGAGCCAAACTGATAAAACTCAAATATTGATCCGTTCTTATTCAATGTAAATTATACCAGAGATTTATATCGAAGTGTGTTAGCTGCATGAGTTGATGTGCCTGTGATTAGGGCTTGGTTTACAGTCTAGGGAGGGAGGCCTGAAAAGGTAGGTAGTCCCTCAGGTATAGGTGCAGATCGCAGGATACCTCTATGCATATCTATTAGTGTGAGTCCTGCATATGTGAACGATTAGATCTGAAGTAACTGATGTCTCATGTAAGGGCTCCCAAGTTACAGACAGATATAAATTTGTCAGACTGTGAGTCAGACTTGACTTTCAGTGTATATTTAATGATTTATTCTTTTCTAGTGAACTGCAGCACCAAAGAAAGCAGTAGAGCCTTTCTGTGACATAAGAAACACGGCAACTTTTTCTCCGGCATCACATCCTGAGAATAAAAATACTTTGTCAGATGTTTGATCCCAAAACTTTAGTAAGAGAATAATTGTCATCATTTATAGCCTGATTCAAGATATGTTCAGGTCAGTGGAAGTTTAGTCATCTAGGCCCTTGTCATTCTGAAAATTTTTCGAGAATCAGGATACTTTTGCCATCTCTTTTTTTTTTTTTCAGAGCTCAAGAAGCCAAGTGCTGTTATCTCCCGAAGTCATCATTTTTACGCATGCAGTCAGATATGGCTGATCCAGTGAACTACTGTGGGCATTGTTATTCAGTTGACAGGAACATTACCATGCTACATACTGAGCTGCAGTAGATCCGTAACTACTGCGCCATTTAAATGGCTGGCCCTGAACAACACCAGTCAGTTATCAAGAATTTGTAGCACTAGAGAACTGAGAAGAAAAAAACATTTCACCAAATCTCTATATAACACCTCCAGTGAAAAATGCTTAGCAGTCTTTTGTTTCCTCTATCAAAAGGAAAAAGAGTGTTAAATGCAGTTCTGACTGGCATTAGCCACTTGGTTAAATAGGACACAAGTGAGAACATTAGACAACGTGAGAAATCCATTCTTTTCCTTTGGTGGGTTTGAAATGTCCCACCAGACGTCCGCTAGGCTTTTCACTACAACACAACTGATACTCTGATCAAACAAAACAAACTAAATATTGCAGTTAAAATTGTGTGCAACTCCACTGATTTCTATAGAAAGCTGTGCATAAGGCCAACAGAACAAATGTGTATTTCAACTACCCACAGGATTCTGCTGCTGTTCTGAAAGCTTTCCAGATGAAACTTCCTTTAATAGGCTTCCTTCAGTGTCCATCCCTCACCAAGGCTACGTATACAATTGCAGTCCTAAAGCAGTTCTAATTCTAATCTACTTTGATTTTAAATCAAGGCTGCTCTAGTCAGTTTTGCTCTATCTTTCCCTTTCCTATTTGTTTGCCTTTTACACCATTCTCCTCTTCTGCCTTTCTCCCACTCACACAATATGGCACCGACACAATGGATGACAAGCTCAACGTTTTCCCTTTTCCAGCATTCCCCGTTCCTCATGTGCCCCAGCATTCTAACTCCAAAAACAATGTGTGAGCATTCAATACACCTTATCACCAAACTCTTAACACTAAGGGCAATAAAGTGCTATTTTAACCTAAGGAAATATTGCTGGGAGGGAAATCCTAAAGATAATTAATATCTGCGCCTTGATTACTCTTTGACCTGATGCTTTGCCAGCCTTGAAAATGTACATGACACTTACCAGTTGAAGATATATGTGTATATATATATAAGTGGACATACATACTACCCATAGTTGGCTGAAAGGAGAAGCCTATTTCACTATAACTTTTGCAAATCAATTACTCTTTCTTTAGATCTAAATTCAAAAGTGGAAACACAACCAATTTTAACTGCATTTCAGTTACACTTTGAAATTTCCTATCTTTTAGATATCACTTAACCTGAAGGTTGATGTTCAGGAATAATTTAAAGTTCAGTGGGATTCCACTGCAGCAATATTTGAAATAACATATTAAACAAATACCTGGAACCCGTTTTAAACTGGCACAAGCTGAACAGTATGCAGTTCATACTAGGCAACCAGGTTGCTGGATAAAGAAATTTAAAATACTAAGTTTAAGGTTTTAATTTACTCATAGCAGTTTTTCTAAGTGAGACTGCCTTTTGTTTTCCAGAAGAAACTGCAAAGGCAGGAGAATGTGCTAATGCAGTCTTCTTTCTGTGTAAAATGAAAGTGGGCAAAGTTGGTTCTGTGACAAAAAGAGTGAGCATCTCTGATTTTACAAATGCTCTAGGACTTCTCACCCTTATGCCCAGTAGTCACAGACTAGAATAAGAAGGAGTTGACTAGTATCCAGTGGGACCACTATTCTCTCATCATAGAATCATATCTTTCTTCCATCCCACCATTCATAATCAAATAAACTCTATGTGGTCTCTTCTGGGGGTGGGAGACAAACCAAGGAGTGATGTGCATGGTGTGCACCATCTGTAAATAACCAGCAAACTCAAGAATCAGGCTGGAGACTCCCACATTAATTCTTTAGGTGGAAAGCAGAAGAGATGCTGCTTTTCTTTCCAGAGGAGACAGGAAAGAGAATATTCCACAATTCTGCCCAGTCAGCAATCATGCAACTCTGAATGTTCACCTTTCAAGTCCCCATGTAGGGAGACGAAAGAAGATGCCTTAACATAGAAAATCATTCCTTTTACAATATTGTTAAAGAATGGCATCAGCTGCAGCCAGCTAACAGTTCACACAGTTACACTTGAAGTTAAGCAGATAGATCCTAATTGAAATTATATGAATGATCATCAATGACTGTGCCACTAATAGATCTATTTTACATATTAATACTTTGCTCATACGTGTCTAAAAGCATTTAAGGATCAAGAAAACCATGACCTCAGACTGAAAACTGAACTATGGTTTGGAAAGAGTGCACTCATGAAGACAAACAACCTCATTTAGTACATAGGAGTTTCTCTGTTGGATTTTAGTCCTTACTGTTGGGAGATAGAGGATCCAGTAGTCAAAAAACAGTTGATTTTCATGGAAGAGGACTAGATTCTTAATCAATGTTAAAGGTCTGTGCACCCTCCCTAATAGTCATGATAATATACCCCATCTGAGGAGTATTAGCTGATGCCTTTGTTGTCAGACTGCAGTATAACTTATACACTTAGTGAATAATATTTCTACCATTAATAGTGAACAGATGCTGTACTATTTGTCTAGACCTAAACTGACTGTTGTCAATAGCAGGGAACACAGTTTTCATTAGATTTCTTCCACGCTTGCTACATTTCATATTCTACCCAGAAGTACCCTCATTTCAAAACAAAAAGTCAAATTGGTCAGCCCACTATCAATTTTCTTTGAATCACCACAAAGTCTTGGCTTTAGCATAATGAAAAGTATTCCGATTAGAGTCTAGATTAGAAAATATACAGACCTTAGTCCGACTGCTAGCACTGCTTTATATCAGTTTGTAAGTTTTGTGGGAATAAAAAAATTGCACAGATGGGACTATAACTGACCATAACCTGCTCCATTGTATTTCCAACAATCTCTAATTACAGCAACACACCAGAGGAAGAAATCTGAAAGGGCAGGTGATGGGATAGGAGAGAAACCTGTTTGACTTAAACAGCACAGGATCCCTCACCATCAGGGCTGATGTACATCAGCCTGACAGCTAATTAGGGTAGACATGAATTTTTCCAATGTAACAGATGTTCGCTAATCAGGCCAGATTTGGAGCCCTTGCGCCAGCAACATTTCATGCACAATTTAACTATCTAAAAGGAATAAACTACTTAATGCATTGTACTGGAGGCACAGCTGTTTCACAATCAGAAAATTTGCTGTCAAAGATGTTCTCTTTAAAACTGACATGTTTTTATATAACTCTGATGGGGTGTTTATAATGTATTAATAGTTGTCAGTAAGAGCTGCTGTCATCATCAAGAAGTAAAATATTTCTGAAGGTATATTAAAATGAACAGACTCCTTTCTCTTTCCAAAATCTATTTAGATAATTTACTTTGAATATGGCCTGCTTAATTCTAAATGTACTTTAAACAAAAGGCTTAACATGTATCTCTGGAGTTACATCAATAATGAAATATTCAGATCCAACTTCCAACGATGGAGTAAAGCTGAAATGTCTTATCTTTCAGCTATAATGGAAATTTACTTTGTTTATAAAAAAAGCTTGAATGCTCTGCTAAAATTACGTCAATAGCCTCCCCTCTCTTCACAAAACGTAAGCCACGTGGTAGAAAATTCAGAAGAAATACACACACAAGTTATGTAGATTCCCATAAACCATTAGTTAGATGGTCAAGGGAAGACTATGTCAGATGCCATAGATCAGAGCTAGCGGTAAATGTGTGGATCTAAGTCAATTAACAGAAAGCTATGCAGCATTTGCATTTTCCATCTGGAAGTAAGATGCAATATCATAACCTGACTAACAAAATTCTTTTAAACATACTGGTTTCTTCAGATTTTTGTTGATTTTCTAAGCAAGAGGAAAATGATCTAACATTTTATAGACTGCTAGAAAACCTGGGCAAATCTTGTGTAACCTATAAACCATAACACTATGAGACAGAGTACAGAACTGGAAAGAATATGCTGTCCTTGTGATAACTGCATCTACAGACCACAGTAATGCAGCTCCCAGTGAGGTCAGTCAGATTTGAAGGTCACAAGGTACTAACGACACTAACTTTGGTAAATATGCCCATACCTGTATGTTTGTAAAAACTAGGGCTGTTGTCATTTAACACCTCACCAGGGACAAAGTCTCTAGCCTGTTCTCCTGAATGTGTGACATTTGCAGTTCAACCTTTAAAAAGTAATGCAGCAAAGAGAGACTCAAAGTGCAGGTGAACAACAGAATACAGACTCTCACTGTTTGGAGAGAAGATTGATGTAAAGGGATCATCCTTTCCTGGATCACCAAGTCCTAAGTTTGAACGTTGCTGTTCTTGTCATCTTTTATCTAAGAAAGCTGGTGGTATTTTGGGGAGTCAGAGAATGGGTTAAAGAGTTTGGTCAAGGTCTCTGCTTAAAAAAATAAATCAAAAGAGGGGTTGGGGGAGTGTGGAAATCACCTGACATGAATTTTATAAAGACACCTGCTAAAAAATCCGAGTCCAAGACAAAAGCAACCTTAAACAAAACAGCAAGTACAAAGTATTCCACAATACAAGGACTGACTGGGACCTTCAGTGAAGAAGCAACAGCCAAACTCTTAAGCACATGTAGAGTAGAGACAGAAGTTGAGAAGGATACAAAATTAATGATCCAAATGAATGATGATTCAGTAAGTTAATTGATATGAAAGTTTTTTGAAAAGCAAGTTCCCAATTTAGAACAAGGGAAAACACTATCCAAATAATAACAATAATAATAAAGGGCTTGGAAGACATTATGTGTGAAATTCTAAAATATTTAAACCAGCTAAGAGGAACGATAAATCCTTGGTTGTTGTGAAAATGTATTACTCAGTACAGACCTGATCATTCTGATTTAAAATCCTGTCTAAATGGTGAGGAATTAAAGTTACAGAAAAGGTGCAAAATAGAAGAGATCTGACAATCTAACCTAACTAACATAATGACCATCAGGGAGGAACTGGAATAAAATCACTGAACATTTGAAGGATGTGAAATATTTCTCTTTGGGGTACTAACATTACTTTTTCCAGGACTAATTTTATTTTCTTTTTTAAAAAAATGAAATTAAAAAGACCAATAAGATTTCAATACTACAAGTATTTGACTTACTCATTTGAGGAACCCCTGAAACCTCAAGCTCACACATACTTGTTTGTGAGATGGAGCTGCTGTCAGCAGGTCATGAAGGCTGCAGTCAATGTATGTGGTGATCATTTCTAGCTGGATTATTATAGACTGGATTCACAGAATCTTGGAGAAGAAGAGGATTTGGTGGACTGGAAAGTGGCCACAAGGAAAAGGCAGTGTATTGCATTGATCAAAAGTGTTCCAGGAGGTTTACTCTCAGAGAGCAAACAGTTTTGTCTTGCTTAACATCTTCAGCAACAGTCTGAAAAAAGTAATGGTCTTAATGAATTCACTATCGTAACGAGCTAACAATAGTAATTTAGGAGGAGCTGGAAGTACCAGTAAGAACAAAGACAAATAATACAAAGGCACCCTGAGAGATTAAAAGCAAAGGCAAAAATACTGTAACAAAATGAGGTTTGGACTGGAAAGACACAATTCCCAACACATTTGTTGAAAAACAATCCAAAGCATGAATATTCAATGACAGAGTCAGGCATTAATTGGCAATGCAAAATGGCAGAAGCAAAACTAAAAACAAGCCCGTGTTGTGCTGCCCATGTGTGGGCTTCAGAGAACAGAGAGTTAGCCCTTTGTGCAGTGCTGATGACCCTAGGAAAGGAATTATCGTGCTGGCCCATGCCTACCAGCCAAACTACTGATACTACACCAGACCATGAACAGGAACTCTCACTGCAAGAAATGCTTCTCATTTTTCACAATGATAATAGGAAAATAAGGAAAATAATGGATTCTCTTTTCTAACTGCTGGGGGAGGGGTCCCTTATTTTTCTTTTATTCATTAGAAATTTTACCACTTTAAAAAAACCCACAAAAACTTAAAGGCTGAGAGCCAGCCCTAATCTCCTGCTGTTACTGGTACTATGTTAGCAGAAAAACCATGCGTGAGAGAGAGTTCTGAATTAAAAGATGAGTGACAAAATGATCTGAACTCTGAGAAGGCTGCTTTTCAAGATAAAAATCTATGTGTCCACTTCCAAGATGATGAGAAAGACAAGACAGCAGTCTACAAATATCTGAAGTCTGTGAACACTAAGAACAGAAAAATAAACCCTGTCCTGTCGATACTGCAGCTACAATGAATGAGAGAAAACAAAAAATAAACCAGCATCCCTGAATAATGAGAAGACAGACATTTTCATGTCTGAGGTGCCATTCCAGAGCTCTTCCCAGCCTTGACAGCAGCCTGAGTGTAATTCAGTCTTGTCACCAGGAAACAGGGAACTGGGCTTGTTTCTTTTCCTCTTTTCAGAATGTGTGAAGGGGTGAAGACAGTGATTTTGTAGCCAGTAACACCTAACTCACTCCTCAGCAGCAGACTCTTTTGCTGATGGTTTTTGCCAGCCTCACATACTGATACTTTCATAGGAGCCATGCATGAGGCTGTGTACCTTGTATGTTCCCATCTCACACCATAAAAATACACACCCTGCCCATTTCAGTGCTCAGGATAAGGCCAAAATACATCTAACTCCCAATTTTTACTCCAGCAAACTCACTCCCAGAGAAGCAGCCTAAGAGAAGCAGAGAAGACAGAACCACACGTAAAGCAGATTGGACTAAACCCTAGGAAACGTGGCAGTGCTGTGAGTGATGTCAGACTGATCAGTAGCATCTAATTGTTACTTAGGTTTCCCGATCTGTAGTCTATTTGTTGCCTGATATTTAGGGTGTCTACTGTCTGGGTACAGAGATGTCCAAGCCAGCCCCACATCCACTACCTGAAGCACCGAAGTGCATGTGAGCACAAGAAAGCCCTGGGAGCCAGATACTGTCTGGGAAAGTTGTTTTTATCCTTTCAGTAGAAAGGCAGAGTCATACTCGCATGTTGTACTGCTTCCTAACTGCACTGCTGTGTCTGCATAGAGAGAGCAACAGTTTCCTCACAGCCAGCCTCTAAGATTTTTCTATATAAACAGGATATCTCAGATGCAAGCTACTTAAGGACTTTCCTTATGTGCAAATGATGTGGGTTTCAACCTATCTGGTCAATCCCTACTTCAGGAATTTTATAAAAGTTTTCTTCAAAGGATGTCTAAGAATTTATTATGACAATGGACACACAGAGAACTCATGCGAAACCTGCTCAATGACCACACTATACCTAAAGATAGATTGTGCTGTGGACACAAGTTCATGCATATGGTAAGATTGCGAATGGCAAAATAAAGCCTTTTGGATTCCAAACTGCCAACTTCTTAATAAAATACCAATAAAATAAAATTTTAAATACATAGCTCAAGAAAAGAGTTAACAGGGATAACCACCAAAGTCCTCTCACTTCTTAAAACAGCCCTGGCAGCAGTAACAAAAATTTAATGAACCAACTAAACCCTCAACCCTCCTGTTATCCTTTATCAAGCCAATGCTGTACAGTCCTGATCTAGAATTTGGGAAATCATGCATCTCTGACCTCCTAGTGTTTGACTGGATCATGAGTTCTTACATATATGTAGAGTAAAAGGAGGCTCTGACCCACTTGGGAGGTGTCCCTATGCTGAACTGCAATGAGATGTTTTCATGAAGGGAGTTGGTCTCCTAATGAAAACTTGGCTAATTTAGACAGCAGTCTCACTTTTGTGAGCCAAAGACTAGTGGCAGAGATTTCTAGACCTGCAGCAACTTAAAATAAGAAAAGGCTTTAAGTGTAATTCTGACAACAGTTGAATTACCTTACACTGCAACCTGGCATCTTCAAACAGATGTGAATTCAGTTCGGGGAACACAGTCTACTGCATCGAAAACACATGGTGTCAAGACCTTGACATTCACCAGCACTTAACCAAATCACAAAATCTGGTTATATTCCTGTTTCAGATGTCTCAGTCTTTAGCTCCAAATCTGTAGGGTGCCTCTGGATTTTGATATACATAAGTACACTGTTACACACAAGACTGTGTAGAGAAAAGCAATCAATGTATGATTGAAAACATCATGTTATTATTACTAGTGAAAGAAAAGATCAAGTAAGATGTGAATAAAAAGTTAACAACCAATAACTAATTTGTGAACCCAGAGTTTATTGATGTGTCCCATATTTTCTTACTGAATATCTGGGGTGAAACACTTGCTTCAAACAATGAGAATCTTTGGTTTTCTTTCTACTAGGCATTGCAAACTCTGCCTTTTAACCAACAGCAGGAAAGCATTGTCTACTGAATATTCTGGTGCAGAAAAAACACGTGAAATCATTAGCTGTATTTTCAGAATAGAAAACAGGAGTTTATGCTTTTAGGTGCTAATGCTTCAAATGAAAGTGCAAATGTTCCCAATACAGTGGATGAGTTTGCGGCTTCATATTTTCCTATGTGTTATGGTGTTGAAATAAACAGCTATTTAACTCTCTGCCTAATGACACCTTATTTTAAGACTATACTGGTAAAATATGAGGCACATAAATGGCAGCTAAGAATATCCAGCTTGGGAGCAAACTCTGTGGTTAATATGCTCCAAGAGCCTTTGCAAGCCAATAGACTTTCCAGTGGAATATGGCTGCAGATCAAGTGTAATCATTTCAGCCACTTTTCAATTTATGGACAGGGTGAGTAGATGGCTTATTCTAACATTTGGCTTTTGAGGGGCCAAAAAGCTTGTATAAATTAATGGCATGTATAACTACATACTGCTGCACCATCAGGATGCAAAACAGGAGGCATTCCAGGCTGTTCTTTCAGCAAAAGATCTGCTGTGCTGCTGGTCAGCACAGTAAGGCTTTATTTGCATCCCTGCAAGCTATTCATTGCATTGCTGTTGTCTTATCCTTTTCCTAGTTGCTACTTGCAAATTTTTGTCTTGCAAGACCTATTGCAAATATTAGTAAAACTCTCTTTTTGCACCATGTCTTTTTGGACAGGTGGGTCAAGGGCTGAACAAAGTAATTGTAACCAATTAGATGTTATATATGCAGCTTAATCAGTGGGGACTGCAGCAATAGGAAGGTGTGATGCCTGGTGTGATCAAGGTAATTGGCCGTAAGTCAAAGACTTAGATCAGTTAGTGTCCCTCTCTATGAACTCAGCATCACCTCTAGCTGCTCTTCACTCACCGCCATCTATTTATCTGGTTTTTTATCAGTTAGTCGTCCATCAAAGCTGGCATATGTTACTACAGCTGTACTGTGTCCTTGTGATACTTCCTCTAAATAATCTCACCAATAATTTTTCTTCATCATCAGCAATAAAAATAAGAAACAATATAACAATGTAAATTAGTAAAATATTAATAATAAATGATAACTATAATAATAATATACTGCCCTGGTTTGAGTTAGAACAGAACTAATTCTGTCCAGTAATTTTACTTTTCATCTCAGTCTTTTCTAAGTATCTGCAACTTCCTAAGTCCAGTTCTTGTCTGCCACTGGGAATTCCCAGTCTGGGAATTCCACAGCATCTGTTCACAGCATCAGTGGTGACAGGGACATAATTGCCATCGGGGGGGGGGGGGGTTGTTCAGTATTGGTTTTATATATTTGACGTATTCCCTTTTATTATTACTATTTTCATTAAAGCTGTTTTGGTTTAGGCATTAATAGAGAGCACATGTCATCTGCCCAGTGGCCAGCCCAATCCCACATCCAAGTCATTAATGAATAGATTGAAGAGGACTAGTCCCAGCACTCTTCCTTGGGGGACCCCACTACATACAGATCTCCTACTAGACTCTGCCCCATTAACCACTACTCTCTGGCTTCTATCCTACAGCCTGTTCACAATCTGCATATTATCCCTACACAAGATTTACAGTCACTTTGTATTGTTCCCTTCCATTTTCAGGCAGCTTATGAATGACTTAAGCAGAAAGAAATCTTAGGCAACTGTTCTTATTTTGATACCATTTGCACACTGGGCCAAACATCAAGACAGGCACACATTACCAACACGACCAGCAAAATACCCTCCAAAATCTTCTTTTCCCAAATGAACAGAAAACTAATCTCAGCCTTGGAAGTCTGGAGAAAACATAGTTTTCTGTGTGGTTTGATAGCTGTTACACTTAACGTTCTGAGTCATGACTGCATCTAATCTAAACAACATTGAAGATGCAGAGAAGAAGATCCTTCCTCTCTCATATACCCACAAGGATGACAAGGATCCAACTGCCACCTCTGCTACCTCATGGACTACAAACCAGAAGGAGTGTCTTTCTCACTCTGTGTAGCGAGTAATTTTGTAGCCTGCATCTGCTTTAGTTTTATCTTTTCTGTTTGTTGCTTTCTTTTTTAATGAAAAAATATTAATCAGGTTTTGATCTTCCAGCATCAGAGAGATCAGCACAAAGAGTGATGGAAAAATGACCAGCTAATTATCTGTGTTAAAAGCAGGTGCCTTTCATACATTCCAAATTCATTAATGGGCTTTAATTTATGGTTCATGTCAGGTATTGTGTGGTGGCTGAGCAGGTCACCTACCACCTGCAGCATTGTTTGTGTCAGAGATAGGTGCCAGCATCAAACCCTTTGTCCCTCGTTGCTGGACATCACCTCCCCACAGCTGAGTCATCCTGCCTCTGCCAGGGGCCATCACCCTGGGAGCACAGGTGGGCAGACTAGCCACATGTTTTCTCCCCAGGACTTACCATCCACAGCTTAATGTGTGCTACTGCACTGAATTACTATTGCACTGCAGTCTGTGAGAAGTAGATATGTTCATGCTACTTTGCATGTGCTCCAGGATGGGCGCCCTCTGTCTGAGGGGCAAGATGGGCAATGCAAGACAGTGGCCTGCTAGCCATTACAACTGTATGGTGGATACCATGGTTCACAGAATAATAGAATCATTCAGGTTGGATAGAGCCTTAAAATCACCAAGTCCAACCATCAACCTAACTGCAGTAAGCCTACCACTAAACCTCAAGCTCCATATCTGCTCTTTCAAACCCGTCCGGGGATGGTGATTCAACCTCTGGCTGGTATCCAGTCAGCGGTAGCCATTAGGGCTCAGTTTTGGGGCCAGTCTTGTTCAGTGTCTTTATTGGTGATTCAGATGTGAGGATCGAGAGCACCCTCAGTCAGTTTGCAGATGAAATCAAATTGTGTGGGAGGGTTGATCTGCTCGAGAGCAGGAAGGCTCTCCAGAGGGTCTTGCTCAGGTTGGTTCAGTGGGTTGAGGTCAGTTGTCTGAGGGACAAGAAGGCCAAGTACCAGGTCCTGCATTTCAGTCACAACAACCCCAAGCAAT
>VZRI01008070.1:933193-985203 GCA_013397515.1 Upupa epops | reverse complement strand
GCCTCTTCTTCATGGTGACCAATGACAGAACCAGGGGCAATGGTCTGAAGCTGAGGCAGGGGAGGTTTAGATTAGATCTTAGGAAGAATTCTTTACAGAAAGGGTGGTGAGGTGATGGAACAGCCTTCCCAGGGAGATGGTTGAATCACCAACCCGGAGGTATTTAAGAAGCTTGTAGACATACATGGTGCTTCGTTACAGGCTAGAGTGGCAGGCATGCAGGGGATAATTTTGTGGTTTTCCATGGATCAGGTATTTAGGGGTTTTTTTTCTTCATGTAGAAGCTTATGGCTGTGGCCAACTGACCTCTTAACCTTTTCCTTAACAAACGGACTTGATTCGATGAATCTCCTTCTCCGTGTCTCTCAAGCAGATTTCCCATGCTTTTACATTTTCTCATCTCTCAGTCCTCTCACGATTTTTTCCTCACTGGTTTGCAGTACAAGCTTCTGTTAAGCTACTTGTCTACTCTGAAATCCCAATTGTGCTCATGGATTCTGAAGAAAGATTCTCATTTCATATATGAAGCACCTCTTCAAGCTGGTAATTCTTGGAAAGGGATTGCATGAGAAGCCTTCTGCAATGGCCAGAGATGACCACAGTTCTCAGAAAGCTCCTTCATCTTTATATGAATAGAAGCTGTGGCATTTGATCACACTGAAAATTGAAATATGTTGAATTCAAGTCTTGTATATGTCAAAAATCCCTTCTTTTATAACGTAGCAGTGGTTCACAATGCGAGCAATGATGCACTGCTTCAACATTCCTTTACATGGGTTAAAATAGTGATAAAAGCAAAGGAGCTGGGACAAACACCACTTGATCCCAATGATGCTTCTCATCAGTCCGTTTGATCTCATCCTTGGTTACCCACCTACAAACAAAAATGGAATTATTACTCACAAGGGCACAAACAAAATGCAATGAGACCATAGATCTCATAATCTTCTGTGCTTTCCAGCACTGCTTACTAGTTTGCTTAAGTTTTAGGAAATTAAGAATATTTGATCAAACAACAGCAACCAATAGCTGCAGTCACATGCTGAACCGTCAGCTGCCAAATCTCACCTGAGAGGGAATTTTCAAAGCTAAACTGCATGGACCTTAGAAAACCAAGCAAAGCCAGTACTGAGAATAGTGATACTTAATAATGTGGGGGTTGTGTTTGTATTTTATTCTTTTTTAGACTTTACCATACCCTAATTTTAAAGAAAATTTGCAATAGATCTCAGCTGGTTAGAATAACAGCTTGGAGAGTATAATAACCAAGCTAAATCAAAGCAAACACAACACAAAACGTATTGGAGTCACCTCGTGTGGAGGAAATTCTTCACTGAAAAACAATTGCTAAAGCACAGAATGAAATCAGCATAGAAACTACAAAATGTGAAATTGATAAGAGGCCACTAATTCCATTTGAATTCAGGTCATCTTTGTCTATTGAACGGTTTGATATGTTCCAAAAGCAGTGCAGAAGTGTCGGCAAAAGCATATACATTTCACAGTTGGTACTGGCAGAACGCGCTTCTTAAAAAAGTTGTCTGGAAGAATAAAAAGTAAGTAAAATATTTTACAAAGTAATTGAGCTGTGAGACATTCACAGAAAAACCTAACAGCAGAATAAGTGCCATGAAATCAGAGCATTGAAACCTACTCAAAACAGGAATGTTTGCCTGTGTCTAACTATACATTGCACTTTGCTTGCAGAACACAGAAGAATTGAGCGGGTAGTCAAAATCAGCTCTTGAGCTACTACCTACGGTGAGACTGACTATTTCTTTCAGGATCTTTCCCCCTGTGAATTTAAAAATGCAAACTTAAAAGAGGATTCTGCCCAACGATTGCAAATTTCAGTAGTGACATTCTTGACGAAATAGCCTGATTAGAAAATAATTGTACTTCTTTCCAGCTGCTGTTACCTCACCCACACTTTTCATCCTCTATAAGGTACAGTGGCAAAACTGCATCTTTCAACTCTCCCTCTTTTATCTGATGTAGTGGATGACAGGTAATCTAGCTGAAAGTTCTTACAATTGCACCACCAGAAAAACACTGGCTGATGAAATCTGAGCAGTTATCACACTAACCATCACCTGTCAAGCCTCCTGCTTCAATTTAAGGGTGCATCAATTTTCTGAAGAGGAAATCAAGGGCAAAGAATAAAAGCGCTACAGATAAACACTGACAAAGGCCCTTTCTGCTTTTTTTTTATTTATGATGGGATGTACTATCATAGGTTGCTCTGTGAGGTTTTATCAACTGTCCTGATACATCCCAGATAGCTTAGAATTCTTTGGCCATTGATGAAGTGCTATACTTGCACTTACTGAAAGGGCAGAAGATTTCTAACTGAAAATTACTTTCACTAAATACCACAAAGATATTGAAGTCAGAAAGAGCAAGGAGATGGAACAAATGACAGCTGCATACAACAATGTACCTCTCTGTTCTCTGAGCTGGCAGACAAGGCTGATTAGAGTAAGAACATGAAATAATGTTTTCTTAAGGCCAGAGAGCATATTGTGTAAAGTGTCAGGCACAAGGAGTTGGTATGTTCCTTGTAGTGAAATGTGAACACATTTGCTACTGCCTGCATTTGCCCTGTACTCATCCTGCTCTCCAACATAAACTGCACAAGGGGACCTTCTTACAACTGGGAAAAAACTAATTTCTCAGGGAAGAGGAAAAGATGCCTCAACACCAAAATGAGCCAACTTCAGCCCGAGAGCAAGTACTTCCAGCATCACTAACTTCAATGGAATGATATACTTTAGCATCAGGTCAGAAGTTGGGCTGACTTGTAAGTGTAAATTATGTTGGTGTTTTCAGACTTTATGCTTTTTCTTTGTAAAATCAGCAGTAGGGAGGATTCTCTCTTAAGATGTGCCCATGCTGTAGTGATCCTGCAGGGGAGAAGAAACATGGAACAGCAAGAAAAGAAATAGCAAGAGAGAAATCTTCATGTCTACGAATAGCGCATAAACCCCTAATCTTGCTCTGGGGCTTCCTGTTTTCTCCCCAATTAACAGAAAAGAATGGTGTCTCCCAAAGCTCATGGGCAACTTCCTGATGACTTCCACAGGTGTTCAACTGAACTTGAAATTTTAAGGACTGTACACCCTCTGTTCCAGACAAGTATTAGCCATGGCAGAAAATTTTGGGTGCATTAAAAATGCAAGGCATATGAGTGAGNCTGGTACCCTCCCTGTGAAGAAGTTCCTTCTGATATTGATATGGAACTTCCTCTGTTCCAGCTGGCACCCACTGCCCCTTGTCTTATCACCAGATGACCTTGAGAAGAGCCTGGCTCCATCCTCCTGACAGCTACTCCTTACATATTTATAGACATGAATGAGGTCACCCCTCAGCCTCCTCTTCTCCAAGCTCAAGAGACCCAGCTCCCTCAGCCTTTCCTCATAAAGGAGCTGTTCTACTACTTCCTTCAGCATCTTTGTTGCTCTATGCTGGACACCCTCCAGCAGCTCTGTGTCCTTCTGGAACTGAGGGACCCAGAACTGGACACAATACTCCAGATGTGGTCTCACCAGTGCAGAGTAGAGGGGGAGAAGAACCTCTCTCAATGTGCTAACCACACCCCTTCTGATGCCCCCCAGGATGCTGTTGGCCCTCTTGGCCACAAGAGCACATTGCTGGCTCAGAGTCATCCTGTTGTCCATTAGGACCCCCAGGTCCCTTTCTCCTACACTGCTCTCCAACAGGTCAGTCCCCAACCTGTACTGGTCTCTGGGGTTGTTCTTTTGATTAATGATAATTTCCCATTTTTTATTACTACTTCTTCATTTATTTATTGATTGAATTTTCAGTCCACAGTGAAGAATGAATCTGGATAAATGCTGTGAGTACTTAGCAACCCGCAAAACTAGCTGCTTTCTCGGTAGCTGGTACGTCAGGGTTGGGATTCAACAAGTGATAATGGCACTAGGTCAGTTCAACAAATCACAGTCCTCCCTGAATAATATTCTTTCATTCATGTCAGGTCCCATAGACAAGCCCTTGATGCTGACAATCTTGTCAGGTGACAAATCATACATTCTTCCAGTGTTGCTCCTGACATGGGTATTTGAAGCTGGGCAACCTTCAATAGAAAAAGTGACTGTCAGCCATAAAGCTTGTAAACGCCCAATAACCACAGAGCACCACATTAGAAAAAACTTGTTATTTATTAGTCTGAGTTCATCAAGTCATTTGCACAAATCGTTTTCAACCACTGCGTCACTTGCAGGCTGCTTTAGATGACAACTCAGTGAAAGAACCACAGAGAATTAAATTTGCTCCTCGAGTGGGTGACAAAATTTCTAAAGAGAATAAGAGAAATTCCACAAAACCACATTTCTTTCTAGCAATGCCTTGAACTCCAGCTCTCAAAGTTAAATGCCTTCTCCAGAAAGTTAGTTTTCAGATTCAAAAAGTAAGTTTTCTTTCTCATATTTGTGAAGAAATTTTTAAAACGCTCATTAGAACAAAGAACACTAATGAAGAATTCCCTCCGAAGGAGGTGCCAAATGTACGGTGTAAGTGGTGCGAGTGTGTAACCCCACAACTTCTAAACCAGAGAGCAAATCCAAAGTGCCCAAGCCTTTTACTGTCTGTTATCTTTATCAGTGCTTTGGAAGTCTGACTTGAGAGTTTGAGTACTTGAAGCTGGCAATCAAGACAACTACAGACAAGGACTGCTAGCAACTGGTACAGCTGCCAGTTGAAAATCTAATCAAGCTGAAATGTGTGATGTCTTCTGGGTTCGTCAGTTGTTTCTGTACATTCTGCAGACTGCTTGAATAATCCCAGGGCAAAAGAAATGCAGAAAACACAAGACATCAGGTTCATCTTCAAGAAATCATTTCCTACACCTATTCCAACAGCTTCATTTAGCAACTATCATTTCTTTTAATGTTTTTCAACTGCAGCATAATTATTTCAATAATTCATCTGAAACGGTACTAAACCTACAGTATTTAATGTAAATTTAAACTATTCCACGTTTTGAAAAGGTTTTCACTTGCATCACCAGGCTTAAGAGCACCCAGCTAGTCCAGGTAGGTCTGTACTCCCTGAAAATCTGCTCTATAAGAAGAGACCTCAAAGCGTCTAGAAAAAAACCTCAAAAACCTAGCAAAATTTTCATCCCCAAGGTTGGAAGCTCACAGTTAGATTGCTTCTGCCTTGGTAGAAGGTCAGACAGGGTAAGAGGTAGAAGCAGACTGAGAGAACATGCCTGGGACTGGGGATGTGGAAGGGATGGGGAAAGATAAAACAAGCTGGTAACTTCTGCTACAGGAGCAGTAACCACTGGTAGATGCAAGCCATGTGACAGCTCAAATAACTAGTTAAAATGTGATACACACTTGTCAAAGTATTCTGAATGTGTTTCTTTTTAGCACGTTAGGAGGCATCACGTTACAGTTTTAAGCCTATTTTAGAAAGCATCTGAGCATTTATTGAGGTTAACACAAGCCTCCAGTACTTCCAGAATTCCTACTGGCCCAACAGCCAAGGTCCATGTTTGGGAAAGCACAACAGCATGTGTTTAAAACCACCATAAATCCAAAACCCTTAGTATATATTTGCTTGATTGCACTACTATCCTGCTGAGAAAATGAAGACCTCAAACTTTGGTAACCAGGCTCAACCCTCCACTCTATAGACAGAGCCTGACACTTTCGATTACGAAGTTAATGAATCATTTGTATAAGTTTTCTTTATTTTGAATTATTGTAGGACATCCAAAAGTCACACAAATCCTGATGTTGTTAGATCCAGGGCCTTGTTTTGAGTCTATCTGTATCAACATGGTGTTTGCCCCTGTAAGGTTTTAAGAATGCACGTAAGCATTCTAGACTGTAAGAACATCTTTTAAGAAATATGCTGGAGGATTTGACCTCTCAGTAATAATGAAATCCAGTAAAACCCAAATATATCACAAATTAACAAGCAACAGCTCTTGAATTTAGGTAACAATTTATGGACTATTTGCAGCAGAGTATTTTGAGAGTATTTAATCAGAGGTTTCAATAAGAAGCTGGCTAGAGAAAATACTATTGGCAAACTGAAGCCCTGTGCACTGGTCAGTAATTTTCAGATGATAAAAATTTAAATTTAAAAAAACCCCAATAGCTTCACACGGCTGACATCCAAACTTCCCTTGCTGTCCTGTTTGTTGTCTATGAACAGACATACCTAAGTGTATCTCAAAAAAATATCTGCACGTTTTCTGCTAGACAGCTGGAGGTTCCAGCTATCCCAGATTTCTCTGAGCCGAGACTGCTTTCCTATACACGTGTGGAAAAGGAGAGGGGTTGTTAAAGGAAAAGGAAAATACAAGAAGAAAAGAAAAATACAAGAAGAAAAGAAAAGAAAAGAAAAGAAAAGAAAAGAAAAGAAAAGAAAAGAAAAGAAAAGAAAAGAAAAGAAAAGAAAAGAAAAGAAAAGAAAAGAAAAGAAAAGAAAAGAAAAGAAAAGAAAAGAAAAGAAAAGAAAAGAAAAGAAAAGAAAAGAAAAGAAAAGAAAAGAAAACCAGAGAAGGAAGAAAAAATCGAAATAAGGGGTCCTGAACAATGTCCACTCCTTGGCAATTCAACCAAATCCTGTGCTGCTCCCATTAAAATCGAGCCAGCTATTTAAAAAGTATTTTTAAAGTAATTCAGTGGGAAATCCTCACTTTTTATTCATGACACTCTGGCATAACTCCTGCTTTCACAAGGAGGGAAAGTGTCTGCACCTACGATATGTATGAACTGTTCCGCTGCCGTGAACAGAGGACACATTCCCTCTGCCCTGGAGCAGTGCTTTGCTGAGAAATGTGCAGTATCAGAGAGCAGTCCCAGTAACGGCCCTGCGCTATGCATGCCCTCAGAACCCTGGAGTTGGAGCTGAAGCCTAATGAGTACCCTTGCAAAGGGCAGAAGCCAGAATTTCCAGACAGGAATGCAAAGCTCACAGACACACAGTTTGCCTCAGAGTCCCTATTCACATCACCAACGGCTGCAGATTTGGCACTCAGATGCAGGAGCGTCTTGCAGAGTGGTGCAAACCATGCGTGAGAAGAGCTCGTAGGTCAGTTTCAATCTTCTCAGTTTGTTTCAAACAAGTATCAATGATTTTCTGAAATTTTTTTTAATAGTGCTGTGCCATTCCTTGGTTGTTGAAACAGGCTGAGGAAAATCACCCACAAAGCAAGAGAAACATGACAAAATGTTCCTGCAGTGTGTTGCCTTAATACATTTAAATGATTTAATGACAAGTAGGGGATTACAGCAAAACACAATGCATGCTGGAGGTAGCAAAGGACACCCGCTGCCTGTACTGTGAAATTCAAAATGGATCCCAGGAAGGGATCACAATGCCAGGCTTCTTTAACTATTGCTCCTACTTCCTATACTATTATTACTGCTCACCAGTCGTGAAGTCTGAATGACAGTGGTCTGAGCCCTTTCAAACAACGGCAAGAAGGTTAATTTTTGTAATGAGGAAATGGAAGTGGTGTTGCAATGGATCACTGAACCTTACAGTTTCTACTATGATAAAGTAGCAGCGCTCAAACAAATTATGGCACAGGAACGCAGTGACACCACCACCATGAAACACACAACAGATGAACTAACAAAAGCATTGAAATGTGTGTAAAATCACATTTCCTCCTACTTTCACACTGCAGAAGCACTGTAACCCCTCACCAGCACTGCAGAAAGCTGCAGCCCAGAGGAAAATCCCATTGCTCACAGTCGTTCTTACATTGCCAGTGCTTAGATCCCAGTTAAATACAATCCCTTGTAGGAAAAGCTTCTTGAACAAACCACTACAGAGAATTTAAAATGCTTCGTGCCTACGAAATGCTGCTTTGATTGCAACTTTCGCTCCACCCATTCTAGGACTTCAGAACTTACTGCAGGTGAGTGAGCCAGCATGAGTAACTTTTGAGGTTTTGAATACTGTTAACAGATCTGCGATTACAGTACTCCAAGACCACAGTTTCTTTGTGCTCATGCATAAAGCTTCACACAAGGAACAAAAATTAACAGCTGCAAGCTACAACTATTTGACCGTTGAAGCCTTGCACAGTAGTATCCTATTCACCTCATCTGCCCCCCTTTCAGATACAGCAATATCAAGGGTAATGCCTAGCAACTATATTCATATATTCATCAGCTTTACCTTTTTACTTTAATTTGTGTCCCTTTAGCAGCCTAAGTGACTCTAATGAAAGGGAGCAAACCTTAGTACATAAAATCTATAAAAGAAATTACAGACACAAACAAGAAATCTGAAGAATAAAGCAACTACTGTGTCAGTAAATGAATAAGAACTTTCTTAACTGAAAAGGTTATCAAACATGAGACCAGGCAGCCCAGGGAAGTGGAGGAGCTCCTATTCCTGGAGGTATTTAAAAGACATTTAAATGTGCTGCTTAGGAGTGGGGTTTATTGGTGATCTGAGCAGCACAAGGTTAGTGGTTGGACTGGATGATCTTAAAGGTCTCTTCCAACCAAACCAATTTTATGCTTCTGTGATTAGTCTGCTATTACCAACATGTGCTATCTTATATATTCAAATATTTGTCATGCAAACTGCCTGCCTTTACAGTAGATGTGTCTTAGATTTCTCTACTTATATACTTATATATGCTTATATACTTAAATACTTATGTATATGTCTCATTTCTGCTTTCTCAGGTAATTAGCAGAAAAGTTATTTAGAATTTGCCCCAGTTTTGATGAAAGTTAAGTTTGTTCTGAATCTTGCTAGGTCTCACAAGGAATAAGTGTTGATCATCAGCTTCTCCAGCTTAAAACAGCTCACTTCATAAAATAGTTTAGGTATTCATTTCAAAGGATAGCCCACCCGTCAACCTCAACAGGACCAGTGATTGTTCATAGGTCAACCAGCCTCCAGGTAATACCAAAATATCATTGCTGGTTGCATTAATAAGCAGCCTATCCTTGTGTAGGAGAGATGAATTCCATTTTAAAATAGCTTCAATATGAGTTTTTGATTGAGGGATTTTATAGAGCAAGACATAGGTAAGTTTTCAAAGGGAAAAGATCACATGTGACGGATGTCAGTCATGTAACTTAATGCATTACTGGAAACACCCTTGAATGCTACAGAATAATAGTTTTACAAAGACATCCAGAAGAATACTTAGCTAAGAATTCATAATGGACTTGCAGACAACCATTCAAATAAATGCAATTAATAACCACAGTTTTAAAGTAAGCCTTGGGGATAGCCTGGCTTATAATCTGCAGGGTAAGGACACGCTCCTTCTAAATTATTTTCTTTATGTTTTGCTTGCTTGCCAAGCTGTTAGTTTTGGGGGAAGCTCTTGAGAGAGCTTCTCTGGGACAACTTAACAGGCCTTACAATCAGGCATCCTCTAACAGTAGCACTACTAATAGAGAGGTAGACAACATATGCAAAACACTCATACCTTACCAGGCTTGCAGTTTTATTCTGTGGAACTTTTAGCACCAGAATCACACGCCTTATTCCTTTTTCCACCATGCCAAGTATAATCCACCAAAAGCAGCTTTGGCTGATTTTAAATCAACCTTGCTTCACTCTTTCTTCCTCTACCCCTGTACTCTATCCACAGCACACAAAAGGCTGAACAGTGAAGGAAGTGCTAGCAGGTGCACTCTGAGCTGGTAGAAGAAAGACCACAGAGGTACAAATACGTGTCTTCACATATAATATGGCACCAAGAACAGCAGGGATAGAGAGGCCATAGCAGCTGCTTGCTGGAGGGAACCAATTTCTGGAAAAAATGCAAGTAAAACAGATAACATCTCACATCACCCTCTGTGAATGAGAATATTTGCAGGCTGCCAACCTCTAGATTTAATGTAACCACCTGTGGCTTTGAATGGATATTTGATTGTTTTTAGGACAGACATCTAATTAAACTAGTACTGAAATGTATTGGGCCAATTAGGGAGACATTTAAGATGGATACTAAGAACTGGTTATTTGATTATTTTATTCCCCAGTGATTGTACAGATCTATTATGGATCTTCAGAGAAAGCAGCAACAAGAAATGCAGTATCAGTTTATCAGCGGAGGTGTCAGCAGTGCTCAGATGAAGTCCTTGTCTCAAATAGTCCGTACACACACACACTCTCATAATGACTTTTGCAAGGTGAATTCATTCAAAAACTTTATTCTCAGGCTGTTTCAGTAACACCTTAACAACAAAGGACAACTGCTTCTTTTCCTTTGTGTGTGTTAGAGGAAAAAAGTGAGATTACCACATTTCCAGACACCACTTTTGTTCCTGAATGGCTGAAAGGCTGCAGGTTGTCAAATATTGAATAAAAGAAGTACTCCTTCTACTTCCGTTAAAAATTCTTAAGACAAAAAAGCATTAAGGCAGAACATTCCTAGCTGGTCATTAGGTGCTCAACTACATAGAATTCCAAAGTGAGTGCCAATGTGGAATACTTATCACATCCACAAGCAGAAGCCCTGTTTGCTGTTGCTGTGCTTACTGTAACAAGATTGATAAAAACCCAAATATTTAAAACTAACCAAGTGCTAGAAGAAACAACACAGTGTGAGTTACCATCTTGGTTTAGAGAGTGCATGTGCTAGAAGAGACCTACCGGACCACTGGTTTCAATCACAGTAAATCATCTCATGGCATTATTTTCCATAAACATCTCAGAGGTATTTATGTACAATTGCATCACAGTAAAGTCCTTTTCTCTCATGACACTGTGTGAATGTAACTCAAAGGGGGAGTCTTCTCCAGGGGCTGTGCAGTGAAAGAAGCTGTTGTCAATCGCAGCCTTGCTTTTGCCTGGTGAAGAAACTGGAAAAAGCACACTGGACAGTGTAAGGACAAGTACAGAGTTGTGGTGAAGAAAGTCACTGTTGAAGAACAGCATTTTTTCTGTTATGTTGTTCAAGTTTCAGAAATCAATATCACCTTTTTGTCTGCGTCTGGAGAACCTGAGAACCAGTTTCATTAGTCCTTTGTTATACTAGTTGCAAAACACAGTTCTCTAGCTGTAAAGTCACACGTGTCTCTGGGATTTCCTGCTCTCCACAGGTTGTATTTCAACAAACACTACATTTGTGTAGGACTGGTGGAATGTTACAGCCTAGCAGCCATAAAGTGTTTTATTGCATGTGCAGTTTCACACACAAATTCTCCAGTAAACTTATGAATACTATTATTTTTAAAATTAAACTAATTGAAAATCCAGATAAAACTTACGAACCTTGCTACTTCAAATAAGTTAAATTCCTCTAGGCTTCACAGACACGATTTCCTTTTCTTTCCACCTGTAACTGCTGCTCAGTCACCTTTGTAGAGCAACAAAATAAAGAGAAAGTCTGGTCAGTGTGGTGGGTCTGCTGCATTTTCAGAAGACTCCTTTTATGCATTTGCTACATGGTTACTGCCCAGAATGGAAGACTTGCATTCATGAGATGAGCTCTTCCCCCCTCCCCACCGATTTACATCCCCATCCCAAACCCACTGAAATTAATGGAACAAGCCCTGTTGTTTTTAAATAGGCTTTGGGTAGGTGGTCTCACTGTTTGTTTATCGGCTGGTTTTATCCTCTTTCTTGGTGTTGTTTTCAAGTATTCCTATGTAATCCTTTGGAATAATGTGAGCATTTTGTACCACGTCACTGCTCTCAACGTTTCTTCAAATCCTAATTCAGTGCATCTGATACTAAAGCAGATAGACTTTAAGATCCGTTGAATGTTTTCCCTCTGCATTTGAACAGACCACTTTGTGGAGTCAGTGAATTTGGTACAAGGAGAAGACAATTTGTCATCTCCTTCTGGGGTCCCCAAAGACATCAATTAACTCAAAGCACAAGTTCTGACAGCACACACAGGAAGAGTTAACCCCCCACAGTTATTCTTTATATTAGTCAATCCACCCTCCTCATTCCCTCCGTCCCTCTTCATTTTCCTTTCTAATGAACAGGGACAGATTCCTCTTTCTAGTGAGATACTTCCACTACAATGACAATTCCCTGGCTCTCCCCAGGTGATTTACTTTTCAAGCAGTGCCCACTTATTGATCTCTTCTGTGACAAATTTCAACACATGCACAGTCCTGGCAAACATTTCTGGAGATGAATCCTTCCTGTTGCTCAAAGATGAGGTCTATTTTGATGTCGTATGTTTCAATAAAGAGCTTCCAGTATAGAACCACTTTCAGTAAACTGTAGATCTTTTTTTGGTTCTTGTTTTACTTGTTTTAATTGTTGCTATCTAATAGAGTATCTAATGCCTTAGAACTGTCTCAGTACAAACCCTGAGGGCACATGTGAGTGTTTTCTAGTTCCTAACTAAATAGCAGATTAAAAAATACTAGCAACTCACCTGTGATGAAAAGTTTACCTAAACAGACACACTCGGTCCCTCGTTTTACACACACTAAAAGTTCTTGACAGTTTGCTCTGAACACACTGTTAAAAAGAATGCCCTGGGAAGAACAGTATTACAGTGGTAGGTATGGGAAGTATTAGGGCCATGTACTGAAAATACACTTGTAAAGCAAAACAATAAAGCAACTGTTACTCATCAGTGAGTATGTCTTCCTCTGTTGAATAATTCAGTTGAATCAGGAGATCATCTCACACAGCAAAGCTGAGAGAAATTTTTTCACATCAAATATATCTCCTCTACAAATTTAGCCTAGACTTTTCCCTAGGGATGGGCTCTAAATCTGTAAGTAATTCATTCTCATGATTAGCCAAGCAAGCAAACCACTCCACCCCCAAAAAACCCACAAATACTATAAAGGCTATATTCTCTTTATAGTAACATGTTTAATATTAATCTTTAAAATAAAATCCTTCCTTAGGTAGAAAAGTTAAAAATAGCTTAAATTAAAACTGTCGGGGTTGCTGGCATGTGAAACTAGCTTTATTTTATTGTGATTGAGTTTTATGCCCACTTTGAGCAGTTTCCCCTGATCTGCAGACCTCATCTGAAAATCAAAAGACTGTAACAATCTGGCAACTATAGCAATATAAATCATGAGAGATTTTTACCCCTCACCCTTCCCATTTGCATTGTAACTGTTATTTGTCTTTAAATCATTATCAACATTTTCCATTTGCATCTCTGTTAATGTTTCTAGATTACTGCTGGTAGAAGGTTTGACTAGAAAATAAATAAACAGCTTGCTACATAGCAGGTCATTTTTGGGCAACATCTGATTTCATTCAAAGGAAAAATTAGTGCAAGGGGTTGGTTCAAAGCTTAGTTTTCATTTTGATTAGTTTTTATTTTGATTCTTAACATCTAATCTGAAGGGTGACCTGAAACTTGGAAGTCTTCAAACACAGTATTCCTCATACAATCAAAGTGTTTACAGTTTAAGGGAAACTTACACGAATCTGATGGTCTGTGTAACAGGACCCCTCAGTTTCTATGGCCATGCAGGGCTATCTAAGGAGAAGGGCATCCAGGAGGCTTTCAAAAAACTAAAGGTTTCTGCTCAGTGCTTGCCTCAATGGGAGCAGAAAGTAAAAGTGGAGCTGCACTTTCTCCCAAACCCACTTTACAGTCTGAGCCTCTATGCAAGACATGAGTCCTTTTGCAACACCCCTTGCTTTACAGCCTGCAAATGGCAGTGAGCCACATCTCCCTCTGAATTTCACTTTTTCAGTTGAACCAAGTGGTAAAACTTGGAAGCCAGTGCCAGCATCTATTCAAACGTGCTGACATCCCTGTCCAGAAACGCACACGCCAACCTACCCAGGCCATTTGCAAGCAACCGCAGCCAACAATCACAGTGAGTAACAGTCACTAAAGTAATTAAGGAAAGCAGCTGAAAAGCACTCGGAGGGCAAATTGTGTACCTTTGAATGTGATTGGATCTCAAGAAATCCAGTTTAGACACATCTCAGTTTGAACTTTATGTGACCTCTGTAGTCTCTATCTCTTAGGTGGGAATGTTCAAGAGGAGATGGAGAGATTGCCCTTCCTTCTTCTTGTCGCTCCAGGAGCAAGGCATGATTCATTTCACTGGTGTTTCATCTTCAGTACTTCTGACCTCCACTGCAACTACATGCCAGAAGAATGCAGCAAGTTTTAGTGAGCTTAAGGAAGTTTAATATTTGGATATAGGCTCAGGAGGACTCAAACCTGGTTGCTCTCCTTCAAATGTACTCAGACACTCTGACAGTGCACATACAGCAGGATAAGCTTTACTTTGCAGCAATCAAAATAAATCACAGCTAAGGAGCAAAGAAAAACTTGCCATGGAATGTTCATGTAAACAAAATAAACATTTTACATGTCATTTCTCCCTCATTATTTAAACAAAGTGATGTTTTGGGGTGGAAAACATCTACACAGAAGGCCATAACTGGTTATAGAACCACTTCCCAGCAGCTGAGACACGTAACACTAATGGGGGTATGGATTAACAGAAGAAGCACTGCAGTGGCTTCCCCCACAACCTTATTCTGCCAGACATCCCCCTGGACCAGCAGTCCAGCTTGTGCCTACCAGAAAAGTGCAGGAAGGGGGCAACAGCAGTGCTGTGGGAGAAAAGCAACAATGTAGGAATGGGGAGAGAGTGGGAGGGTGATGACAAAGGCCCAAGGGATGGTGGGAGTGGGAATGGAAATGGAAATGAGGGAGAGAAGAAAGCTATAGCCAGGAGGTCCGCATAAAGCAGGTTGTGAATTACAGGGCTACGCATGGTAAGCCATCTGTCACTTCTCCTTAGGCAAGGATACTTTTTTGGTAGTGAGACAGATAATACTTGGCTGTATTTTTGTTTCTATAGTAAGCATTTCCTTACTCAAAGAAGGACCAAATTTTAGTTGGGATAAGTCACGCTGCCTTTAAAGATGCATGGGAGGGCTATATGCTTTGATCAAAGCCTTCTACACTAGTAAAATCACAAAAAAGATGTCAACTCACATCACAAGACCTCCAAACTGCCTGTCACAGTCTAGTCAGGGCATTTGTTCTCCCTCCCCGACAGTCACAGTCTCATCACATAATTGGCTGCGCCTCTGAAAAAACAGGATCTTCCGTTTGTCAGTCTACCTCCTCCATCTAAGGACTTGATTTTGGTACCATATCTGTTGTATCAGATAGCCTACTGTTCAGACATGTGCTAAACTTTGCGCTCTTTCATTTTTTCAACTGATGGAACCATCTTTCTTGTCCGATATTTGTTTTGTGCCAGAACACAGACTTTAGAGGTGCAGGCACTTAGAAGCTGAATGGTAAAATCACAGAACAGAATTAGTTCTGTTCTAACTCAAACAACAGGACACAGTCCTGTAGTTCAGAAGAGCCCTAGCCAAGGGTAGGAGTTCCACCGACACTCTTACAAACTCAGCTGAGAAGTAAATTCCTACCTCAAAGAGCACACAGTGCAGGTATGAATGTACCTCCTTTTTTGGAGCTTTTGACTGGCCATACAAAAAGCTCTGCTCTTGCTTTTCATTTTCTTTTCTTCTTTTTTTATAAAGCACTGTTTATCATGGAAGGGACACCAGAAATCCATCAGATCCAATCACTGCTCAAAGCGAACTTCAAGCCTAAATGGAGTTTGCTAGGGTCTCAATCAGCTGAATTTGTAATATCACCAAAGATGAAGATGGCATAACTTTTCTGGGCAACCTCCATCCGCATTAATTCAACCTCTTTAGGAAGAATCCATGTTTTTCAGATGACTTTCCTTTGTTTCAGCTTGCTTTTTGCTCTTCTTCAGTGCATGTACTAGAGTCTGGCTCCCTCTTCTCTGTAACAGAAATGAAGACAGAAAACATTTCAAGGCTGAAGAAACCCAGCTCTCCCTCTCATCTCAGTCTTGTATGTCATCTTCTCTATACAAATGTTTGCATTTATCTAAATTGTCAAATCTTCATGGAATATGTTTGCAAGCAGGGATCCCAGCGGATGGCTCAGTGTGAATAATCCTGCCAGAGAGGCAGTAGGCAATGGAGCTCTGGTTGCACTAAAGAAACCGCATCTGGTGCATTGTGTCCAGTTCTGGGCCCCTCAGTTCAAGAAGGACACAGAGCTGATGGAGGGTGTCCAGCGTAGAGCAATGAAGATGATGAANTTCTTCCTAGTGAGGGTACCAGAGCACTGGAACAGTCTGCCCAGGGAGGTTGTGGAGTGATCTTCTCTGAAGACATTCCAGACCCACCTGGATGTGTTCCTGTGCAATTTGGTCTAGGTGATCCTGCTATGGCAGGGGGATTGGACTAGATGATCTTTCAAGGTCCCTTCTGATCCCTAATGATTCTATGATTCTATGATCCTAAGATCACTGTCAGGTGAGACCAGGGTTTCTCTCTTGATATCTATCACACAGTCTGTTTCCCATTACAGTTGTTTTCACAGACCTTTCTATCATCAAAACTTATCTTGATTTTCCAGAAAAAATGTCAACATTCCAAATCTGGTTACCACCTGTGGTCCTGTTTTCACTACCATGTTTGCAGTTGCTTATTTCCCAACACCGTGATTTGATCTTGCCCTCAAAATATGCAATACCACACCCAGTCAAGTACCTTGGAAAAAATCAATTCCTACACATGCATGCACAAAACTGGTAGCTTTCCTGATGATGATACAGCACACAGCAGTTTGCACATACAAGGGCAGATTGAGCGTTTGAAATACAAGAACATAAAAGCACTTAGAAGGCTTCATGGTTAAACTCGCTTCCTCTGTGACAGGCTTCAGAGTTTGCTGTGTGTGCATACAGATACCAGCTAATGAACAGATATTTATTCTATACATAATTCAAGAGCAGAATGGAAAACTTCCATTTCTACTGCGTGCAATTCCAGATATGTTATCCAGTGAGCTAAACTGTTACCCTTTATAACTCTGCAGCTATTCTGCCTAATGCTATTTCCCCAAAGTGGACTGTGCTTCCTTCATTACAGGTACCTTTTCCAGTCCTATCTTTCTTTAACGATAACACAATAGCACAAGATAACACAGTAGTGCAACAAGATACAAGAGCATCCACTATGCACAGATATAGCTGTCTTTTGGCACAATGAAAGCTTGTTCTTACAACACATTTCTCTTACACGATGACTAACTTTGGTCTCTTAATCAAACAGGGAAGTGCATTTTATAATTTCATCTATTCTCACTGTTTGAAAAGTGAATTCTTATCTTTATTAGATCACTAGTATTATTATAACAAATAAACAGTTTAATAAACACAATAAGTGCTTATCTGAATGTAGTTATTCAACCAGATAATTTACCCTTATTTTCTGAAAAAGATAGAACCATGCTATCTCACTTAGGTCACCAGGGATATTAATATATTAACTACTCCATTAGCAAATCTCTTGCAAAGTCCACTTCCGCTGAATGAGTACTTGTACTTCCTTTGATTATCTCCTTTCTATCACCTTTATATTAAAACTACTTTTGGAGTACTACAAGGTTAGAGCACTGCTTTCTTCTGTTCACTTTCAGTTGTCTTTACTCAGAAAAAAACTTAAAATCACTTAAATATTTTAAGGCTTTCTCAGAACTTTGCTCTCACCACTGCCAAGCAAATAGGTTTCCTTTTGCACAGCTATGGACAGGGTTAGTGTTTCAGAGTCAGCAGCTCTAACTGCTCAATCTCAGACAGATGAGTCTCACAAAGGGCCCAGAGGTGTTCAGAGTGATCCCAGTGATGCAAAACACCTCTGCAGAGAGGGCTGTGTTTTCCCTTCTGATACCTCACATCCATATAACGAATCTGTTCATATGGATTTTCAGCATCACTCCTACTTTCATTGCAGTGTTTGGGCTCTCTTTAAGCAACTTTAGGTTCTTCAAACAATGTGTTTTGGTTTTAAAAACAACCAATTATGCCAACCTAAGTGTCACCTTCAGAGATAGACCACAAATCTGCAAGATTCTTCAGAAATATTTGTAATTCACAGTACTCAGGAAAAAAATTTAGAACTTCTCATATTGCTGAATTATTGTCTTTAGATATTAGTGCATTTTGCTAAATCCTGGAACTTCTACCCTGCAAATAGTTCCTCTCTCTGGTAAATTAAAACCAGAAAGATTCAGAATTGACTGCCTAATCAAAGATATTTCTGAATTTGCATTTCATAAAAGCAGATTTTTATAGTTCCTAAAGGTAATTGATTTTTTTTCCAGGAATAAATTTCATGCAAATGCACCTATTTGTAAACAAACATGCTTTTACACCAGCCAAGAATCATGAGATGAGAGGCAGCTACCGCCAGAAGCGAAACAACCCCAAACTAGATAGCATGCATTTGATTAAGAAATTGGAACCAGATCTCTATGACTAAGGCTTATTCACCACTTATTAATTCTTAATAATTTGCTTCCTGCATAATGCAACATAAATAAAATCTAGGAACTCAGAAAATATATCTAGGATAGCTATAATATAGATATAATAAATATATCATCAGCTAGAACTGCAACTTAAAACTTTAGCAATTAAACACCTTTGAAAATGTAAGAAGGGCTTTTCCATTCTATAGATCACCTCGTGCCTTTGTGTTTGTACTGTTGAGGGAGAGAAGAACGAGTCTCTGCCCCTGAAATCACCTGAAGAATATACATTGCTAGCAAAAACAGAATTGCAGGACTCTGACTTTTAATTGTAAGTGTATTAGTCATAGGTTTGATGTTGAATTCATCAGTAAACTTGTTGCCTTATCTAGCTTTCCTAATGTGTACATAGTAAGTTCACTTTAAACAGTCCCATGCTGTTTAATCTACCCCATAAATTAAGTCTGCAGCAACAAGAGGAGAAGTGAGTCTTTATATTTAGCAATTGGGATATTGCAAAACATTTTGTGGAACACCAGAAAGCGCAATGTCTGATTTATTTGAAGCCCAGCCCTTTGAATAGAACCCTTTGCCTGTGTCTGTGGTACAGGCAGTCTGATGTAACAGGTACCCACTGATTATTTACACAGATTAGCATGGCAGATTTTTAATCAATCATAAAGAACAAGAATTTTTCATTAACTGAAAGGTAATGAAACTTTCTGTCAAGATAAATTTTACACATTAAATCTGCTGCAGGTTTAGATCAATGCAGACAGGGCCAAATAAAAAACTACAATGGAAGATTTGCAAAAATTGATTGTGGCCAAAATCCGCCCCAGCACTGTTAAGAGGTTTACTTCTGTAATGTTTGTGGTCATTGACTAGATCAATGAAACTCATTCTTTCAACAGCATCCAATTATCAGTTTACTGCGGAGTGAGTTTTCTAATAAATCAGTACATTTTATACAAAAGTAAACGCAACTATGATGTAACTTAACAGTGAAGCACATGAATTATTACTTCCTTTATTCAGGGCTGATCCATAGGCTAGTAGCATTTTGAAGCAGTAACTTAGCGTTAGCTAGTTTATGGTTAGCAGGATATCAGAGTTTGACTAAGCACTTAGGACAGGCGATCAATATGCTTCTGTCATTTTTACACAATAAAATATCAGTGCGTAGAGTAAGCACCGAGCAAAATAAATCCAGACACAACATCAGAAAGTCAATTAAGAACCACTTTCCACAGCACAGGGTTTGGAATGTTTTATTACAAATATTACACGTCTCAGTATATGCTTTTCTATATTCTTGCATAAATAGGCAGCCAGAAAGCATCTGAATTTGCAGTAGCACATTGTTCAGCAGCAGATTCCAGGTCCTCCATGGGTACTCTTTCTTCTAGGTGTAACCAAGTGTGGAGTCACAGGACTGTGTGCTAGCAGTAATAGGTTGGAGACACGGATAAACTTGAGCACCTCACAAATTGTAATATTTTTATGTCACACCATTTCCACATAGAAAGGTTTTCCTAACTATTCCAGAGTTGGGAAACCAAAAGAGAGAGATATAGACTAGATCTTAGAAAGATTTTATGCAGATTATGTCAGAAGTCACTGCTGTCTGTCACATAAGCCTAGGAGCAACTGTACAGAGTCATCTACGGAAAGCATGCAGCACTGACAGGCAGAGTTCATAACTCAGTCTCAGAAGATCAAGATTCACCCTGTTTAGCTTTTGAAGAGGCAATCACCTAACATGAGAAGTTATTTTCAAAAATGTACCAGAAATTTGACACTGAATGACTACCTCAGTGTCACAGAACCAGAGAATTATTGAGGCTGGAAAAGACCTCTGAAATCATCCAGCCCAGCCCATGACCTAACATCACCACATCAGCTAGACCAGGGCACTAAGGGCCACATCCAGTCTTTCCTTAAACACCTCCAGCGATGGAGACTCCATCACCTCCCTGGGCAGTCCATTCCAGTGTCTAACCACCCTTTCGTGAGGAAAGACTTCCTAACATCCAACCTAAACCTCCCCTGGTGCAGCTTCAGGCCATGCTCTCTCACCCTATCACTAGCTTCCTGGGAGAAGAGCCTGATTCCCACCTGTCTACAGCTTCCCTTCAGGTAAAGAGTGATACAGTCTCCTCATAACACTTTACCTCTGGTCCCTTCACTGCCTTGTTGCTCTCCTCTGGACTTGCTCCAGCATCTCAATATCTTTCTTGAAGTGAGGGACCCAGAACTGTCCCCACTACTTGAGGGGAGGCCTCCTCAGTGCCCAGTACAGGGAGAGAATTACATCCCTAGTCCTGTTGGCCACACTATTTCTAATGCAGGCCAGGATGCCATTGGCCTTCCAGACCACCTGGGCAATAGTGATTATAGGCACAGAGAAGCCAGGAATAGGACTCATCTATCCAGTTTCAAATCCATTCCCAGAAGCCTGTGGAGAAGTTATAGAGTAGGAAAGGCCATCAACACCTCCTCTGCAACTTGCCGAATTCATGTGCATGCATCTGATACTACTTGGTCAGTATTTTTATACCAATAAAGTATATTCTACAGTTATAATCTTGTTGCTCTCACTGGTGTTGTTGGTTAGCCAATTAGCATGCTCTGAAGGATTCTACATCTACATGTGGATCATGTGAGACAACCTACAGTGTCACTGTCAGTGGCTGAGACCCCTGCATTCCCCAAGCTTGGTGCTGCTGGCTTCATTAGAGGGCTACAATTAGCAGGAGGAAACCAAAGGAACAAAATTGCAGCATCTGAAGGTGAGTCTGGCCATTGCTCTATGCTGAGCAGAGCACTCCTAAAGCACGTCCTGGTGCTGCATTGCACTCGTGTTAGCCACCTGAGTTTCATCTGTAGCACAGGCATGTGTGGGCAGCTGTGCTGTGTACCCTGGGATATCTCCTGTATCACAGCAGCTGCAACATGCACTTGGAGAAAAGAGCTGGGAAATGCCAAACCCCAAGCACCAGTTGTTATTTTGTCAAGAGACTGGAGTGAATGCCAATTATTTAAAAACCTAACTGATCAATTTCAATTGATTCTGCTTTGTTTCCCATTGATTGTCAGGCTCAATATGAGAGAGGAAAAAGAAATTATTCTCTCATATCCTTGATCCTGAAGTACAGTTGTGGCAGAGTACCACACTGAACCTACACAGGATACAAACTCCTATGGAAATCAGCATGAGCAAGTATCTCACAACTTTTTCACCCCTAATATGATTGTAGTGAAAAACTCCTCAGAAAGCATAAACCTACCAGAGAGGCTACATTTGAATAGAACGAGCTCTGTGGCTGTAGAAAGTATAAAACTGGTGACAAAAAGTTCTCAATCAATTCAGGTGTTGGAGTTAGTGAGTCCCTTGCTCCTAAAGCTGGTGTTTGTGGAGAGAGGATTTCTATTATGTGGGTAAGTTGAACTTGTGAAGATGGAAATGGTGCACATTCTTTTCAGATCACAATAAGCTCCATGAGGTTCCCATTTCCTTTCAGTGCAGATTTTTGTGCCTCTCTGCATCCTTCTGACAGAACTGTTGCTTTAAAGAAAATTTGCATTAGTACAGCAAGACATAATTCCCAAGAGAACATGAGAATGAGACATCTTAAAAGTTAAAAAACCCATAGTCACTTATCAAAAGCAATGCAAAGCTATTATCAAATGTTTGTTTAAAGCTGATAAGAGTAGATGAATTTCTGGTCTAGGAAACTGAAAACCTCCAAACTTGATTTTGCACTTACAGGAACAACCCAAGAAAGGCCCTGAGCACAGCATTTATGTTCTGCTACTGAATACCCGACAGACATTGACGCATTTTATCCCTATGCTGCCTCTAAGCCCACAGGTTGCCTTTGGTGTATCTAATGTCTCTGAAGAGAAAGTCAGCAGGGCAGTCAGATTCCAGCTGTGCTTGTCATATGTGCCACAGTACTTTCAACAAGGCTGAATCACTTTGATGACTGTACTCGTGGACGTATGGGACTTTGCTACTGGGTCAATCTAGATTTTAAAGCTCTAAAACACCTAGTTATTCAATTCAGAGGTTAGAAACAAAATACATTCCTTGTGCTCTAGATATAACATATTAACTGTGTGGTTATATTTATTTATATAATGTTCACACCAAATGTTCTCTGCTTTCCCAGTGAGTTTCAGCACTTGTGGAACATGAGGCAGCTAATATAGACAGTCTGTCCATAGAGACACCTTCCTCAACACTTTTAACAAGGAGGTATGAAACGCACATGTGTTAGGGCACAAAGCAGCTGTGGCTGGACTGTGCCTCCCCCAAGACACTCCTCATTCCCTGGAAAGCTGTGCTCCTTGTTTGCAGCAGTGGCAGTGCATCCTGGAGAAAGAGAGATACACCCCAGCCAGCCATGGGTTTAGAAATTAAAATCAACAGCTTGAATCCCTTCCAGGAGTATACTGAGCAAGCAGAAAACACTTTGTTTTGGAATTAAACTAATGATGACACAGGGCTTTTTAAGAGGCAGGACATTTATTTTAAAAGCCTAACTATGATCTTGTCTGATTGTTTTGGAAAATCACCTAAAAATTCCTTAGATTATATTATACTCATAGGTGAAACAACAACACACATATATATAAGTACTCTCTCACACACATGTTTTTTACATCTTAGCCCTAAAAACTTCATTTTCAGCTCAAAAAGCTTACTGACTCGTATTTTCATATTATAGCTTACATCTTCATATTTTTTCTCACAGCTTCATTTTGTCCATTTAGAAAGTAATTCTTTAAAATGCAATATCCTCCTTTCAATTTTGAAGTACAGCTTTGTGAAATCCTCAAAACCATACTGTTCTATTGCCTCTCTATACACAATCCATTTATATACAGATAATTAGATTCCAACATTAAACCATCTTTTACCTTGCCTGTTAAAAGTAAATACATAACATACTGATTAAATCTCCCCTACAAGGTACATATAAGCAAACTCAATTGAAATTGATTTAAGTTATTTTAACACCAGCATCAAGATAAAAAACAAGGAGATAGAAAATAATGACTCCTGTAGCATTCCTGTAGATTACTACAAGAAACAAATTCACAGAAGTTTTGCATCTGTACAGAGAGCAGACCTACAGGCACACATATTTAGCTCTCACCTAGGAGCTGAAAAGGGTCTCTTGCACTTTGGTCACTGACCAGAATTTCTATCTCATGCAGAATGCTATCGCTATGAGAATTCTGTTAATAAAAGACTGAACAGATTTCTTGTTAGGTGATGCAAGAAAACAGTCAGCTTTCTTAACTTCCTTATTAAAGCATAATTTGCTATTAATATTGATACTTACAGCTTTTACTGTTACTGTTTATATTTGTGTGTACAGAGCTTTATTCACTACAGAGGCTTTTATTCAAGCATCCTAACTCATTTTTAAAGTTTAATTAAAAATCGCAGTGGTAATGAGAGATCGTGTGGGATATGAATTCTAAAATATAGCTCTAGCAATGGGGAAAACATGATGATAAATAAGGATTTTGGTTATGAAGAAATTTAGCAAAAAGTAATTAGTAATAATACATGTGATGATCTAGTCAAGATACAGTGAGGTGAAATACTAGCTCCAGTATCCATGCCCTGGATAATTGTAGCAGGGTTGACAAGGACTTGATTGGGTCTTTTTGGCTTGGTGGGTAGAATCTGAACACAGCTCATGAGGAGAATTTACTAAGCAATGAAGCAATTTTCGTGAAAACGGAGGATTTCGTGTAGCCACAACCAAGAAAAAGAGAGGAAAAACGAAAAAGAGAGGAAAAGCAAACAAGAAGAATAAACAAACAAAAACTGCATCACCATACCATTACATCAATTACATCAAACCGTGACAGTAAGTCACCATTTCTACAGTTACTGTCAGAAGAGATCAGTTCACTGAGTCTCTCACTCTGTAAGGTGTTGAGTGGGTCATTTTGCAAATCTTGACTTCATATCGCTTGTTGAAACTCTTCCTGTCGTGAGAAGCAGAGCCTCAAGAATAATTTGAAGCAAAAGCAGTGGCCGTTGAGGGAAAATACTCTCTGTGCTGTCAAAACACTAACAGTGGCAATCATAATCAGGATATTTGAAATTCTGATGGTAGAATACAGAGGTAATTCCTAATATAAAATATGTGCAGGAACAGAGCAAGTCTCAGGGTTTGGAGGACTAAATAAAATTTGACTTCTGAAAATTATTCAAATCTACAACAAATATTCATTATGCATCAAAACCATTTTGAAAATACAATTTGAAATGTTTTGCTGGATAAAAAAAAGGTGTAACTCTATCTCCAGAGACAGAAAGAAGCAACGTGAAATATCAGTGTGGATTGGATGTGTTGCAGTTGAAAGGGTTATGCATGAGACTTGGCAGCCTTCTTATTTAGAGCATTACACAGTTACATGCTGAATACTCTAATCGGTATTTGACTTGAAATATCAAGAAGAAACACACTCATCTACTTGAAGTCAAATGTTGGCAACCCAGAGACCAAAAATTTTGCTATGATAATAACTTCAATACTGCATAAGCAACATTACTTGTTTAACAAGTCTTGGGCTGTATCCCACATGGATTCTCTGTTGTTTAATACAATAAACTTATACTGAAGCCATTTTCTCCATGGGGATTCTAATATGTGCTTTTTCAAGTAGACAAACTCCTCTATTCATGATTTTCACTGGAAAATCATATAATTGAGCAGTCTCTTCCTTTGCAATATCCATTTCAAATTGATCAGTGAGTTAAAACTTTAGTGATGGAAGTCTCTGGGCATTCTGGTAGATGTTTCACATTAGCCTAGCTACTTTAAGAAAAAACAGCTAAAAATATTTCCAAGTATATTACTGATCAAGTAAAACACTGTCTATAAAATACATGGCTGGAAATAATGTAAAACTATATTAGGATAAGCCTATTTAACTTGGTTAGCACTGTGTTTTGCTACTATTGCTATATAGGTACAGGACTGGGGGTAATGGAGCATTGGAACAGGCTGACCCGCCTGGAGGTGATCCTGTGCAACTTGGTCTAGGTGATCCTGCTGTGGCAGGACAATTGGACTAGATGATCTTTCAAGGTTCCTTCCTATTCCTAATGATTCTATGATTCTATGGCAGGTCAGCCTGATGCTCTGCTTCAGCAGAGGATTCAGTAAAATGGCACAAGAGATGCAATAACATCTTTGAGCCTTGATTTCAATTCCTTGGAAGAAATTAAAGAATTGCACTAATATTTTCTTGTACCATGTGTTGATGCCTATCAAACACAAGGCAATTAAACATCAGGGAAATTAGACTAAGTATTACTAATCTGAAACAGGCTGCCCAGAGACATTGTGGGGTCTCCTTCTCTGGAGACGTTCAAAACCCACCTGGATGTGTTCTTGTGTGACCTACTGCAGGTGATCCTGCTCTGGCAGGGGGATTGGACTGGTTGATCTTTCAAGGTCCCTTCCAACCCCTAACAGCCTGTGATTCTGTGATTCTTACACAGGAATAAAATTTTTATTAAGATGTTTTTAGTAGCTGTTATCTAAACTATCAGTTGGCTTGCAAATACATTTTATATTTGTTTTCTTAAAGTTTCATAGTTAACTTTTATCATCAGCTACACTGCTTATCTTTTCCAATACTTCAATAGTCCATGTAGTTAGGAAATTATCAAACTTTAACAATCATCATTTTCCATCCTTCTGATTGTTATAAAAAGAAGTCTAGTGAAAATAAAACCTGAAATTGCCTCATATTGATACAGCAGCACCTTTATAAAGTCAAAGATGCTTGTTCCATCAGCCAGAACAGTGAATTTATAGAAGCATTACTGGGAAGAAGAAAATCAGATTAAATAATTAGTGTCAATTAACACCAGCAAAATCATTCTATAAACAATTGGTCTCTAGTGCCTTGCTTAATTATGTGAGACTTTCATCGTTTCTTATCAAGACTGCTTTGATTTATGTTAGACTCCTGTGCATCCCAGAAGTATAATTAATTATTGTCTTGTAAATAAACCTTTGGTAATTAATAGCAGCAGAAGACAATAGGGTATCTTTTTAAAAGCATTCTAGTATGGAACTATGAATACATGAAAACTATGTTAGATTTCAAGGTAAAAAGTATTCACGCTCTAGCAGAAGACAAGATAGTTGTAGCTAAAGGCCAACTAGTCAGAAGCAGTGTTAGGATAACTACCATTATATTAAACAACTATCCTGTGTTGGCAACAAATACTATTTCTGGAAAGAAATACATAGAATTAAAATAAGATCCTCATTAAATGAGACTGGCACAGTCAGTCCCTCCCAGAGACAACAACCTCAGTTAATCCCAGAATGACAGGAAAACAAGTGAATGGGAAAAGAATGGGAAAACATTCCAAGTGCTTGAATAAAACATTTTGTAACTTGAATTGTGCTACTGGAATCTACAGTTGATCTTCCTGGAAATCACTTGTTCCTATGATCCCTCTGTTTGACAGCTTTGTTACACTTGGAAAATGAATGTGTTATCCTTTGCCTTGAATAGATTTCCAGAGCCAATGCCAGCAATGACACGGCAAATAAATAGGCCCTGAAAATCATCAGCTAATGGAAGTGTGTAACAGATATTTTCTAAAATCAAGATAAATTACATAAATGCTCATAGCTGGTCCATGATACACTTTAGGCTACTGGTAGCACTAGTAGCACCAGTGCAGAATAGGTTACAGATTATTGGAGAGGTACTGCATGCACAATCTCAGTTCAGTCACTGTTGAGGCTTTGGACTAGAGCAAAGAGCACTAAAACATACGTCCTTAAAAATCTAGGAATAACATCACCTGCCTCACAAGCCTGGCCACTGATTACCCAGATGCTGTAGCTGATTTCCCTCCTATGCATTCAGATTTAATCTCAGATCAGAGGGAGAGGGGCAATGCATTCTAAAGAATTTCCATCCCAACATGGTCTTGGACATAACCTGGGCATGCATCCAGAAACACAGCTGGACATTTCTACATCCACAGTTACAGTATAGTAAGCTATTAGTAGATCATTGCATCCTTATTTTGTCAGGTGCCAAAACTGAGCTTGACTCCATCTTTTCTACAGATCTCCAAATAGCTGTAGGATGTTATTATATTGCTCCTTTGCTTCTTCTTTTGCAAATTAAAGAAGACCACCTCCCTTAGTCTCTCCTTGAAAGGCAAGTTGTCTTGGTCCCTGACCATAATCCTCTGCTGTCCTCTCTCTTGTTTCTACATATCCCTTCAGAATTGGAGAACCCTAAATTAAAAACAGTCCCAGTATAGCCTCAGCAATACTCAGAATAATAGGATCTTTTCAGCTAGGCTAGTTTTCCCTACAGGTGCTGATACATGAGGCTACTCTAACACAAATGCAGGGATTCTGTTCTTTTTGAACTTCACAGATCTTATGTTGACTCAATCCTCGGATTTCTCACAGCCCCCATGTACTGAATCCCTACTGCTTAGCATGTTAACCGCTCCTCCTAGATGGCTAAGATCACATTCCGTGTCATCATTTCTGTTGTTGATGACCACACTATCTCTGACAACCTGAGTGTCAGCATCACAGTCTATTTGCTGTCAGCTCCTAACTGAACCATTGACAAATACCTGTGCATCCAGCAGTCCAGGCAAGTTACAGAGCATTTAGCCATCCTTTATATAAGAAGGCTCTGGAAGATGGCATGAGAACCTTACTAAAGTCAAACAACTTCACATCAACCACACCACCCCATTCAAGTATCCAGTTGTTCCATCATATCTAGTAACCAGGTTGGGCAAGCATGATCTGGTTGGTCTTTGTGCTAGGAAATTCCACTAAATGGTCTAAAGGCTTCCTCGATTGCTTGCACAGCACTGTGCTGATTTTCCAGCAGATGTCTACATAGTTAAAAACACTGAGGAGGATGCGGGTCTGTAATCAGATGTCTGCTAGCTGTTTGTAGGAAGCCTTTTGTACTTGATGCTTCACAGTTAACGGTTATGTGGAAATCTGTCAGGCTTGGTCTTGTACAGAGATGCAATCCTTCACTGGGAACTGAGCTGTCCTCTCCCAAGATCAGGACCTAATTTCCTTCATTCTGATTGTCTCATTCAAAACCAGCTTCCCAAATTATAGAAACACTTGAAAAATCAGGGAAAATCTAGACAATGAAGGACACATTTGTTGCATCTCTTGCGTAAACATTACCAGCTTACAAGTATTTTTTAGACAAGATAGGAACATGTGCAGCTGTGAAATTTGTTAGCATTATATAAAAAACCAGAACAGTCATCAAAATGGCACTAGTGTAAATGCAAATGCTGAACCAAGCCAAGCATGACAAAGTCTGGGAGATAACACTTCAGGTGCAGGACTGATAAAAGTTCAGAACACTGGGTTATGCAGAGAGTTAAAGCAGACAGCAGGCACAATGACATGTTAAATTACCCACATGATGTATAGCTTAATGAACCCCCTTGTGTTGATCATGCTTGGCATTAATCAAGAGCCATGAACAGATTCCCTTATTTTCTCAATGCTGCTCTGATAAACTGCAATTTCATTTAACCTTGGACAGGAACTTTAATAGCTTCCACGGGACAACTGTCAATACTTTCCCGGGTATACAGTGATTAAACTGCAACACGAGATGCATGTCATGAATTTTCTTCATTTGAAATTAGAATTTTCATTTTTAACAACTATTTGCATAAAATATGCTGAAAATATAGAAATAAGCAAGGGATTGCATGTTCCTTAGATATAAATACACCAAGACAAGGTGGCTTTTTTTTAAAAGAAAATAATTAAAACCACATTAATTAAGATATTGAGAGCTTCAAATAACCTTCTGGTTGGGAAACAAAACAACAAGAGACAGGAATTCAAAGAAAGGCTTGACAATATGTCCTTAAGTTAGCTCATTATGCATCATATATTTGACACTGCATGCTTCTGTATTCTTTCTGCAATACTTAGAGGCCAAAGATGGAGAAATGCTTTATTTCTCAGCTTGAGTGGTTTCTGTAGACATCTCTGGGTGTTTTCTTCCCTAGAAGCAGAGGCTTTCCTCTGGAGTGAGTTTCCCGCCACAGAAGCAAGAATTAGTAGACCCACTCAGTCTGGTTATCTGAGGGTTACTAATCCCGGTGAATAGAATTACAATGAATGTTAGAATGGATTCAGTGCCTTTCCTAGACAATATGTTCTAACAAAGCTCTACCAAAAAGTCCTTTCTCACTTCCTTCATTTAAAAACTAGTTTTATTTGTTGCCACTACTGAAGACAGGACAAATCTAGATCACAGATGACCTAATCTGAACCTTAGATCCCAGTCAAAATGGCCTGGCACTTCCAGAAACTCCTCTCAAATTTCACCACTAAGGCAAAATTAATCACAGAACATAAAATACAGATATGTTTTCATTAATACCACTTCATGGTTGATTGACTGATTGCAGAATCTTGGTAATAGATGAAACCTAGCTGTTCTAATCCTTTTGAGATAGCAGACTTATGACGTGCCACTGATGAGGAACAGACTTTGTATTCTATGTAAGAACATATTATTATTTTTATTTGAGTCTGGATGTGCCAGGTGATGTACAAATGTACACACAAAATAGGGAACAGGTATGAATAAAACCAGAGACACTGAATTACTCTGTCTGGATTATGCACAGAGCAAAAGCAAAAATTAAAAGCAAGGAATAGGATGAACAGGGCTTGTAAAAATAATTTAAGAGCAGGTATTCCAAAATTGCATATATGAAGGTGGGAAGAGGTCTCCAGAACCTCCAGAAAAGGATCATAACTGTTGGGCTAAAATGTTGTCTTGGAGAATTCCCATTTGCACATGCTTGTTAATTCGCAGGTGTGAATGCAAAAACCCTTCTGTGAGAAGGAAAAATATAAAGACCCTGCTTCTTATCAATGCCGAGCTAAAGTACAGTGAGTCACTGAATCATGGAAAAAGAGAGATACAGGTAGAATATAGAATAAGGTAAGGGTTGGAAAGGGTCTCTGAAGATCATCTAGCCCAGATGCCCTTGCCAGACTAGATTCCCCTAATTGCACAGGAACATGTCCAGGTGGGTTTTGAATTTTACTAGAGATGAAGACCCTATGACCTCTCTGAGCAGCCTGTTCCAATGCTCCATTATGATGTATTAAGTGTGTTCAGCAGATCAAGGAGGGTCTCCTCCCCTTCTACTCTGCCCTAGTGAAGCCACATCTGAAATACTGTGTTCAGTTCTGGACTCCTCAGTTCAAGAGGGACAGAGATCTCGTTGAGACAGTTCAATGCAGGGCCACAAGGATGATCAGAGGACTGGAACAATTGCCTTATGAGGAGAGATTGAGAGAACTGGGACTTTTCAGCTTGGACAGAAGGTTACAAAGAGACTTAATCATAATCTATAAATACATGAAGACTGGGTGTCAAGAAGGAAGAGACAATCACTTGTCATTTGCACTCTATGATAGGACAAGGGGTAAAGGATGTAAGTTGGAGCACAAGTTCCATCTCAATATGAGAAAAAGTGTACTTACTGCAAGGGTTACTGAGCAGTGGAACAGGCTATATACTGAAAGAGGGGCTGTCTGCGAATGACTAAAGACTTGTTATTTTTAAAGAATTGTAATGACCTTAGAGACACTGATGAAAATATACCTGGGGCTTGCGCTTGAACCTGAATCACAGATGCTGAGCAAATAGAGTTAGGATTGCATACTCTGCTTTCCTGTATAAATGATGCCACAGGACTTCTCCCACAATTTCTGTCTCAAGCCATGGCTTGTGGTAAAATTGCAGTGTTGAGGTCAGAAGAACATGCAGATTTGATTTAACACATATAAAATTGATTGCATCATTTGGCAATATTTTCCACTGGGAAATGCTCTCCTTCCTTAAAAGTTTCCAGTTTGAAAACTGCTGACTTTGACTTCTGCCACTAAACGTGTCCCTTCCCTTTCCTTTCTCTTTTTCCTTCTACTTTTCTGGGGTTTTTTTACTTTCTTTTCTTTCTTTTTTCTTTTTCTTTTTCATCTTCGCCTCTCTTCTCTTCTCTTCCCAAAGCCTCTCTTCCCAAATCTGCTTGTCTCAAATCTTCCTGATTCACCTAATAACTTGCTATAGAGAAGGTTATAGACCACAGTCAAGTCACTTATTTACCTTTGAAATAAACTAAGTAGATTAAGTTCCTTCAGGCTGTCACTTTAAGCACTGCTTTCCAAGACTCCAGTCATTCCTGCAGCATTCTTCTGAATCTGATCCAATTTTCCTTCATCCCTTTAAAAACTTAATATCTTAATGGGACACAACATTCTTAGAGCAATGCTGATGTGCAGGTGCTATTTATTAGTGATAGCCAAATCTCAAGTACCTCCCTAAGAACATAATTTAATCTAAGAGAAAAGTGCATGCAAAGCTGACTGAGAAAAGGTTTCTTTTAATTATTACTGAAGACATATTTTGTTGGCAATTTAGCAGCCTATCACAGTGCAGTAAAGCCCAGAATAAACATGTAGAAGCTGTAATTTAAAAAGAACAGCATGAAGCTTGAAGGTTTATTTAACAGAGACTTCTAAGTTCAGCCACCTGATGTTAAGTTGGAGAACATTTCCTGGGTGCCATGTGAAAAAACTGTTGACTACAAAATAGGGCAGAATTAATGCTGTTAGATTTTCTATATTTTGAACAAAGTAAGACTCCTGATCATGTACCATGTCTGAGAAATCAAGTTGGAGAATTAAGCCAGAAGAACAAGCAGAGAGCAAGAAAACTTGAAACACTTACCTTAGCGTGATGCCCTGTAAACTCCAGTTTAAGAAAGGTGAGAGACCCTGCGACTGGTGTGGTGAAAGGCAGCCCTGAACAAACTGCTTTCATGGCATAGGTATCCATTCAGCTATATTTGTGGGGAATTTCCAGTAGGGTGGTGTGCACTTTTTTAGCCATGTTAATGCTATTACTAGCTTTGCTTTTACGCACATAATGAACCTAGGTGTCCAACTAGTAGATAAAGGTTTAAATTTATTGAGTCATGACAGCCAAAGTTTAGAATTACATTTATGCTGAGATCATTTGTGCTGTCAGAGAACAGCTTTCCAGAGTAGCAGCAGTATCAGTATTAACAAGGTAATTACACAAAATTCTAAATCAGAACAGAGAAGAAAGGTCAAAAAGCTTTAAAGAAAAAAGTGAAACAAGAACTCATTTACTCAGGTATGCCAGCACTGAGTTCTATTACTAGTCAAAAGTCATTAACTAACAGGAATATTAAGATAAACTGGTCCTGAAAGTAAATATAGAATCTGCAATCCAGTCAACAAATGCAAATTACTAAGTCATTTTTGCAGAGAGACATTTGGAATAGCTTTTTACAGAAGACACATTTAAGTAGGAAAGTGTATAAACTGAAATTACTTGCGTCAGACTGTTTGCCATTTAACAGCATATTCTGAAGATCAGGTGTTTTGATGAGTAAAATATTGAAAATATATATTTATGCAGTACCAGTGATCTGGAAGAACCAGACCTCAAAGCAATTTAAAGACTGTAGGTATGAACATATCCCTGAAGCCTCAGACATGAATGGATGATGCATACAGATAAACAAAGAGAGAGCTGGTAACAGTTTTTGCTTTGCTGCTGATTCTAGCTAGAGCAAGATCCCACTACCAGTAATTCATGCAAAATACACCTTTCTGCAGAAAGCAGGCAAGAACAAGAAGCAGTATACTAAAAACTGAAGCTTTGCTTGAATTAGTCGCCATCACATCAATAAACATTAATCCACAGAAAGCGCAGTGTCTGTGGAAAAGAAGTCAAAGCAAGGCAAGAGAAGGCAAGGCAAGGAATGTAAAACCCTGAAATACCTATATTTCATGTAAAGATTCTGCAAGATTCATTCAAGAATCGCAGAGTTACCTAGGTTGGAAAAGACCTCCAAGACCTAGTCCCACCATTAATCCAATACTGCCAAGTCCTAAACATTGCTTTTAATATCTTGCAAAAGGGCTTGATGTTCATGCTCCTGACTGCTTATTTAGCTGCTGGACACTGTGCAGATATACTGCAGTGTGAGCAAGCACTCACAAATTCCCCTTACTAACTGTCAAGAAAAATTAGACTAGCCTAAAACTTTTGGCTAATTCAAGTTCCATTGTGTCTAAAGTGCTTGTGAGATCCTCTGATGGAAGCTTCAAGACACAACACCAAAAACACATCACAGCACCAAAAATATCCCTCCACAACCAACACTGCTTCTTTTTTTTTTCTTGTAACTGTGAGAACTAAACAGGAGAGATTTTTTTCAGAAATTTCCAATGTGGTATATGATCAGTCTTAAAAGACAGAAACCATCTTGCAGAAGATTTGTATTTCATATATTTATCCAGGGTTATTTATATTCTTGTCACTTCCCCCACCCCCAGCTAACATAGAGTCAGATTCTATTCTCAGCCCAATGAAAGTCCAGTCAATTCAATGGAATTGCTTTGGATTCATTCCAATGTGATGGAGAACAATGGCACTGAAGTTCACAATTGTGCTTTTGCACCTAAGCTGCTTCTTCAAAATATAAGTATTTGTGTCATCCCTGCTGTTTAATTTCAGTGCAAATATATCTGCTTTTTCCTCACCTGGAAATTCTGAGTGCGTAGCAATGTCCGGTCTGTTTACAGAAGCACTGCCTTCCAACGCACTTGGTAAATGGTGCAAATTGACCTCCCTTCCCCCCTCCAAGTACCTGGTTCAAATCACACTCAAATCATGTTACTTATTATTCCTACTATGAAAATCATCAAATACAGTGGGTAAAGATTTATTGTATCTCTTTAAGAAATAAATAATTCATTGAATACATTAGATAGAGTATTGTAGACTTTCAGAAAATCAACAAGACAGCTATTTCTTGCAGCTTATATGGTTTAGAATGCTTTTAATCTTGGAGAAGATAATAAGTTATGTTTCTGTGAAAAAAAAAAGAGGGGGAGGAGAGTTGTAAGGTTTCCTGCTCAGAAAAGCATCATGTTAAGAAAATCATTTAAAAATGCAAATAAAAAGTTTGTTTAAAACAATATTAGTTCATGTTTAAAATTGTCCCCTGGCAAGGAGGCATAGTTTTCTCTGAAATGAGCTTTAAATTAGCATAATGAGAGAATATAACCAGTATCAGGGCTAAATCTAGTTTGGAATTCATCATCTCTATTATGAAATTCAAGTTAAAATGAGGATAAGGGGAGAAGCAGGTATTTTTTTATTGAGTTGAAATGACCAAGGTAACATTTTCAAATATAATTCTTTTTGTTTCCAGCACTCTAAGTGTTAATTAGGTGACAAGTTTGAAATTACCAGACCGTGGTTTGGTCACAAATAATAGAACACAATGTTTGTTGCCTGCTCTAGGTCACTATGAAAACCCAAGCCTTTGGTCTTTGAGCTAAAGACAGATAACATACTAAAACCAGAGCTACATCCCTGAGTGAGACAGAAAGAGCCATGAGCCTCATTTATTTATTGTAAAGATCTTACACATTTTTCATTTGGTATTGAGTAATCTCACCTAGGAATCTGGCCATAATTCAGAAAACGTTTAGTAAGGATTGTTCAGTTGGATCGGGTAGAATTTCTGAAAGATTGTGTTTGCATCCACAGATATGTACAGTCAGTTTAATCTAACATCTGTGTCTTACAATTTTATTGTTGTGGTTGTTGCCCGTTCATTATAAATGAGAAAGGTGTTCAGTCATGCTGAATGGGGATATTTATATGCAAATATAGGAATTTTTGCTTTGGCAATAACTTTATTTCTGGGATAGAAGTTTATGTGATTCTCCAAATGCTATATTAACCACCAAAAAACCCTGACACAAAGTAAAGCCAAAATGCGAGCCTGATACTCTGTCCCTGAACACGTTTATTGCCTCGCTTCTACCCAGCAACCACTACAAAACTACGCAATGAGACAAAGATGATTCAAGGCAAATTTGATCCTGTTGCAAGTCCCCTGGAAATCAATACATTTGTTCCCAGCATGAACTGGGCCATGTGGCTGCTTTATGTGAGTGGTCCACTGTCACCGAAAACCATTCACATATTTGGGGGGAAAATACAGAGTGAAAATCAAGAGATGATCACACAAAGTATTTATGTTGAAAGTATGTTCATGTTGAAAATTTAACCTCTCTCAACTTCAGAACAATCAGAATTAAGATTGCCTTTGCAACTTTAATTTGAGCTCATTGCACATATGCATGATAATAGGTCTTTAACTACACAGACACATACATCATTCAGTGCATAGGATGGACAATGCTCCCTGAGTGAGCAGCTGTTCAATATTCTTTTTATTCTTATCACTCAATATGTGGCTCCATGCTTTCCTTACTGCACATCATTCAAACCCTGCACAGAATACTGAATTATTAATATCTTTATGAGTGTTTCTATAGCATTCTCTGCTAGGGTTTCTGAGCACTTTCCAAACACTAATTAATTTACCTTTAAACCTGCAAAGTGAGACTGCACTAACACACACACTTCATAGATGGGGAAGTGAAGTGCTGAGCTGTTACAGAAAAGACTGATGAAAAGGTCCTCAATATGATGTTCCTAGAGCTACATACTTCACGGTGCTCAGCATTGTTATGGCGCTTCATGCATTTAAGTATAAGTCCCATTGACTTTGGCAGGATCCCTGAGTACTCTATACTTCCATGAATTGGTCCTAATTGTGCTCTCAGAAAACGTGGACTCGCCTGCAAGTGCATTCCACCTATGAAACATTCACTTGAACTATGTTAGGAACCTGAATCTACAAGAGAAACAAAATCAGGACAGATGAGAGGTCACTCCTAGCGCTATGGTTCCAAGAGAATCCCTTTAGTTATGGGCATATTCATCTGGGTTTTACCAGAACTTGCTTCCTTACTTTTTACCAAGGCTTTCTCCTTATTCTTTTTTCATTTATGACATCTTCTCACTTCACATGACACTCCAGCAGATTATCACCTTTTATGTTAAAGTTCTCTGGTTTGTTCCACATGCCCACACCCAGAACAAGGGGAATGCTGTAGAAAAAAAGAGCAGGAGTGTGTTTTAAGATTGATTCATGACAGGAAGATGTGAAAGGAGACACTTAAGGTTGCCAAGGAAGGCTTAATTCTGTCCACTTCTAATCTGTCAGTTGAATGTACAGCCTTAGAAATGTTTTGTGTGCTAAAGTCAGATACACATTTTTTTAACGGGGTCTCTGTTCTGTAGAACCACAGTTGCTCAAGGTGACTCTGACACAGCTGGCATCTTGTGATTTACAACACCACCTTCTACAAGTCAAGGTCACACAGAGGCAGTTACTGGACTCCATATGAACCCACCGCAGGAGTGCATATGACAACCTGCCAGTAGATTTTGCAGCTGGTTTTCTTTTACTTCTTGAGGCAGAGTTGTGTAGTAGTGTCTCTCCTTCAAGGGATACATCCCTTGTGATCCTATCTCTCCCTTTTTTCAAGTCCACTTAAACCTATTCAACAAGATTAATAAAATAATTCCTAAAATTGTCTAGATGATGCTTGTTCCTAGAATTAATTTTGGAATTTATAAGACTGTGAATTCTGAACCAATGTTTTCTTTATCCTTTTCAAAATGTTTAAGATCTGGCAGATCACTAGTATAGAATTTTTTCCAGTTTCAATGAAAATGTTGAGCATGAAAATAGAGCCTTAGAATGAAAAGTATTGAACTACCTTATCTGAGGCTTTTGGAGAAGACAGGGGATGGTCAATGACAGTACATTTATTTCTGGTCAAATTCTTATTATTCTCATTGTCTCCTTTTCTTATATTATTGCTCATATTTTTAAGTTAAAAAATTGCAAAATTATTTTTCCTGATAGCTATGAGGGGCTTTTTGTTTTGGAAGAGTGTTGAATAATAGGGTTTTTTTGTCCTTTTTATACATTGACATGTTTTATATTTGACTACTTGGTTTCCTTTTAAGGAGTAAGTTTTGCACTGGAATGCATTTAATACCTAATCAGAGACGCAGTCTGTGAATGGACAAGGATTTGGCAGCTATAGCCACTGTACTCTGCTTCTTAGTAGCCTGTTGAAACTCTAATGACTGATCTAATAAGCCAGAAGTATTAGAAGGTCAGAGTGAACAACATTGCTCAGTTTGACCTTCCATTATTTATGGTTTGTCACATCAGCTATCAAAGCTCCAGACCAGGGGCTGATAAGAAGCTGAATCAGCAGCACTGGCATGACACTGAAACATTCTCGCTTTGTGTGAACGGTGACCCTGCATTTTGGTGACCTGTGCAACCACCCATGACACTTGTCCCTAAAGGTGGTCCCTGCCTGTTTTCTGTTTCATGTAGAATAAGGTTTGGGATAAACAATAGAGTTGGCACTCAACTATTTTATTTTATTTTTTGCCTCAAAAGGTTTACACCCCCAAATAATCTTTGGATTCACAGGCTCCTCTTTTCACAGCAGATCTGTTTTCACACTGCTCAGACCACAATTTAACCACTAGCTAAACTATGTGGTGCAAACAAAAATACCTCAAACACAGTCTAGAACTCAGAAGCAACTCCATTTCCCTCACATACACCAGAAGGAGCTCACTCCAGTAGCAAAATTGTTTTGAGGGTGCAAGGAACAGGCTGAAGAGGATTGTTCACTGCCTCAGGTCAACTCTTGTATGCATTTTAGCACAAATAAAAATGTAGTGGTGTAGGGTTGGAGTAACCCAGGGTGTGAGGTTTAGTCATTGCTGTGTGAGATGCTGAGTGGGATCACAGAAGGCATCTACAGCATTAGATTAAATGTCCTCTGCAGGCTAGTTGTCCAGCTGTGTGGTAGTATAAATGCTAAAGTGTCTAAGAAACTAGTTGCCTGTACTCTGTGATCCAAGCCAGGAGCCGGTGTCAGACAGCTGCCCAAATATCTGCTGTTTCAAAGTTGTTCTCATGAAGGTAGATCAGGGTAACCATATAAACAGCTCTGGGGGTTTTGTCACACTAATTTTATAATTGTTGTACTGTGTTGATGAAAATGTGAACAGTATTTTAACAGATCCTACTGTGATCAATAGCGCTGCTCCGTACTTCAGCAGTGGAAGCTATCAAAGTGACAATCTTGGTCAGGGGAATGCTGTAGCTGAATTTCCTAGTCTGTGAAATAGTCCCTGCCTATTTCACATAATTTAACAAATTATTAAGCATACCTTTGAAGGTTGCCAATCTGAAGAACAAACTACATGTCATAAGTAATAAGGACTTTAGCTGTGATCCCTTTTTGCAAGACAAAGACAAATGCTCTGAGTTGCTTCAGTGTCTATATACTCATTAAACTCTTCCTAAGCTTATTAACTTTCAGGATCTGCCTCACAAGAAAGAACTGGGGGATGTACTCAGTCAGAATATCCCCAAGACTAGTTTCAATGTTGATACCTCTTGCAATTTTATTGTGTTACAATCTTAGTGTTTTTCCCAGGCTTCAGATCCCATAACAAAGTGCTCTTGCAAAACTATCAGCTCTCATTAAAATGGCACAAAATTCTACAAACAACAGTTTCACTAAAAAAAACACAAAATGATGTACACCCCAAAGCTGTAAACCAGAAAGAAAATGTAAACTACTTTATTTGTATAATCTTTTGAGGTTGTGCAGAATTGGTAATGGTTTCTTTTCATTCTGTTACAAAATTCAGGGAAATTCCTATACACAGTGGTCTGGAGAAAACGGGCATTTCTGTTGGCAAATCAACAGGCTAGGCTAGGTTTGACTGCATTTATTAATATGACAGCTAAGAGAATGGTCTTTTCTAAGGAATGAGAGATGAACAACAGAATTCAGTTATGTGGTGCTTTCTCCAGCAGACATGTGCAGGAGGATAGTCGTCTTAAGGCAGTCTGGCAAGTCCCTTTCCTTCCTTTGGCTTAAGGGATTTTTTGTCCTTTTTGCATAAAAGCTTCCCTTCTACTGTGGTATTTGATTCCAACACTATGAAGACAGAGGAACACAGACCTACGTGATGATGCATGGACACAACTGCTGTTTCAAAATACCTACCAGCCTAGATGAAGATGAGTATGTCACTCAGCACAGGGCAGAGAAGTGTTTGGTACATACACACAAAGAGACAAAAAGGAAAGTGACCTTTCATTTTCTGACCCAGGGGAACTGGAAGGAAAGGAGGAGATAATCATTCCTGGTTATCTTCTTCAGTGCAGGAAATTTTCCTATTTCTGGGGCTTTTTGTCTAAATCCTGAGATAGAGGCTATGGACCCAAGCTGGTTCTGCTATCCATAAGTACTAAGCACCAATAACAATTTTCAGTCTTGTTACACAAGCTCGGATACCATGATTTGCAATTGGTCTCCCCTAAATATGATCTAATACAGCCCAGTAAGATCTTATTGTGCTAGCACTTGCTAACAATAACCTGAGATTAGACAAGCATTTCTACGGAAAAGGTAATCCATCTATTTTTAATGTGGAAAACCTTAAATTGATCAAGACCAGGGAAACTGCCATCTTTCTGCTGCTTTCTCTTTCTAAGAGCTGCAGACAGACAGTAAGTAGAAGCCTTGGATAGGAGTTAACGGTGTAGCTGAGCAGACCAGCTTTTCTTTCAGTGGTAGCCTGGGTCTAAGGCAAATCAACACCACCCTATAAGCACAGCCATAGAGCCACCATGTGTGTGTGACAAGCAGCTTGATGGTCTAACATCAGATTGTAGATTCTCCAGGAGACCATAGCCAGGTTTCATAGTGTCTAAGTCCTTCTGAGCATTTTGTACTTCATGATGCCTTCCCCAAACCTTGGGACAGTGAAGATGAAATTGAGGATTACAGAGGAGTATGGCCAATGCAATTGTTACTGGACAGGACTACAAGTGTATTACATTATTATAAAAGCAACACATAGTCTACTATTGACTCCTGGTTTCTCTACTATTGGAAGAGGATAACATAATTAATTCAAGAAATTATTTTAATTTCTATTCTGGCTTTTTCTTTTCATAGATTCATAGAATCATCGTGGCTGGAAAGGACCTCCAGAATCATCAAGCCCTCATCCCAGCATCTCCCTAACCGCTAGACCATGGCCTCAAGTGCTCTATCTACCCATTTTTTAAACACTTCCAAGGATGGTGACTCCACCACCTCCCTGGACAGCCTGTTCCAGTGCCCAGACACTGTCCAGTGAAGAACTTCCTAATATCCAATCTAAACCTTCCAGGGCAAAAGTTGAGTCCATTCCCTCTCATCCTATCATTAGTAATTTGGAAGAAGACTAGATTTGACTACTTTTCTGGCTATTAAACCAAAGAACAGATGAGGTAATATGATGACATATATATGTTATTTGGTAATGTATTCTTCCAAGAGAATCCTCTTCCTTCCCTCCTCTTCCCTCTCTCCTCTACTCCATTTGTCCACATGTCAAAATATGCCATTTTTAACCTTGCAAGGAACAAGCTAATTCACACCCCTTATCTCCATCTTCATCCAGCCATCAGCCATTGTAGTCTAGCTCCCAACCTGTAAGAATAAATATTTTCTGCTTTACGTTCTTCTGAGCATCTGTTATTTATCAACCCACGTGCCATGTGCATAGGTATGTTATTGTTAAACACTTCCAGTTCAATTACTATGTGTTTCATTAACAAATACAGGTTTGGAATAAACTAACTTGGAATAAACTAAATATTTTTAATAAAAACAAATAAAACCTCAACAACATAGTACAAAATTCCAAAGATGTTTTAAACTGTGAATTCTCATGAGCATGCTGACCAAATATTCAGTCCTACCTCTGTATCCCAGAAGTATCTGAAAGGAACGGGACAGCTGTAGTGTTCCTGATTTTGAGCCATCGCAGAGAATGGGATGACAGATGTTGAGCTATTCTTTCAGTGCAGGCAGGAACTCCTCTCTGTCAAACAAAGAAGATTGACAGTTTCAGAGCCCAGTTTATTTATATAAAAAAGCCAGCTGCTTCTTTAACAGTTGAAGGCAGTATTCCTAGCATAGCAGAAAGTAGATGAATGAATTAATAACTACTAACATGATGTTATCTGTTGAATGATTCAAGGGAAACAGTAATTCCACCAAAAAAAAAAAAATAGTAGCATAGATTTTGCATCAGTTTTCCCTGCGGAATGAAAAGTGTCTTTACTTCTGAACGTACCGGGTTCCTAAATTCATCCCCAAATTTGGTGCAATGCCTAATTAATCTTATGGATACCATATATAAAACACTGCATCCTATAAAAAACCCTAAATTTTAACTTTTTGCCTAGTGAGTGGTCTTTTTCCATGTAAACAGATTTCTTAATTTACTAATGAACAGACTTTAATTATTCAGAAATCCATTTAGCTACTCAATATCTAGTTCTAATGTGACATTGGAACAGGTAGCCCAGGCAGACGGTTGAATTGCCATCCATGAACGTATTTAAAAGTCCTGTAGATACGGCGCATAAGGACATGGTTTAGCAGTGGGCTTGGTAGAGTTAGGTTAATGGGTGGACTTATTCCATCACTAAGGCCCTTTTAGAGCCTAAATGATTCTGTGATATAAGCGGATACTTAAAGACAGTTCTTCAGTAACTTGCACCGTTCAAGGTTTCATTACCCAAGAACATCTAAGGAAAAAAAAGGTTTAACCCACAAAACTCAGCTAGGAACAGCAGAGCCAGCACCCAGGCACACCACGGTTCACTTAACAACCATTTACTGAGCCACACAACTACAAATTCCTTCTCGCTGTCTGTGGTCATGCTGAGCCCTACAAGCTCCGCCGCGGGGGCCCATGTGATTTGCTCCTATCTACCGGGAATACCGATTGGGAATATTGAGATTTGGGGTTACGGTTGAAGAAAATGCTCGAAATTGCCCCAATGTGAAGCCAGGGCGGCAGCGCCCACGGGCGCACCTGCTCCGGGTGGCACCGCCGCCGCCGGACCGATCCCCACCGGCGGCAGCCGTCCGGCCGAGCGCGGACGCGTGTGCATGGGGCGGGTAAGGTAACGGCCCGACCCCGCCCGACCGCCCCCCGCAACCGCCCCGNTCGCCCGCCCCTTGCCTTTTGTGCAGCTCCTTCCCAGCCTGACAGCCGTGGCAGGGCGAGGGGGGCGGCTGCGGGGTGGGGGGGAATGCGGATCTGTGCCTGTGCGGGTGTAGGTGCGGAGATCTGCGCCCTTGCGAACCCGGCGTCCCTCACGACCCTGCTGTGGGATGTCCCTGGCCCCGACAGTTGTCGCGAAGGTGTTGGACGTGCGGGGATGTCAGGTCCGTACAGGTGTGTTTAGGGTGTTTGGCCTGGGTGTGTGCCAGTGTGACTGGAGTGGGGAGAGGGCTGCAGATTGGGCAGAAGGTCATGGCTTTGATGAGACAGGGAAAGCCAGGCCCTCCACCTGAGTCCATGGGTCCCTCTGGCAGGTGTTAGAGTGTTCTTTATACAGCCGGGGACAACCACCTTCAGCTTGGACCATGTTTGAGTGTTAATGCTCAGACTCAGATAAACCCTCTCTCCAACTCTGGCAGAAGTGTGTACTTGTTTCTTTTTTTTCTCCCTACCTCCATGAAACAGTCAACTACAGTGGAATTTGGCTGACACTTTGCTCTGTGTTTCAAGAACAGTTTTTCATCAGCACAATAGTGAGCAGCCTGTTAGCAGAGCAATGAGTTTTACTACTGGACACATCCACCACACCAAGGGTCACTCTGTACAGATCAGTCATTAGACTATTAGCTAAACACACCAGGAGCAATTGCATTGGCTTCTACTTGTGCAAGCCAAACAGGTCTGTGTCTGCTGTATCTAACATTATCATCACCCTTCCACATTTGCTTTGAAGCTGAGTTCTACGGTAGTCTTTCCACTTTGGCCGCTGATAATGATCACACTGCCCATCTCCAGCAGAGCTGTTTCACTTCATTTCCAGAACTGTTCTCCTCTGGTTGATCATGGTGGAAACACTGGATCCAAGAACATCTGAAGTCATTCAGAGCTTTCTGTTGGCTTAAACTAAGCTCATGTGTCCACAGTTAACAGATATACATGACAGCATCTTGATAAATGTCATAAGAATAGGGCAGTGATTCCTACTCACAATGAAAGAGAAACAGCACTATGTTTTGATTCCTGGTGGAAATGACCTCTCTGACAAATATTCTGGGCCTAATCATGTCTTCAGGAAAAATAAAAATTAACTCAGTCATCACATTAGCCACAGGAGTCTAACAGACTACTTCAACATGAAAGCTCAAGATTTTCTCCTGCTCATTTCACGGCTCCTGAAATTTCTTTCTAGATCTCAGTAGGGTTATTCTTTTCCATTGGTTCAGAGATGTCTCTGTTCAGAAGATGTAAAATCAGTGAAAAATATACCCACTGTTTGTGGTAGCAGCTTGAAGTTAAGGAGAACATCACACAAGGCAAATGTTCTGGACAGTTTTGTGCAGGGTAGCGTTGCTGTATTAGCCCTAAGCACAATACCTACCTGTTTCCCAAGTAACAGGGAAAAAAAATTAAACTTGTTGGTGAAAGTAGTGAATATCATACTTCTTTTCCACAGGTATTAGATTAGTCCAGTGAACCCACACTCACTAAGCTGGCATGAAAGATATGAGCCCCTTGGAGATATTTTAGGAACTGTAAGGTACGTGGTTTACTCTTGAAGATATGAGCAGAAGTTTCCTATGATGTAAAGAAAAACCTGTAATGTGTAAGGAGGTGGTGTCAGCCTATCTTTCTGGAAGTAATTTTTTATGATGTGGAGACAAGATTTTGCTAGGCTGGTCCGGAAGGAGGAACAGGATCCTTCCTGCCCTCTACAGAAGTACACAAACCACGAGGGAAAGCAAAACGCTGCGGGGCAGGACTGGCCCCGCTGGGCTCCCGGCCGGCAGCACCCGAGGAGCGCTGCAAGGTGTCTTGCTTTTGCTCATCTGCAGTAACAGGGAGGCCGGCGAAGTCCTCTCTGCCCACAAGATGTGATCGTCTCTGCCATCGCGTCTTTTAAACATCCGTACACTGAGCCCTCTGGTCTCCTGAACCGGTTCTGAAGATGTTCACCCAAAGAGCAGGCACTACGGCAGCATTTCGTTGCAATATAATGCACCAGAGGGAAAAAATAGAAGGGGATTATTATTGTGGTTGATAAACATCGAAAAAGCACATGCCCGACCTTTCATTTGTACAATTAATTGTTCCAGCAGAAAGAAAATTAGTCTTAATTGTGCGCAGCTTCCTAGAGAATCAGCTGTGTGTGCTCCTCCGCGCTCAGGGGAAAATGCTGGGAAGTTTTCCTGGAAGCTTCTACTTTCCACTACGGCAGGAATAAGAAGAAATCACTATAACCTTCCCTACTCCCCCTCCCATCCACACACACACCTCCCAGTTCTCCTAAATAGAAAGAATGTTGAATTCTAGTCCTGTTTAGAGCAATCTGCAGTGTTTCCTTCTGTAATAGGTATTTTTGCTCAAGCGATTTCAATGCTATTTCGCACCTACAGTAAGGAAGCATACTGAGCAACAGCCACCTATTTCAGAGACCAAGGCTCAGTCCAAACGGACACCTTAAATCCGTGCTCTGGATTTAGCTGTCAGATGGCGTTGGTAGCAGTAAGCGGTGAGGAACGGGACTTCTCTAGCCCTGCCCCAGCGTTCAAGCGCTGAGCTGTCGATAGGATCCGAAGGGGCTGTTTGTCCTCACGAAGGAGTCCCGAGACTCAAACAGACGCTCGGGAAACGAGCCTTGTCTGTCAGTGACTGAGGACATCCCCCACGGGGAGCGGGAGAATCGCACACAGCAGGGTGATGCTCTCCCGGGGAGTCCCCTCCGCGCCTGGAATTTGGGATCGGCTAGTGGCCGCGATACGGGAATGAGTTCCTCTGGCAACACTGACAGTCCCGCCGGCCCCGGGAAACTGAAGTTTGATTTCTTTCAGAAGGTCCGGAAAAGCCCTTTTGTCCATCTCCGGTGGATGATTAATAACACATACACCGGCACAGATCTTCCCCTCGACGTTGCCCCAGGAGCCACGAGGCTCATCCCCCGGGGCGGGAACGGAATCGGGCCCTTCTCGTGTCGCGGATGAGATACTGCCCCAGGAGTGTGACCGTCTTAAACGCCCATCTCACCCATACCGATTTTTAATCTCTAAATCACAAAGGGACGCATTCTGTGCTCCTTAATAGAGCACAACGCCCATTGACTTCTATCCCATTGACTTCAATAGTAGTTTCGCTCCATTAAGGACTGCAGAATTTGGCCTAAACTGACCGCAATAATTTTGCTGCCGGCAATGGAGCTCCAAAGCCGTCTCTAATTAGCCGACTAGCAAGAATCGTTAAACATGCTCTACAATCCAGCATGTGCTACGTGGGGGCTGCGGAACAGTTGAGTAGTCCCGTTCAGACCTGGAGAAGCTTGGAAATCATGCGAGGAGTCACAGCTTGGGGACAAGGTTTTCTGACTAGCCACTTCATAGCTAATACGTTGGCAGGTTGCCTGACGAGCCACTTCATAGCTAATACGTAAGCATACGAGTAGAAGGAAAAAAACGCTTTGAAAAGGTTTGATCATAACCTCAGCTTTTCGCTCCTTCAAAGAAACATTTCAAGAATCACAGTACACACTGCTGCTTCTGTTTATCAAAGCTAAACCTGTTTAGTTGCGTTTGTCCATAATCTAGAGCACTTCTAACGAGTTATGCTGAGTTAGACACTGCCTACCAGCAGTGACTAGCTGTATTTGGGACTGGGATGAGTTTTACTACGATCTGGCACTCTTACGTCTAGCTTTCTGACTAGCAGCTTCTTCAGTACGAGGCGGGGGTCGAAGAGGTGGCGGGAGGGGGAAACACAACAGAAACAAACTCAGTCCTCTTTAGCCGAACTGATCTGTAAAGGCACTTCCATTACCCTACGGTCCTGTCATTTCTGGGCACAGTCTTCTCCCTCAGTTACGCAGTAACTTCTACCCAGCAGGGTGAAGAAATCTCTCTCTAAGATTGTCACTGAATAGCTTAACTCTTAGAGGTTTATGCACGTATACTTGAATCCCTGCGGACTGTCTATTAACTGCAAATTTTAATTTGGAAAACAGCATTTTTTTCAATTGAGATAAAATAATCAATGAGAATGGTGCAAAGTGAAATGCATCAAGAGAAAAAAATATGCAATTGTTATATGACATAAACTTATAAGACGATTCCCTACAATATCCTCGAAGAACTAACCTGTGTGAGAAGAAAAAAAGGCCCGAAATCTCTAGGGAAGCCAGTACATTAATACTCTATTTCTTTTAAAATGGGTTCGGAAGTTTTGGTCGGTATTCTAGGCAAAATATGTTCAACAGATGATAGTGGAGATGCAGCCAGAAAACAACTCCAGCTATTTAAACTGCCAAATGAGACATAAAGCTGCATTGTAAAAATCATCTGGAAAACAGGTTTTTCTATTGAAGTCTCTATGTGTTAATTACTGTGATCTGGAAGAGCTCTGTATCTAAACGCCTGGAAGCCGACTTTCACCCCGCGTATGTAAATGAAGAAAGTGCTGAATCTAAGCCAGAGGGTTCATGTTCGGATTCATTTCCGTGCATGCCTAGACATTAATATGTGTTCATGTAGGGTTCGTACAGTACGAGGTGTTATTTCCTTATAAAGAAACACCAGGTCTCGCTTTCCATTCTCCTTACAAAATTATTCGCATTATTTATGCTACATTGAGCGATCTAATTTCTTCGTGATAGTCAGCTAATTGCTCTGGCAGGTAATTAGAAGCGGTTTACAACGCAAAGGGCTTTCGCGGTGCCCCTCGGATTATTAAGTTGCTCTGTAAATTATACCATATTTGCCGAAGAGAGGGAGGGGGAAGGGGCTGACGATCTTTTGAGAAGTTTTTCTGTGTTCAGAGCTGAAATACGTCGTATGTCCCCCCTCTACCAACACTTAAAAAAGTGGGGGGAGGGGGCTCTTCCAGGGCTCGGAGTCGAATTATTCTCAAGCACGCGATCTGAAGCCCATTTTGTTCGTGCTCACTGGTCCAGAATAACTTGGCCATAATGGCCGGGAATGGGCCAGGTCTGCAGCAAGCTTCCTGCGCCCTGGCAGCATCCAGCAGACATGTGGGAAAAGAATTACTTAAATGGGGACATCTGTTCAGTGTTGCTCATCTCGCTCCTGCGGCCAGGTCGGGTTAAGAGAATAACCTGTTCGCCACCTTGTCTCGTTCCCGCTGCTCGCCTGCCTCCGCTCCTTCTGCCATGAAGTTAATAAGGCTGCTGGGGTGGGGGTGGGGAAGTCGGTCGGGAGGGGGGTGATTTAATTGCTCTGCCATATAGGCAAATAACGACAGGGAAAGATGGCAGCTACATTGTCAGAGGAACAGTAAATATATCAATATTAGGGGCTCTCAAGTTAGGTCGCAGGAGTTCTGCGTTGAGAAGAAGGCTGTGGTGCACACCGAGTGCGCGAACCGACGTGGGTAAAACCTTCCTAGCTTAATGCTCTAGAGGGACGACTCTCCCGGAGGAACAGGGGTTCTTCCACTTCGCAAACAACAGCGAATGAAGATTTTTTTCCACCCATATCGACACTTTTGTGCAATTGGCAGAATACAAAAATAAGCAAAAGAATAGGTAGGCAAATAAATGGGTAAATGAAAAAAGAAGTCTGTACACAAGCAGGCATAGGTGGAAAGATCTCCTTTATGTATTCTGCAGGCTGTAGGACTTGTAGGGTACGTCTAAGTGTTTATCACACGTTCACAGATGCGTACAAATACCCAGGGCCACATGTAAATATACATACATGTTTGTATGTTTATAGCTAAATACGGATTTCGGGGCACGACCCGGCTACAGGCAGCCTGTCTAATTCGAACCTCTTGCCTTACACACCGATTTTTCAAACATATACTGAATCTTGTCACCCGCTTGTAAAGCTTGTACAATGATTTGAACACGTGTGTGGTTAAACTATCGGACCCAGAGCAGCTCCTAGATTATTTGTAATTAAACACAATTCCCAAAGTAACATTTATCTTCCCGAAACTGCGATTGCAATTGTCAACCGTCTGGAGGAGACGCGGGGTAATCTGGAAGCATTACCTCCTCTCCGAGCGGAGCGCGATGAAAAGAAATCAATAGCGCTGAGGAGAAGAATTTAGTAGTTTTTAACTGGAAGTGGCGTCTGGGAGAGAGTGATATATAATAGGTAAAAAAGAGAAAGCGGCTTAAATAAATCTGTTGGAGGAAGGAGGACCGAAGCGACCGGCTCCGCGGGCGTCGGCGGGGGCTCCATGCACTGCCCCACCCGGTGGCCCGTGTTCCCAACCTGGAGCTCCTCACGGCTCCGGCTCTCCCCTGTAGTGACACGACCGCCCAGGAACGGCAGATACAGCTATAATTCACCCGGGGGGGAGGGAAAAAAAAACAGGGGAGGAAGGAGGAGATGCGGATCCTATCCGGACGCACACCGACAGTGTAAACAGGGTGGGGGTGTCAAGGCGCCTTTTCCTCTCCCTCCCCAGGCGCTCACACCCCAGCGTGTGCACAGCGTCTTCCCGGGATAATCTGATTACAAGGACCTTTTGGAGGCGCAGCCAGTTTGCCTTTCTTTTCTTTTTTTGTTTTTTTTTCCAGAGGCCCAGGCAAATAAATAAATAATTAAATAAAAGCCGAAAGACACAGCACTGAGTGCATCCCCTCCTGGGGACTGAAGGCTGGCAGGCCGCCGTCTCCCCTCACCACCGAAGCCGCTCAGTGAGGAGTCAGGGCTCTGCCAGGCATCGCCCTGCCGGGTACCACAAGGGAGAGGCCAGGCCGCCCTGGCAAACGGGCACCGGGAAGGGCAGCGAGACGGGAAGCCTAGAGGAGTTAGCATGTACCTGGAACAGACATCTTTACACTAATGGAAGAAATAACGTCGGTAACCTACAAAAGCTGTAGATGTAGACACCGTGTCTGCTGCCTCCGGGCTGCACAGGGAACCTGTCTGCTAGCTCGGGTCAATAAAACTACCCAGTGCGAGAAACGTCCCAGGTAAACCTCAGCAAGGCAGAAGTGCGAATGGAGGTTAAGGACATTAGTCACCCCTTTGCTCAGTGACGGCAAGTTCTTGCTGGCTGGTGACTGATTTTTTTCATTTACATGCTATTCCCCTTTTTCATCGCCTCATCCAAGCCAAGCTGTCCTGCTGCTGGAGGGCTGGTTGGCACCCCTCTGTAATTCTTTCAGTTGACAGGTTGTAGCTGAAGGTGGCTGGCGGAGGGAACACCTATCACACCTCACCTTCCCAGAGGCAAACCCGGGGAAAACCCCCGACAGTGGCTTCCAGTGCGTGGATCCTGGAAGGGGCCTTGCTTCCCTTCCAGGAGTTTCTTTCCTTGCAGACCACGGGAATTGAGGTGGGAACCACCGGGAGCACAGGTGCCAAGGGCTTCGCCCTCTCTGGAAGCTTGCAGGGTGATGGACCTGAGCCAGGAAGGAGTGAGGTGGATCAGGCTCTACGGTGTGTGTCGGTAAATTGGAGCAAGGATAGCATAAAATGCGCTCCACAGCTAAAACTGACATTCAACATACAGTGTGGTCAGCAGCCACGTTAATCTGTCCAGCTATGTCGGTTCAAATAGCACAGACTGCTCCTTTCCCAGAGAGAAATCTTCCCCCCTGCACCCCGGCTATGCTGCCTGTAAGCAAATAATGACTCCTAGTACAGCGGTCTGTCTGTCCATATCTTTCTCTGCTCGCAGACAGCAGCGTGGAGGGTCGGGGTTTTCTCCCAGGAAAATCCCCCATGCCCACCCCCGCCGCCCAGAAAGGTTAGCGACAGCTATCCTCATGGCTAAAGTTCCGAGATTGCTAATGTATATTGTAGACACAAGATGTTAGGTAGACTTGAGCAAGTTGTTCCCAGGATGTAAATTAGGTCCCAAAAGCTGTTGTCCAAATCGAAGAAACAGAGAAATTAATCTGGGAGACTATCCATCATAGCCTGTAATAAAGGGAGCGACATGGATGAGACAGATGATATGATTAAGGAGCTGTGGTCGTTTTAATTAACTTTTTGCTGTCCTGTAATGATCAAACTGGTCAACAGACCCGGTCAATAAGCATGTTAATATCAAACAAATAAAACCAGGGATGATTAAAAACCTCCTGGTTTATTAAATTTGAAATTCAAATGAAATTTATGCTGCAGATGCATACAGAATGCTAATAGATTTTAGCTTTATTGGATCCCACAGGTTTTCAAGAAAGAGCACGAACATTTATCTACTCTCGTACATTAAACTTCAAATGGAAATAAAAAAAAAAGTTTTAATTAATTTGGGGAAAACCTCTCCTTCCTGCCCCCAGCCCAGCCCCCACCTGCATATAATGTTGATGTAGTGCACCCTTAAATGCAGCGGTCAATAACGCAAATGCAAACAAAATTGTAAGCTTCCTTAAATCCTTTTGCCCAGCAGGCAATGTATACAAAGGGAGGAAGGTTACAGATGCTGCCGTGGCGAATTCAGAAAAGATCAGCTCACCGCTCTCAAAGTTCAGAAGCTGCTGCTTTTCCAGTTTCGAGGAAATTATCAGAGTAGCAGAAGGATGCCACTGACAGGAGTTTAGTAATTTTTATTCGGTCCTGATGTGTTTGCCTTTTATTTGCTTCCCTCTCTGTTGAGTTCCCCTGTAAATACTCCCACGACTGTTTTTACAACGAGTTTTCCATAATTTCCAACGCGGTGCTTTTAAAGGAAAAGCGCGCTGAAAATTAAGGACTTTCAATCCTGAATAAAGAGTCGGGTCGAGCGTCGGAACAAACAAACACACACGAAAAAAGATCACGAAAGGACACGTTTCTCCTGAGCGGACAAGTGCAGACAAAATACTGACGGGCAAGGAAGACCCACCCGGCGAGGCTCTCCTCAAAAGAGATATATCACTAATGCCTTCTCCTTCCCCGGTGCATGGCAAAGTCTCTCAGACTGTCTGGGGATGAAAGGAACACGTGTCGGTCTTTTTACCTAACGTGGCACACCACAAAATGCGATTTTATGTTCCTCTAAAATCTAATGCTCACTATGCTTGTTTTGCTCTTACGCTTTCTGATCTACGTCTTAATAGTTCCTCCCCACTTCCAAGCAGATAAAAGAAGTCGAGATAAAAAAAGTTAATAAGCATTCATACAGGGGAGTCTCTCCAGGAAATGTTCTTCCACTCTTCGCGGTTGATGGTATTGATTAAGTTAAACCCGAAATTTAAACAAGTGTGCGTTAGATCTGTAAAATGAATATCATTATAGAAGGAGACCAAAGCAATGAAGTTAATTCTTTTTTATTTGTTAAACGGAGTTCCCTCCTTCCTCCACCCCTTCCTCCTTCTGGGCTGGCCTGTCACGCCTTCTCAACAGGCTAAAATCATTCAGAACAGCTCGCGGAAAGAAACGCGACATTTATGGTAACCGCCAGCCTACGGAGAAAGAAAGCAGTTCATTAATTTACTTCACTCTTACTTCAAAGTATGATAATGTACGTTATCCCCTTGATCAATAGATATGATGGACAGTCAATATCCCCACAACACATAAACGGGTCAAAACCGAGGCCAGGAGAAAGATTAAAAACAGTCCCCAAGAAGTAAGAACCTGAGAAAAAACCT
>VZRI01008070.1:875394-930189 GCA_013397515.1 Upupa epops | reverse complement strand
GGCTAGAGCCGTGACCCCCCGTGGGGCAGCCTGGCGGTCGCCTCCCCACCCCTTCGCAATGAAACCCGCCCACTTCGGGGTGCCCTTAGAGCGGAGAAAAAACCATGTCCTCCCCTCTCTTTCCCTCTGGAAACCGGCCCGCACCCCCGGTACAGCGGCGGCAGTGCCCCGACAGCCAGGGCCAGGTGGGCTGGGGCTGACCCGGGGCGGCGGGGAGGGGTGTCGGACGGCAGCTGCCGCCAGCCGTGGTCGGTATTACCGCACAGCGCAGAGCCGAGCCTCAGAACTGCCCCATTCCTTTCACTGCTCAAAGCCTTTCTCCCCGGGGCCGGGGCGGCAACGAGCTCACCTTCCCGCCTCCGGTTTGGGGTATAATTTTCTTTTTTTTTCTTTTTTCCCTGTTATTTTTTTTAATTATTATTATTATTTTTTAGATCGAACAAATCGTTTTCCTCCCAAAGTTCAAAATTTCATTCCGTTTGCCAACACATGTGTTGAATTCCCGTTTGAGTAAAAATCAGAAAATGCGCTGAAAATGATTTGGTTTCGAGTCGTACATTTTTAAACTCCAAACAAACGAAGAAGCATCGAGGATTTCAGGCGAAGTTGTAGCTCCAGTGCCAAAAAGGGAGGCCACGGGGACACACACAAGAAAACAAAATACTTGTAAAATACTTCTGAACCTATAGGTTGGTGCAACAGGGGAATCGTTCTAGATTAGCTAACAAATATAACTCCACCAACATATCGGTAAGAGGTGCAGTTGTCCAGGAGACGATTTTGTATAGGATTTTTTCTTGTAAATTACTTCCAGTAAATATTTGAAAATATATTGAAGTACACCTGAGTTTTTTTTGTTTTCCTTCGTTATTTTTTAATTATTATTATTATTATTAATTTTTTTAAATTTACTTCTTTTCCTGTAATAAATAAGCATCATTGTTGCAGTCCCAGTTCACTGCATTCTTTTTTTCTGGACTCGTTCCTTGGAGCATACATCAAATCACACTTCAGGATATAGGTTTTACTTGAATATTAATTTAGGTAGGCATACAACTGTAATTAAGCAAACAATATTTGATAAATGTTGAATGACATTTAATTTAATGGAGCATGTACTTATTTGCATTTGCTGGCAGTTCAGGTATAGTTACAGTGAGAGTTCTCCTATATTTCATAAAGCGGGTTTGCCACAACCCATGTATTAAATAAACTGTCCAAGTGAAACTGAACTAACGTTGGCCTATGTGTATTTCCTGAAGATAATATTGATAAATGTTAATAAACACTCCTGACACTACATTAGTGGTTTGCAATGCTGCAAACTAATTGTCTCATTGTAATGTTGAAATAATTTGGATATTTCACATTGAAATGGAAAGCCCTTCGCTGGAACATTTTAGATTTGCATTTTAAATGCATGAAATGTAATTGATTTTTATCTGTAATATTTTAAATGGTATTAATAAACTCCAGATAAAACATTCTACCTTAGGTCAGACAATTGTTTTTCTTCTTTTAAATTTCTTCATTACAGGCAATGATTTGCTTTGAGCTCATGTGGCAGGGGTTGTTCTCTAAAGTTTCAGAGAAAAAATGGAAACACAACGAATTCAAGACTGTCATAAACTGTGGCACCCGGTGAAAGCAGATTTGAGGCATTAAAACCAATAACCTGGCATTCTGCTTCGTGGTTTTTCTAATGCACGAGTAGAGCGGGGAATAAATGAAGCAAACGATGTGGTGCTTCTTGCAGAAGCAGTGGTGTTTGAGGGGCTGCTTTGCATATACACCCACCCCTCGCACTTCGGGTTTGACGTGGCGCCAGATCCGCCGTGAAAGGTGATTTAATATGTAAAAGTTAAAGGTTATTATTGCTTTAGAAGAGAAAATAAAAAGTGGTCGCCGCTTTTATTTGTAGGTAATGTGTTTGTGGCTGGGAGCGGTGTTAATTGCCAGAGCAAGTGGTAACTTCTGCAGGTCCCAGGGGTGGGAAACTTCGCACTTAGGCGTGAAAATTCTCTTCTCATCCAGGGCCGTTTCCCTCGCAGCAGCAGCCGGCCGGGCCAGCGCTGCGCACTTGCTGCATGTGTCCTTTAAGTCCCGTCCACAGCTGTTCCTGGACAACAATAAAAACCACTATTGCTATGATTTCTCTAAACTTCTCCTCTTTTGCAGATAGAGCATTTGCTTAGTGTTTTGGCAAAAAAAGCCCCAAACCCACAAACATTTTTAACACAGGTTTTGGTGGAAAGGATGGGACGTGAGGGAAATGTTCTTCCTGTTTGGAAATCTGCAGTCTTGGATTACACAGGGAGATGATGCTCACTGTCGGTATATGAAAAATCGCAGCATAGCAGGAAGATCTCTTGAACACACATGTAAAGCACATCATTATTTGTAACCTAAACAGTGGGGTATTAAAATGTGGAGCTGAAAAGTGCAGACAAACCAACTACAAATACATTCAGTACTTTAGTTCTCTGCATGATGCAGGGATGAGAAAGATCTTTTAATGTTCATTGGAAACAGGAGTTGAGTTTCTCTGAGTTATGTTCTGATTTTGCTTCATTACAAATGCAATCATCAGAGGCCTACAAAGTTTCCTACTGAAATAAAAACCAGTTAGCTCTGTTCTTGTTTTTCTTTTCCTTAATTCTTTTTCTCCATATAAGTGAGTGTCATAGCAGCACCTGATTTCCCTGGTGGAGCTAGAGTCAGCATTTATATTACCCGAAAAATTTAGTTCTGATAGAATGTGTTGAACACCAAGTGAGAGGGTAAATGGACTAGGGGGTAAATTCTACTCCTGCTTCTCTAGTACCTGCCTGAGAAGAAATCCTTACCAGAATGTCATTATCCAGGAGCTTGGTGGTTTAGTTAGGACATGGGTTGCTCCTTCTCAGGGCAGCCTTGCAGTGGGATAGAGCCAGTGACAAAAACTCATCCTTCCTTTGGGAAGGAGCTTCTGCTTCGTCCGTTCCAGAGCTGCCGGTTTGAATTGGTGCTGTGTGAGAACACACATATTTTTTCTTTCCTTTACCAGCAAAACCCAGCACTTGAAGGCTGAATAGCTCCTCTTTGTAGTTTATTTACTTTTACTAAACCCTCCAGATAAGGGCATTCAGTTGTTTGGTAGGACCCGGGAACTTGTCTCTGCGTTGTGCACATCAAGGTAGAGTTAAACTAGTTTGCTGACCCACAGGTCAAACCAGTGTCCATCAATTTACCTTCCAAATGCCTTCAGATGATTGTGGCCATTCCTGTTTGCTCTCTGACCTTTTAAGTCTCTCCCCTTCAAGCTCGTAGCAATGTCTACCGTGTCTTGCGTTTCCCATTATTCCGGCTTTTCTCTGTCATTTTCCAGTTTAAATTTTCAATACAGCAGTGATATGAGATGGGCGAAACTGAAGCAATTTAAATCACTAGTTAATTTCTTCCTTTCCCTCTACCCTCGGCCTGTGACTGTCACAACTAAACAGCCATCAAAGCGTGTTGGCTTTTCCTTTGCTTCCGTTCCAGGAACGTGATAGTAGAATGTGAGAAATGAAATCTTGAACACTTTATTTGTGGGGGCTGATGTCTAATCCAGCTGTCAGCACCCTCACAGCTGTAAGGGCACTGGAGTAAGGATATTTGATGCAGTTCAACAAATCTTTCAGGGCGAATGGTTATAAGTATGCACTTGCAAAACCTGTCACACTTCAGTTATGGCACTGTGAAGCGACCACTAGTTTAGCTTCGGGAAAAAAAGAGCTACGGAGAAGGTGTGATCAAATTAGGTGTGCAGCTGTTCACATTTTCACCAGACTTATGATAAAAGGACTAAACTCTTTTGCATTTCTTAACAGGCTTTGCTTTCTCAGCTCATTCCATTACACTTTGTTTTATTATCCATTATATATATATATATTTATATATGTATGTATGCATATATGTGTGTATATATATATATATATAAATCTTCAAGGTTTCCATGGAAGAAAGAACTTTCTTTAATATCTGCTGTAAAGTGTAGAACACCAATTTTTTGACTACTGTATACGTGATTTCTTTTCCAGCAGGCCGTCTTGAAGTGTATGGGGAGACTGTTACACATGAGGAAGGTGTACACTGAGAAAAACTGCATCACTTAGTACAATTACTGTTTCCAGTTCTGTGATTTTCTATCCACTGCTTGGAATTACTCACATTTTATACAAAAAAAGGAGTTAGTAAAATAGGAGATAATGGCAAACAACACTGTGTAAGAACTTCAGGGGAGAACTCTAAATACAGTCTAACTCCATTTTACACCTATGGATTTTGAAACAAACTGGGACCCCACATTACTCATGAGCTGTGAAAAAAATTGCAAGGATTGTATTGCATTTTGTGGGAAGTCTGGTGGGAGGTTGGAAAATGGACCCATCTTCTGGGGAGGAACTTGGGTCTTGGCATTTGGAGATTTCTGTTTTTCAGGTTGAGAGGTATCGCTCTGCAAAATGCAAAAAGAGTCCTGGAGCTCTGCAAGTTCAGCGGGTACAGTGTCTCTCACCTCAGGGTAACAACTCCAGCCCAGGGCCCCAGGGCTTCCTTTAGAGTCCGGGACGGAAGGGCTCTGTGGGCTTGTCATACTTCTCAAGTAAACTCATCAAGTAGTGACACAGAAATTTCATTCCTGATTAGGCAAAGAGCTGCAGATGGGCGGGAGGGTCTTTCGAGAAGCTTTTACTCCTGGGAAGAAGTAACGTCGTGAAAGTTTCCTTTGCGGGGACGAGGAAGCGACTTTAATTTTGTTCTTTATTTTTGTTTGTCGGCACCACGCTGTTCTTTACGGCTGGCCACATCTCTTGGGACTGGTGCATGTGTATGCACGAGTCCATAAGCCCGATGCAGCCTCCAGCTGCACCTTGCATTGCGACGGAGCCTTCCGCTGGCCATTAAGGCACTTAACTCGCCCATCCGGGCTGCTGAGGGCCGACGGGCTTTGCACCTCGACGGCACTTTCTCCGCATCGCTGCACGGCTGCTTCTTTCGGAAGCGAGAAGTTGCCACTTCACGCTTCTCTTTTTCCCGTCCCGGCCTCTCGCCTGGTGTTTCTCCCCATCGTTGTATGGATGTTTTGGTTGGTTTGTTTTTCTTTCGGGAGGAGAGTGCTGCTCCGTTTCTGTGCCACGGACACAGACACTAGAGTGTGTGAAGGCTCTGCTGTCCCGCCACGGGCTTGCAGCGCCACCCGGTGTGTGCGCCCCGTCGATGGCGGGTCCAGCCGCCTCCGCCTCTTCTTCCTCTCCCGGGGGCTGCTCCGTGAGGACAGGGGGACAGAGCTGCACTGGACTGGGCAAGGGATAGCGGAGGGAACCCTCCCCCCTTGTGAGAGCTCCAGGGAATAATCTATCCGAGCGTTGCGTACCGCACCTCCCTCTGCAGGCTCTGGCACCGCACAGGTCCTCTCAGCAGGGGACGGGACGGGTAGGCGTCCGCAGCAACCCGAGCACCCGAAGCTCGGCGGCAGGTTGTCGAGAGGTTTCCGGCGGGACAGGAAGATGTTCACATCGAGGATGAAGAAACACTGGAATGCGAAAGGGGCCTCTACGACAGATTTGGGATCTGGTTTAGGGTGTTTCCTCACGGAATTCTCTGAAAGCCGTGTGAGGGGGAGCTGACAGGGTGATAACGGCTTTTGACCAAGCTGCTAAGCTCATTCACGTCATGTAACGCTAGGTTGGAGGTGCCTTTTTGTTTTACTGGGGAGACCTCAATCCCAAAGAAACGCCTCATGTTTTGTAAATCCAGCTTCTCCATATCGCTCGGCTGTTCTCTACACCGGGCGTGTGCGTGGGAAAGGCAGGTGTACCCACTAAAGTTGCTCCACACTTAATTAACGCTGCTCCCGAGCTCCAAGTCTCATTAGAAAGCTTTTTGCTTCTTCTTTTTCCTTCTGTTAATTAAATTCTTACAACCTTGTTGGGGCAATAAATGTCACAGGAACGTCCCGCGCTGCAGCCCCGCAGGAGGGACCTGCGGCAGCTCCCGGGCTTCGGGGCTCTTGCGGGGTGTGACAGAGACAGCAGCGGAACGGGCACACCGAGCAGAGGTGTCCTCTAAGGGTAACGGTGGTCAGCAAGAAAAAATACCTTTGGCCTGCAAGCTGCCGGCTTTCCTGCCTCATACTGCGAGGAAAAGAGTTGATCGCGTTTTGCGCTGCTCGGAGAACGAAGTTTTACTGCTCCGAAATGCAAGAGATTTCCTCCACCCGCCCTTCGCTGCTGCCCCTTTTTACCTAACTCGATTTTTTTTAACCCCTCAGTAGCCTCCTCTCTTCCACTCTTCAGATAATTTTTTTTTCAGACTTATACCTTATATGTCCAACTTCACAACAGGTACCAGGGTTCTACTCATTGCGCTTTTCGATGTGGTGTGAACACGTTGCCTAGTGCTGCAAAACTTGCTCTTTTAAAAAACTAAAATCAAACCTAAGTCAAACCAACACACACAAACCCTATCCCAGAAAAATTTGCCTCCTCGGAGCCAGGCCAATCCTGTGTTCCACGCCTCTAGAAGGGGAAAGCAGGTAAATCACAACTATTTCCCTGTAGGCATTGCTGGTTTCTCTGGTAGACAAACAACTTTTAAAGTGGAATTGCTGAATAGCAAAGGGCGCCAGATTAGGTGAGGACTTTATCTGGGCAATGCAAACAGGCTGTCTCAAGGAGGAAATCCCTAACTGGTAAGGAAATGGTATTTGAAATGTCAGGAAGAGACAGTATCGCTGTCTGCTACTCGTGTTTGCTTTGCCTGGGACAGTCCAAACGTTACCACAGTAAGAATGGGGCTTAATTTGCTTATCTATATAGATACATATGAAAGAGCAAAGCCAAACTGGGGAAACACTGGAATAAACAGTTTTGTTTGCTTACGGTCCTGAATACAACACCACACTGCTAACTGCACAGCATCTCCTGGATTAGAGAAAACACAGGTCTCATATTTTAGAGAGATCCAGAGCAGGACTTTGTCCCTCCAGAGCTTTGGTGTCACTGACACAGTAATGCAGCTTTTGGGTAGCAGCCAGGATTTATCCGTCTCATGCACCGAGCCTAAGATTTCCAGCAGTCTTCTCTTTTAATGCCCACTTTGACACTGCATCATAGCTACTTTCAATTAAACTCAACAGCCTGTGGGAGCAGCTGCAGACTAAACTTACCTCCCAATTTGCCAAGCACAGAATTTAGACGAATGATTTGAAAACAGCCAGTTTTTATTACAAGAGCCACCAAGTTTTTATTACAAGAGCCACCAAGAATTCTGGAAGATTTGGATCCTAAAAAATCTACTCTCACAAGGACATCATTGAGAACACAGCTGCAGTATATATCTACCTAATCGTTTGTGTCTTTACCCTTCATGACACAGAAAACCAAACATTCAGTCTGACCTGTTTCTGCTAATAAATGTAAAAAATGTTATCGATGTCAAAGTCATGATATGGATCCTGCTTCTGCTCTGAATAGCTGCTGTGTACCCACACATGAGTTCAGTTACCAAACAGAAGGTATGCAAGAGTTTGTAATGTTTTATAGACGCTAAATCATAACCTGGCTAGCATTTATATTCATGTCAGGCCCTGGTAATTTTCACTTGCCATGACAGACATTATGGTTTTTTCTGAGTGTGTGAGTCACACAAGAAAGATGATGGACCTCTCTCCTAGATATTCGCCAAGTTTCCACACCTCTACCCTCCTGTCTCCTGGCAGGTAAATATTCCAAGGTACATTTTATTCAGCGTCATGGCGTATCAGAGAATGGCTGCAAAAAAACCCATCACAAATACAGTCCATTTTAAAGACAGATAAGGAGAACAGAGCTTCCTCCTTTTGCCTCAGTATTATTGTTCTTAAATATACAGTGGGCAATGATATTTCCTCTTGTCAACAACACTACATAACATTATCGCATTATTGCAATGAAATCGTGTTGCCTGCTAGAGAAGACACATTCAGACTGTTTACTTCCAATATCTTTCAATTAAACTGGAATAAAAGATGAAAAAAGAATAAACCCATGATTAGTACTTAGAAATCATTTTTAATTTTATTTTTGAATGGTATTATTTCTGTGTTCTGTTTTGATTTTGTAGTTTGGTAGAAGAAAGACGAGTTTGTTTTATAATGTGATTGCTGGTGTGCTATCAAAAGGCTCATGGCAGAAACAGCGGAGCCTAAAACCCCCTCCAAAATCCATGAAAATATTCACAGCAGCAGTTCTCTTAGCGTAAACAGTGGGAAAGGAGTAAGAAAGAGACAAAAAATAATTTTCAGCCTTTTCAAAAGTACTTAACGAATTGCACTTAGTGATTTTGGATTGAGCACGCATTTTGCCTCCTGCAATATATTCAAAATAAGAAGTGTGGATTTTGCCATTTGGCAGCAGGGAAAAATGCACTCGTAAAGCCAAGGTTAATTCAAGAAAGTCATGTTACAAATACTTTCGTTTAATTTATGGTCGTCCTACAGGCACATAGGGATCAGAAAGGAATAGCTGCGTCTACTAGGTACATTTTTGGTGTGTAAGTTAGCCACACCTCCCCTATTAATAGCAGTCATCGTGATCTCGCTAAACCTGGTTATCCTTTCTAGCTGCCAGCTCTGGCCAACTGCAATGACTTCTCTGATAAAATCTGGTTAGTCTTTGTTGGAAAACTTTTCATTTTCATTGAAATACTGATTTTACCAAGACTTTGCCTGGATGAAGACAGAACTGTAGTCAGTAACACCTCATGCTGTGCCTTTGCAGTATGGTCCTGTGCACTGCTGGGAGAAGCAAGGGTCTTCAGTATGCAAAGATCCTCTGCCAACATGGATTTATCTAGCTTGGCATTTCAGTTTTCTGAGGCCTTTATTTCCAGAGGGGATAGAAAGTCAGTAAGACTTTTTCCCTTTCCACAGCTGCAAGAAAAACCGAAGATAAGACCAAATAAAGATAATAATAGGAATAAGAACAAAGGAACTTGATTGCTGCCAAAGCCAGCAAGCACTTATACCTTACTTCACAAGTTCCTGTGTACCTGTATGTGCATCTCTGTGCATTCCCTCAGGCATAAGAACCTGACTACCTTGGTGTCTTGTCCTGCTAGATCCATTGTGAGCATTATCCTGCTGATGTGCTTCAAGGATTGTCTGTGTACACAGGGGTTTAACTCCCCACACAAAGTGCAGGAAACTGCTTTTAATGAACTATGAGTTGCCTGCTACAAGGATGTATTGCCATTTCCTATGGAATCACCACTGCCTGGGATCATACAAGGTAAGGCTTCAGAGTAGTCAGAGCAGACATGACAAAACCGAGGAGAGAGCACTATTTCAGTCACACGGCCTCTAGGCATTACCTAACTGCTAAATGCATACAAGCAAAACTAAGCATTTTCTCTAGAGATTAGATGATGCTGGGTTTCTCCTGGATTTGTGCCAATCAACAGAGACCTGTATCTTCATAGAGATGTGAACCCCTATGAAATCTGCTTTTGTAACAAGACCATTTACAAATCAGCGGTTTTGGATAGATACTCTAATGCGTAACGTGACATGAGCTTGGCTTTCTCAGCATACAGTAATAATTTCTACTACCCAGCTGCTTATTTTCTTCATTTTCTGAAAGCTAATTACTCCTGAGCACAGCTAACAGATACAAGTGTTCTTGTGAGGAGAGGTACAAAGGCAGACTGGCAGTTTGAACTGTTGGCAGTGATTTGTTTCTATGAAAAAATCACTTAAGAATGAAGACAATTAACTTTACATGTGCAACACTGGCAAACAGGATCTCAGACACTTAGAATAATCTTCACCTTTTTTGGTTTATTTAGTAGTACAAGAACATGTTCCTGGTATGACTTAGACTGTTTGTTTTCTTGAGGTTGCATTTACAGTGGACAGGTACCTTTCCTGTGACATAAAGCTGATTTGTGTAACTACGGTAGTAGGACGGAGTATTCTAGTGAGTGAAATTAAGAGGGGAGCTATAGAATGCTAACCCCACACTCATCAAGTAGTTAATTAACAAAAAACTGTTCAACACAGAGCCTGGTACGTATAGGTTTGCGATCTAAAGTCACTCAAATGCACACAGTTACCTTAAAAGGTATTGCCTTACAACCCAGTTTCTACCTGCTAATTTTGATGACAAGATAAGACCTATTTTGAGTTGTTTGCAAAACTACTCAGAGAAGTTTTTCACATTTGTAAAGTGGTTTCCAGGCGAGTGTTAACATTTATTTCCTGAAAATAACACTAAAATGCTGAAGCAGCTAGTTACAAATCACAAGAGAAGTCCAAACCAACGTAGTGATTTTCTCTTTCCTGTATTTATGACACAAAAAGGTCTTTTTAGCAATGATGTACACAACAACCAGTTCTATTATTAGCATGGGAAGAATGTGTGAAGGCTTCAGTCAACATTGGCAGTCTTGTGCTGGGCGCTCAGGTCAATGCTTGTCCTGACTCCAGAAAAATAGAAGAGTGTGTTTTTACAGAATGATAGGCTAGACTCCCCCTCTCTGGCAGAGCTCAGGTGGAGGTAACCCTATGGCAGCAAGCGTCTACTTGAGGATTTGTTAAAAAGCAAACAGCTTTCATAAAAGCATATTCACACTTTATTCCCTAAAGCATCTGAAACAAGTCAAAACAAGTGAGAAGGACAAGAGAGTGGAGGGCCCAGACAAGCAGCAGTGTCTATTTGCAAGGTAAGTGACTGTCCCAGTTGAAGGATCCCAACTGTTCCATGGTTTGGGCCTTTCCAGATTCCAAAATGCAATCAGATATTTCCAGCTAGACCAGCAGTTCACTACACTGCTTCACACAAGGAAAGCTGTTAGACATTATGCAAACAGGCAGATAAACCCTTCTCACAGTCTCAGCTTGCATCAGCAGAGGGAGAAAAATGCCCAGAGCAAAGTGACATGAAGACCTGAGGTGTAAAGCATCCTGAAGAAGACAATCAAGGTAACAGAAATTCAGAAGTCAGATCTTACTACAGAACAAAATACACTAAGATGAAACATTATGAAGCTTAGGTGTAAGAAATACAAAGATGAAACATTATAAGCTCATCTTTAAACAACACAGTCTCTCTATTCAGAGATGGGAATCTAGCTTGTCTCTCAATAGCCTTCCTTTACCTCTCTTCCATCCCCCCTTCCATTTATCTCTTGAAAGAAGAGTCTGGTTTGTCTTCATGTGTATTCTCATCTGACGGTTTTATAGGGGAGCCTCCTGCCTGCAGTGCACACATAAGGTGCACTTTGGAAAGCTAGATGCAGAATTAAATGTTGGAAGACATCAAGAAGGAAGAGTCAGATAGCTTGGAGGAGTCCCTAAGGCTGGTCCAAAGAGCAGACAATAAGTCACAATGAGAAATTCTGACATGCCTGCTTTCAGCGTATAAGGGCAGAGGACTTTTATTTGAGTGTTGCAGACATCTGCTCATCATTAAATGATCCTATTCTAAAAAAACCCAGTCTTGTCAGGATGCATGGCCTGTGTCTTGTAAAAGAAAGAAAGAAGTGATTACACCTGACGAATTCACATAAAACCAAGAATCTTTTCTGGCAGTCATTTGAGCCTCCCTGTTTGCTGTCCTGGCTGAAATGAGCATTTTGTAGAAGTTTACAAAATTTTAACAGTCACTGGAATTAAAATAACTAATTACTGGGATCATCACCAAAGGCTGCAGTTAAACTCTTGCTAACTGTAAGTCTTCAACCACTTCAGTTCTAAAGCCAATAAAATGTGCTCTAGGCAGGAATTATCCTAAGGGATTACCTGATGTATACTGTGAGGTGATCGCAGCAGGGACTAAACAATGAGTTCACTGACTCTGAATCTGTGAGATAAGCCATCGAGTGATTAGCAGAGTTATTTGACTGCTGGAGGCTGCAGGGTACTCTGATCCATATTTAACATTTCAAACTTGGTGAGAGTTGGAAGATGCTGACCCTGAACTCATGCTTTTATTCTGGTGAGGACCACCGTTAGCCCATGCTAAGGATATTATTTGGGCAATTAGGTTTGAATGGGATATTCATTTACCCTTAGATGTTTGTACAATAAATTGAGATTAGTTTAGTTTATTCCTTGATCATTTTGTGAAACCTGCAGTTTGAGAAAAACTCATTTTTGGCCAGTTTTGTTAATTCATTTCTTTAATTAATCAAAATGTTCTTTGAGAAATGACATGCTGACTTCTGCAGAACTTTCTCCTAGGGTTGGTGCAGGATCATGTTCCTTTTTGAATCTGATTCATGGCCCACTAAAATTTATAGGGCCCATTCATTAACTATAATGAGCTTTGAAATGGGTCCCTTGTGAAAGGTATTGCTCAGATGAGAACAGATGCAATCATCTTTGGATTTTTAAACCATAAGCTTGAACTCGAAACGTTTGCATTCACATCCAAGTGTGCTGACTTAGAAGAAGAGGTAATTGGAACAGTTAAATGCATCTGTCTATTAACTTTTATGAGTTGCTTCTCTAGGAAGCCCTCCTGCTAACAGATGCATAAATGGAACTCTGCAAGGGTTTGCTCTGGTGGTGTTGTGTTCAGTTTGCTCATGAACCACCTAGAGTGGGAAAAGTGTGTGCTTGTTAAATTTCCAGAAAATGTCAAATTGAGAAAGATTGCGTGCTGGAGGACAGGACTAGCATTCAAAACGGCCGTGACTAACCGGATAAATTGTCTGAAAGAATAGGGCGCAATTCAACAGCGGTTTGTATGCTCTAGCAACTAAACTTAGTGGGGAATAACCAGTTGCACAAGTACAGGTGGTGGTCTAAGAATGATAACTGAGTAGGCGGCACTTCTATGGAAAGAAAGGTAAGGGGTTATGGTTGAATGAAACCTCGGCTCAAATCAGCTGTTACGAAACATCCTGAGATATGCTAGGCAGGAATATAGAGTTTAAAACATGGTAAGTAATCCTTCTGCTCTGCTCAGCACTGGGAATGCCCCAGCTACTCTATGTTACCTGGCTTTGGGCAAAGGACTTAATGAAGACTGTGTGCCATCTGGAAAACGCCCAGGAGAAAACAAAGATAGTCAGCAAAGATGATTTAGACTAGATATCAAGGAAAAACAGTCCCTTCAACATTAAGAAAAGTCAAGTGAGAGACTGCTGATTGTTAGGCATTGTCAGCATTGGAAAGCATAATGAGCTGTTTGAATAAGCATTGTTCATGAATGACACTGGTGCAGCTGATCCTGCCTTGAGGACACACAGGTTCACCTTCTGGGTCTATTCCAGCCCTCTAGTTCAGAAAAGTTTATGTCTGGATGACTGGCTGTGGCAGAAGTCATAAGAATCACCTTGTTCACACCTGTGAGCTAGTGAATGGTTTCAGATTTGTCCAAACTCATGTCAAAAAGAGAGAATTTCAAAACTTGAATCCATGAACTTGTTTTTGTGCAGAAAGCCTGCCCAGCCTGTTCTCTTCCTGATATAAAGCATGACCTGTTGTTTCAGTCCTGCTGTGACTGTCAGCCCGGGAGTGCTGTTGCTGCCCAACCGTTAAGGCTCGCTTTTATCAGCACGCTTTGTGGGAGGCTTCATTCTTCTTGGTGGTCGTTGCAGTTTGGTTGTTGTGTTGTTTTTTTTTTCAAAGAGCACTGCAGCTCCACTGGTTAAGAGGACCAACCATTTGGCTTATCTGCAGGTTTGACCCAGTCCATGTCTTGAGCAGATTCCCTATATTGGTCTTGATTTCTTTTGATCTAGCTGCAGTACATGAGGGGTGAATGTGAGTTAATATCGCATTGAGCATCCTCTTTGCACAAAATGGTATTAACCTACATTCCTGTTATTGTGAGTAATGCGGTTTCATGACACTAATGGAAGAAAACAAGCTCATTATATTCAGCAATTATTTTTCAGCTTATTCTCAATGATTGAGGTGAGTATTTGACTTGAGGTAAACTGTTTGACATGGTAGCATATCACATATTTTAAGCTGCATTCAGGGAAATATTATTCAGCAGCTTTTCTTTGCTCCTGAGATAAAACAGAAGATTCAGATTTTTTATTTTTGACTCTGGTTACCTGAACAATTTTTTGGTTATGGAAAATAATCTAGATAAATTTTCTGTATTCTTTATTAATGTATAAAAACCAAAAACATGCAAATTTGTTCACACATTTATTTTAAAGTAAAGCAAATTGAGTACACGTCTTTCTATTTTATACATTACCCTTTGATATGCAGAAAAGCTATCCTTACCAGAGAAAGTTGAGGGCCTGCTTTAGGTTGCCCACTTACAAGTCTAATAAATCTGTTCAGTGAGATTGTCCTGTGCTTATTCGAGTTTTTTTGCCCCATAGTGTGAATTTCATAGAATCATAGAATCATTAGGGATCGGAAAGGACCTCAAAAATTCATCCAGTCCAATCCCCCTGCCACAGCAGGATCACCTAGACCAAGTGGCACAGGAACACATCCAGGTGGGTCTGGAACATCTCCAGAGAAGGAGACTCCACAACCCCCCTGGGCAGCCTGTTCCAGTGCTCTGTCACCCTCACTGGGAAGAAGTTCCTTCTGATATTTCTATGGAACCTCCTCTGTTCCAGCTGGCACCCATTGGCCCTTTGTTATGTTTTAGTAAATGCTTTTAGATGATGGATCTGCCCTAAAGTCATATATGGGCCATACCTGGCACACACTGTTTAGAAGCACCTCAGATATTGCTACTTATTTCTGTCAGCCAACCTGCTTTTCAGACAATTTATAGAGTTTGTCAAGAATCCATATTTTATTAACACTTTTTGAACTCTTGGTACACAATTTGGGGTGGTGGGTGTGTCTGAGGGAGTCAGTAGTCTCCTACTACAGGTTGAGATTTCCTGTTCTGGGCATCTGGCTGTGCAGAATACTTCACAACAACTGGCAAACTGTGATTTCTTCCAGAAAATGAGCAGTAGGCAACCCTTGAGAAAAGCATGAAACTTTGGTGTTGTTACATGGTGAGTACTGATAGTAAAAGTCTCCATCCTATCATGGTGTGCCAACCACATTGCCATTTAAATTCAATGATGACAAACACGATGAAGAAGATGCAGGCATTTAAATAGTTACAGCCCTCAAGATTCTCTGCAAAATGTGACCCTCATGACAAATATTTTTATACAATCTTTTCTCCTCATTATCATTTTCCTATCAGTTGGTCTGAAGACACTTTACTGGTAGAGGTAGCTATCAGTAGTACAGATCTACACAAAGAGAAAGTGAAGCATAGGAATTAAAGCTTTAGGATGTTCATGGCAGACAATTCGGGGGCAGAATACAAATCTCTATAAGAAGGATCTGTAGAAACTGAAATAGGGATTGGGAGTGGTTAAAGACTAACTATAATTTGATCTGAGCTGAGCTAAGTGGTCTGAAACCAGAACAAACTATTTTAATTTGCTTAATTTAAGCTTCCAGATCAGGTTCATCACTACAGTCCTTAGCACTAAGAGTTCAGCCTAATGATTTAAACTACCTCTTACAAAAATGAACATAAAAACTAGAACAACAATTTAAGACTATACAGCTAATTAATTATATCTGTCACGGTTAGCTCCAAGGGAGTCTGCTCAGTTGCATATTTTATGGAGAAGGAAAAGAGGGGGTAAGCACTTGAGTGAAAAGCTGAAAAATTACCTGCAGCTCACATTCATATTCAGCTCAATATAGAAGGGGTGTATTTATTCTCTGAAGGCAGGAATACTGATCAACTTAAAAGATTCCTAGTCTTAAATAGGTCCAATTTACTAGGACGGGGGGGTGGAAGGCTGTAAAACCACAAGGTCAGGCAACACCCTTTTGATACTAACTGCTTTTTATTTGCCCCTCCTCATGACAGCTCATTTCTAAAGAAGACCTCAAGCTACTGATGTTTTATGGCAGTGTTTGTGCATTTACTAAATTAAAATATGCCTCATGTCTCGCCATCACTGCTGGTGAATTCGTATTTTTTTTCCATTGGTAACAACAACAATAAATGTGCTTAGTGCTGCTGATGGTTGGTAAGTGATCATAATGCAGGTTCTTCCCTTCCGGGCAAAGAGAAGAGCTTGTTGCACCAGCTGAAGAAGAAATAAGAAAAGCTGTAATGAATCAGCATGGTCAGGCAAGAATTGAAATGGCTTTGAAATCTTCTGAAAGGCAACTCTGGATATGCAAATTTAAGAAATTAAAACTGCTAAGATCTATTTCTGCAAGTCTGCAAAGTATTTCAGTGCAACATCTCTGACTAAATAAGGAGACAGTGTGCTTTGGTAGGTCTGCTTGACTAGATGAGCTGCATCCGTTCAGGATCCTAGTATAATGCTTCTCTCATCTGATAATGCTCTGATGGCAAAACCTGGCACTTTGCTGATGATACCTTTCCACCACGGATGGGGAAACCACAGGCTCTTTCACAGGGTTGAGTCTACGAGTCAAATCAGTTGAGTTTGGTTCACATGGTCAATGTGTAATCCAAACAAAACAGAGGTCTACAGAGCACTGAGAGCGTGCTGGACACCCAACTAGGCAACAATAGTCCTTCAGATGTTAGGAGATATTGTAAAGTAACAAAGAGGCCCCTTGCTCCTTTCTTTAAGGTTAGGTAGCTGAGTCATCTCTGTGCTGCGACCTCCTCGGCTTATGAGTATGAGGTCTGAATTCTCCTGTTACAGACAGAACTTGAAGGGCTTGTCTATCTGGAGAAATTTACTGCCAGAACTATGACTGCCTTCACGGACATACTTATTCCTTCCATCCCCATGGGGAATTACAGTGGTATAGTTATGCTGGTAAATTTTCCCATTTAGACAGGCCCAGACATCACAAGAAACACTGCTAAATTAAACATTTCTCCTGGGGGAGTACTGTATACACATACTTTCATCAGGCTTTGGTCATACCTAAGCACACAATAAACAAGTTTAAGAGACAGCAACCTGCAGTTGTGTTACAAGGAGGTTTTTTCCCTACCATATTCTCTCATGAATCATTCACTCTGTAAACCTTAACTCAGCCTTGTGCACCACTGCCAGCTCTGACCCTGGACCAAATTTTGTGAAGGAAAAACCTCCTAGATGAATGTGTACAAGCAGAAAACCCTAAGTCTACACTGGAAATAATGCAGTCAGGTTGTTATTAGTGCAGGATAAAACTCTGCTGGGATTTATTTTACCTTTTCTGGAGCCAGATGGTAATATCATGCTGCTTTTTTGCAGCTTAGACAGCTGCTAGATAAAGAGTTGCATAGTTTTTGCACTATGTAAGTTCTCAGAAAGTAGTGTTAGACCAGCAGCAGAAAATGCATGAAAATAACATTTTATATCTCTTTTCTAAATACATTCTCAGGAATCTCATGTTTTGAGCTAATTTAGCAACAATGCACCACACAGCCCCTCTTTAGTGGGACAGGGTGGGGAGAAAACAGGCTCAAAGGTCAAGACAAGAGGCAGGGAGGGCTCACTCCCCCATTATGATCACAGACAGATCACAGATTCCATTTGGAGGACAAAAATGAATGTATTTTGAATAAAATCCTTCCTGGATTTTGTTTGTCCTTCTGGAAGGACAGGGAAAAATGCAATCAGATCGAAAATACCCCCCAACTTTTCTCTCATTCCTCCCTTCCTGGGTTCAGCACTGCTACCTCCACCCCGCCAGTGGTGAGCAGGGAATGGGCGTTTTGGTTAGCCCTAGTCTGTTCCGTGTAGTTTCTACTTCTCCTTCCTCAGGGGGAAAACTCCTCACTGCCCTTTCCTGCTGCAGCGTGGCTTCTTTCGCACAGGACACAGTTGTTCATTAATTTCTCCTATCAGTGTTGGTCATTTCTGTGTTCTGTAATCATTCCAGTGATGGATTGCTCCAGTATGGGCTTCCCTCAGAATCACAGACTGCTTCAGGGGCCACCTCCTGCTCCTTCCTGGGCTGCAGGCAGGTTTGTCCTCCACCACCTTTTTCTCAGGGCTGCAAGGGCTCAGACTGCCATCTCACTGCAGATGGAAGAAGAACTGTTCTTCTGGCGTGCCCTTCCCTCTCCTTCCTCACACTCCAGAGTGTTCACATGGTTATCTCTCACATCCCACCCCTCTCCAAAACAAAAGAACTCCCAAAACAAAGGAACTGGCCCAACTGGTTTCCCCATTCTAGGTGCTTTATCAAGGAGGTGCTGATTGACTCTAAAGGTGGGTTCATCTTGGAGCCTGAGGAGCTTCTGAATCTACTTATAGAAGCTGCATTTGTAGCTCTTTTTCTCTTGCTATTAAAACCCTTCCAGACACAAATCTAACCACTGGATTTTTACTTTTGGTTTAGATTCCTGTAGATATCAGAAGGCATATGATGTGCATAGAAGCCCATGTGTTCTCAGAAATGATGGATAAAAAACTACTCAAAGTGAATGCAGGGCATAAGTATCTTGACTTGATCAAGGCTGTCTACTCAGGAGTAATCTTTCACCTATCACAGTAATACCACACACCAGTGCACACCATGCTCTCAGTTATGGACTCTTAAGCAGATGAGGGCCAGATGTAGACTTCCTCTGGCTCTCAGGGTGTTAACTGATGAAATCACCTTCTAGATCTTCTCAGTGGTCAGGAAACTCATGACTGCCTGCCCCTCTATGCCGGGTTTACCAGTTTTTTCTGGATTTTAAAGGCAAATACCAGCTGAAACATACTTTAATGTTTTAATACATGACTTAGTTCAAACAAACAAAATGAAAATACTCAGAAAATCACCAAAATCCCAACAGCCTACCCTCTATGTGCTCTAAAAATATTACACAACGTGATCTGTACACAAGACTTATTTGGACAATGGTAACGTTACTGGGTAGTGGATCTGTCCAGACAAATTCTAAAAATACTACTTTGAAAGAAGCCAGTGAAACAGCTACTTGTATTAAATGGCAGTTAACAGGCTTCAACAGTGTCTGCAGTGGTTTAAAAAATTCCTGAACACTTAGTTTCATTAGTTCATAACAATATCTTGGGTTTAGATTTGCTTTTATGAGGATGGCTGTAATTTTCTCCATTCAGGGAAATTGGTAGAGAGGTGAAAAGAAAGTAAGGAATTACCAGTGTGGGAAATGTTTCCTCATTGTGTAGGACAAATTAGAAATCATAGAATCATAGAATCATCAGGGATTGGAAGGGACCTGGAGAGAACATCCAGTCCAATCCCCCTGCCACAGCAGGATCACCCAGACCAGGTCCGGGTGGGTTTCAAACATCTCCAGAGAAGGAGACTCCACAACCCCTGAGGGCATCCCCCTTCAGGACACAGTCACCCTCCCTGGGAAAAAGTTATAGAATCAGTCAGGGTTGGAAGGGACCACAGGATCATCCAGTTCCAACCCCCCTGCCATGGGCAGGGACACCCCACCCTAGATCAGGCTGGCCAAAGCCTCATCCAGCCCAGCCTTAAACACCTCCAGGGATGGGGCCCCAACCCCCTCCCTGGGAAACCCATTCCAGGCTCTCCCCACTCTCATGTGAACTGCACAGAACTTGCACTGGGATCCTGACAGGCTGCAACAGCCTAGCTGTGTACAGTGGGGTGACATAAGAAACCTGAGGACCAGTCATCTGCCGTAACTGATGCAAAGTGGTACTGCTCAGTTTGCCTCAGTGGGGTCATGCTGAAGCAGAGCAGAGGAGCAGCTTTCCCCCTTTTAGTTTGCAGCTTACTGATACTAATTTTTAAACCAGATAAGGAAATTTGCAACCTGGTTCCTTATAGATTAGCAATAATAAACTTCACTGCATCAGTATTATGTAGCAGTATTCATTATCCTTTCCATAAACCCCTCAAGGCTGGACAGTAGTTCCTTTTCTCCAGGTGTGACCCTTGTTAGGTAAATCATAGTGAATTCATCAGTACAAGAAATTGTAGTACTTGTTCTTCCATTGGGAGACAGAAGATCAGTGCCTTTCCCTCATCCAACAAACACTTTCATGCCCAGTTTCCATTTTAAGGGACAAACTTTCTAGGATGAGGACATCTAAGAGAGATGGATGCACAAAAGAAATGTCACCCTGCTCTAAACTTCCACCCAATGTGTCCTTTGAGATGTGATTGACAATGCTAACGTGCTACTGACATTCTGAAAACTAATCAATCCATTTAGACAGTTGCCTTAAAATGCTCATGCCAGTTGAAAATGCTCTTGCAGATGTGTTTTCAGATAGCTCCACCACACTTGGATGCCCTGAAGTATTATGATCACCAAGAGATTTCTACAATGTCTTTGAAATGCTGGTGTGGGTGTAGTGGTGACTAACTGACAGAATAACCCTTATTAGCTGTGCAGTTTTCTTCTACTATAATCAGCCCTTTAATTTTAGGTTTGAAGCTGTATTCTCAACACTTCTAGGAAAAGAACTTTTTCAACGTTTGTGTAGAAAATTAGTGGCAGATGTTGACCATATATGTCTCCATGGAAGGGAATGTGTGATGTTCTTCCTGACTGGAACAATTTTAGACCAGTCAGATACAACGCAATTGTGTAACCATGCCATCCTCTGGACTCTGAAGCTCTTATGATTTAAATATCTCTGTACTCGTTTGTGGTCTGAACACCCATCCTTTATGATCCCTTGAAAATCATACCAAGACGTGATGACTCAACTAACTTTTTATATAATGGAGCATTATCAGGTCATCTAGTCACCAATAAAAGTGCAGCGTGAGGGAAGGTGGCATACACTAGGTATAATTAAAACACCCACCTCAGTTAAGTCATGTTTGCTCTGCACTGTATTTTTATGGGTTATGAATTTACTGTGAAAAAGATCAGAATTTCTGGTTGCCAAAAGCCACAATGGGATAATGAGATGTAGCTTTTTCTTTACTAGGTAAAACTTGCTAAATTGTTATGAAGACATGTGAAAATTGTTATGAAGATATGTGAAAAAGATGCTAAAAGGCACTGACAAAGCTCAGACACACTCAAGCAGCAATGAAACAACATTTTCCAGAATTTGGGTTTCTAAATAATAGTCCAGGTTAACATATTTTGGTCACTGGTAAAAGGAATAACCATCTCGGGGCTAAAGCGCTGTGCTCTAGGTCCCCCTGGTTCTTGATAGACTGCTGTATCTCAGCATCCTCGTTTTCTCTTAGAAAGAAAAAAAATTACCTTTACAGTTATCCATTGCCTACAAGAAACACACGGGAAGTACAGGGACATGCTTCCCACTCCAGTTTGCATACGAACACTAACCTTTTTGTCAAATAAGGGTCTTCTAGGTTGAAAAACCGGGCAGCTGTAGGGTGAAGCCCCAGTGAGTTTGGTCAGGAACATTAGAACCAGTTATTGTCCCAGGACCATGGGGGCAGGCTTCCTTCCTGGACTGGAGAGCACACTGTTCCTGGAGGACCCCAGAAGGCAATCTAGCCCCTGGTCATGCCAGTGGGAGAGCTGATGAAGTTCTCCCAAACTCATTTGTAGCCCAAATGCTGCCCTAGTGATGTTCTTGCTGCCCTTACACCGGGACTGCTGGGAGGCTACCTGGTAAGGGAAAGGGTAGTGACATCTGGAAAGCCAGATGAATTTGTAGCAGGGCATGGGGTGGAGGCAGGCAGGAAGCCACAAGTTTGATTTGGTTAGTGAAGGTGAGAGGTCCTCCAAGACAATGGCCCAGCTTGGCAGGTGGCTGCGATGCTCAAACATAGACGATGTGCTGGCACCAGCATTGAGCTTGGCAAGCCTGCCTCAACCTTTGATATAAAAAGGGGTTGGGGAAAGTTATTTCTTAGTCTAATTCTTCTTTTAAAAAACATTGCCAACAGCAGAGGAATGACTCCCACAGTAAATGAGAAAGAGTGAATTTCATAAGGTTTCATTTAATGAAGCCCTGTGACATTTTAATGCCTTTTGATAAAAATACATCCCTGTTCACTGGCAACCTCTCTCTTGCCTTGTGCTGCTGCGCTATGCTCTGCCTACTGAAGTAATTCTCTTCTATGGTGGTCATATTGCTCCACTAAACATATTTGTCTGGAACAAGATGTGTTTGTGCTGAGCACTTCACCATTTTTAATACGGCAAATTTCTCTGCCAGACACGCCTCCTCTTGGAGAGCTATTGAAAATTTGTGATCATCTGCCTTTCAGATCTGTCTCACCTACATTGCCAATATCTTCCCAGATACGTGCATACATGATTAGGTACAACAAGAGTAAATAGAGTTTATTGCCAGCAGTATGACACCGGAATCAGGCAGCATCCAAAAATGTGTCATTCATGGGAAGGCTCTGGGTGAAAATGCAGACTGTACCTAGACACCTAATTTTTCAGTTAAAATAAACACTTCTTGTACACGTTTCACTAACTCCACAAAATGCAAACCAGTAAGGGGACAGAAGGGATGCCTTAAGCGGGGATAAATAAACACTGACGAGCTCAGAAGTCATTTTAGGTGGTTTCAGTTTAACTCTCAAAGTCATAGAAAGGAAAGTTCATATTCTGCTAAAAAAGGTTCTAATCCTTTCATCCAGGCTTCAGTTTACTCCTGTGCTCGACACACTGTTTGCTCTCAGAGTCCTTCCAGGCATATCTGGCATGTTGGATGTGCAAATATGCCAGGCACGAGGCTGTGGTGAGTTTAAGTGGTCTAGGCAGTCTACTCTCTGCAAAGATCTATCAGGCAGGCCTTGATGTGGTGCTAACCTAACTGCCACCTCTGCCACAGGTGTAAGGATGTGCATGTCTTAGGAGGATGCAATCATGTCCCAGTGACTTGGTAGTTTCCCAGGGTACCAGTTCTGTAATACAGTTTTGTGGTAGGTCCTGGGCAAAGCCTCACAGATCTACAACAAACAGACTGCCTGGCCCAGGTAAAAATGAGAAGAAACTTCCCAGGAGCAGCTGTCCATGTCGCAAGTTCTCCATGGTAAATCTTAGCATTTGTCAGAGAAAGTTTTCCAGAAATTGGGGTTGAAGAGTTTTGAGAGTGTCTCTGGTGTTTTAAAGAATACAGATATAAACCAGAATTAATTTCCTCCTATTCAGTGGGCGATTTATCTTTGTGACAGTGAAATATTCTCCAGGATACGAAGGGAGGTGTAAATCTGCACTCCCTTAACAATCACATTTATGTTTATTAATTTACAAGACTTTCATGAAAACACCCTCCACAGTCAGTCTTATATGAACAATTAGATTCATCCTTAACTGGAATCCCTCAGGACAAAGGAAGTAGGACCAGACTGAAAATCCAGAAGGAATTGCTAAGAGGACTCACCTATCTTAGATCTATTCTAAGTATTTCTGGAATGCTCAATATTTATAAGTATAAATCAATTGTAAAAATTCATCACCAACTCCATTTGGAGAAGCAGGTTATTCTGTAAATAAGACAGCATTGCTGGTAGATGTAGCCTGTGCATGTGGAAAGATCCTGTGCATCCCACACAGGCTGCATGTGTAAGTGGGAATACACATAATATTGCCTGATCATTAATGTTGAAAACATTAAATGGTGGGTTGCAGAAGGGATATAAAAGACCATACATACAACCTCAATGCCTCCAGTAACTACTGAGATCACTCAGGTTGATAAGTAATTAATGTGAATAATGGATAAGTATTGAAAAGTTGAATAATTGAATAACTTGACACAGTCTCTGCATTTTATTTATTCCGTTTTTTTCCTAGAAGTATTCTTTTGTTAATGAAATAGATCTTCTCCATAGCTTCAGTTGCTACCTGTAGTGAAACAGATAGAATAATCACTCTAAGAAATGGAAAGTATTTCTTTCCAATGAATCATTGAATCATTGAATCTTAGAGTAGGTTATGTTGGAAGGGACCTCAGTATCTACTTAACCTGCCTGCCATGGGCAGCAACACCTCTCAACTAGATTCTGTTGCTCAAGGCCTCATCCAACCTGGCCTTGAACGACTCCAGGGAGAGGGTAACCATTAATTCTCTGGGCAATCCATTCCAGAGTCTCTCCACCTTTGTACTGAAGAGCTCCTTCCTAAGATCTAGCCTAAACCTACTCTTCCTCAGTCTAAAAACATTGTCCCTTGTCCTATTACTAGATACCCTTGTGAAAAGTCCCTCTCCAGCCTTCCAGTAGGTTCCCTTCAAGTATTAGAAGGAAGCTATTAGATGCCCCTGAAGTCTTCTCTTCCCTAGGCAAAAAAACCCCAGCTCCTTCAGTCTATCTTCATAAGAAATGTGCTCCAACCCTTGGATCGTCTATGTGGGCTCCTTTGGACTCGCTCCCCTGATATTTATGCAACTTATCTCTGTGTTTGCAGACTGTGTTTGGATTGTCCAATTAAGCCTTGCGAGTTTTAATGTGCTCTTTATGGAAAATACAGTGCATCCCTCCTGAATGGGTGACAAACATTATCAAGTGAGATGTATATGTAAAATATGATAGCTACTGATTCATTTGTGTTGATATTTGAAATTGCCTTGAGTTGTGCCAGGGGAAGGTTAGTTTAGTCATTACAAAAAGGAAGTGTCATCAAGCATTGGAACAGGCTGCCCAGGAAGGTGGATGAATAGCCATCCAGGGATGTGTTTAAGATTCTTGTAGCTATGAAGCTCAAGGACATGGTTTAGCAGGAGCTTGGTAGAGTTAGGACTTATGTTTTGGAAGGACTTTTCTGAATTAATTGATTCTATGATTCTACTGTGCATGCATCTTTGTGGCATGCACCTGTCAACAAGTCTGGTAAAGGTGAAGAGGAAGGCTGCTGTATAGGAAACACATCTGAACGAGGCCACAGCACAGATCTCAGTACCTTTACATCCTGATGGTCTGGACTGGTACTGGCTTGGCATCTCTGATGCCTGCAAATTCCTTTCCATCCTGGCTGGCCATGGTGCTTAGTGCTGTGATCTCCAGCATTCCAGTGACAGAGAGCACAGATGCTTAGAGAAGATCAGCAGTGACCCATATATAAAAGACATAATGACAGAAAGCCCAAAGATAGAGATGTTTTATGTTACAGCTCCAAGTCCTGTGCCAGTAAGCTATAATCAGGTAATTTAAACAAAATTACTGTTTGCCATTGGGTATTAAATATCAAATAAATTTTAAATCTCATCCTCTGTCTTGTAGCAAGCACGGCAAGAGAGTGGTGAAATGGAGAGCAGAAAAATAAGAGGCCATGAACATGTCAGAGAAGTCATTCTCCATGGCCTCATCTCCCCTGACAGAAATGTGAATTGCAATCTGTCAGCCAGCCAGTGACCATATTTTTTAGCACTCTTCCTGGCTGTGTGCAGTCTGTGTGCACAGCCTGGCTGGTCAAGGGGAGCTGGAGCAGAGATGTTTGGAGGACAGAATGATACTGCCCTTGTTAGGACACCCCGAGATCTCACAGTTTCTCTGCTCCCATTGCATTTTACATTTTTTACACCGATGTTTGAAGAGTAGCCAGTCCTAGTACTGTGTATTAATTGGTTCCTGTTCGAACGGGAATACACCATTGAAGGTATTGCACGCAGGCATTACAAATAGCCCCAATTTCTAGTCTAGTAGCTGAACCTTGAAATAAGCAAATGAAGTACAAAGCCAAGTGGGTCCACATAAAAATACATTGTGTTTTCAGTGATTAGAAGAATGAAGGACTAGAGAAAAATATTTAATATTACCCAAAGTTAATGATTGTTCTTTTTTTGAGTTGCTCAACCTTTCTGGAGTGACACTTTGACTTTACAAGTTCAGTTTGAACTGAAAATAATGTTTTGAAACAGAAAGCTTCAGCTGGAAAGTGTCAAAAATGACAATAAAAAGAATTCCCCTTTCTATCCCTTGTTATTTGCTGAATTGAAGAACTTGTTTTGATTTTGTAGAAATGAGATTGTACGGACAGGTTTTTATTATTGCCTTTTTTGTTGTTTTTCTGAGATGAATCATTGTAACCGTTTGGGTGAGTTATGTTCATTCATGCATTCTGCTTCCTTCCTTCTCAGTGATTCCTTCCTGGAACTGGGCTAGTCTGAAATGTTATCCTCAAGTACATTAAAACATTGGGGAGCCTTGCATTTTGTCATCCCTCACTGCAGTTGGCTGACCTTGTAACCTAAGATCTGAGAAGATTCAGATCTTTTGGAAAGCTGCAGAACAAACTTCAAACTTCACAGCATAAAGTTCACTTCTTCTTCATCCTTTGAGCTGAATTAAAATTTCTTTTGGTTGAAATTCATGTGCTCTACATTGGGCTCTCCCAGGTACAGTTTGGCTTTACTGCGTTGCTTTTCCTCATGTCTAAAACCTGCCTTTTCCCTCCAGTGACTCACTGCTTGTTTCACAATGCTTTGATATGGAAAGACGCACTCTGTAGTGAGTTGGATGTGGTGAATGTTCTACATGACTGACCCATATTGAATGTGTGTTAAACTGACCCAGAAATGTCAGGAACAGGCTCAGCATTAGGTTTTCTTTCTCTTTCTCTGGCTAACCTCACCAAAGCTCCAGCAATACTTTATCAAAGCAGGGGTTTCTCTAAAGGTACAGACTGGGGTACAGTGAGAGGAAGAAGAAAAGGGGTTATTCAATGTGTAAGAGGCCTCTTCTCTCCATTCCACATGAAACATTTTGCTAATCTTTAGTATCTACAAGTGCATCTGTTTGCACATGAAAACCCCATCGCATGCATCAGATCAGTAGTGCTTTTGGTAACTGTGTGAACACTTACACAGGCAAATCACATTCACTATCAGTTTGTGCGTACTATTACTTGTTTGCAAGTGTCCATCTAAGGTCAGATCTTAACCTATTGTAAACTGGCATATCTCCACTGACTCCAGTCAAACTGTGCTGATTTATATTTGCTACAGAATAATTCCATGGTATTTTTGCAGTCAATTTTCTTTCTTTGTGCCGTTACAGACTTGCTTTAGAAAGCTGACCTTTGCGTTCTCAGTAAAGGCAGTGTTTGACTCTAATGATAGCTTGGTTTTAGCATTTTCTTCAAGTTCTAATGCTGAACCTTCCTTTTTTCCTTTGAGTTCTTCCCCTTCTATAAACCCTATGCCCTACAACGTGCAGTCTCAGAGGAAAGGAGGTCAGCAATTAGCCTTTTCAAAATGATGGCATGCTAGTGTAAGCTGGTCCTATATATCAGATTGACTTTTAGTTACTGATCAATTGAAGATCAATAGTAGGACACAACGATAAACTAGATAGCCTGTTGACCTGTTAGTGTCTGTGTAAGGCTGATTCCAAGTCTGGAGCAGAGTGAAAGTGTAACTACAAAACTAAGATCTCGAAAAGGCCTAATGATTTGATTATTTCTCCAGTTTAATAGTCAGTCTAACAGTGAGCAGACTGCTCATTTCAACCCAGAGCACTTTCATTGTGTCACTACAGTTCACACTGCACTTATTCAGGGAGCAGTGTGGTCCAAATGACTTCAACATGTTCTGAAAGAAAAAAGTTTTAGATAAAACTAAACTGAGTTTAAAGGTTTAAAGAAAGAAGTTAAAAATAATTACAAAAAAAAGCTTTGCAGTGGATGTGTGATGGAGCTCATGAAATACAGAATCTCTATTGCCTTGGTATCAGAAAAGATTGGCATGACCCTAAAACCTACAGAAACGCTGGGTGAGGAATAGGCCTTTTAAATACAAGCTGGTTGTAAAGTAACCAGAAGATGATTTAAGCTCTACTTCTAGAGCCAGCCATAGAAGGTAATTGGGTTATGGCAAATACTGCTGGGCAGTAGATGCACAGGAATATTCCTTCTCCAAATCCAACCGCTCATCCTTATGAGTTTGCAGCCTATATTGCATCCTTCGCCACATTTGTAAGCATGATTATTCCCACCCAGGGAAATGCACACCACTGGTGTGCCATGAACACCTTGTAAATGGCTTCCAATGGAGCGTCCCTGAAATAACCTGCTGAACCTGGCACTGAGAATCACCAGAAACAAGGTCCCAGAAGAATCATGAATGCTGGGATACATGATGAGGAGACATAAAGGAGATTTTCTGTGTGACTTGTGGGATTGGTCTTAGAAGTAAGGATGGAAGGAGCAACATGAACGGCAAGCAGTTACAGGGGCACCAGAGAGATGTAGAAAAAGTCTGGGATGCAAAGCCAGCCTCAAGATGTGGAAACACCTCTTGTTTTTTCAAGCAAGATCCAGTTGCAGACACTGGTGTCTGTGCTACGTGGAAATCCTCAGGAAAAATGGGAATCTATGCATGTTGCTGTGCAATATTTCAGCAGCATCATGCAGACAAGGCTTATGGAATAATCAGCTTGACCTTCTAAAATACTGGATGGGGAGGCAATTCTAGCTTTTGGAGGTGACTAAATATATCTTTCTGCTCCCTGGCAAATGAAACAGCCATTTCACCCAAGAGCTCTGCTTCTTAAAATTACTACTTGATTTACAGCTGTTAAGTAATTTTAAGGACCTGATTAATCATTTGCTCTTGGTAGGCAGAGTTATGACTGCTCAAAATAAGAAACAATGTCTTGTGTCCTAATCACTGCAATGCAGACAGTGACCAAGCAGAGGAGGGTTTTGCAAACTTTCTGTGCACACAGGTGTATGAAGTGTGTTTGAGCTAGACATACAAACACGACCTGCTCCATGCTTGGTTAAGTGAGCTAGTTATTAAAAGGAAGCTGAACTTAATCCTCATTGCATTTTAGTGCTGTCATTGGTCAAGGAAATTGTGTGAGAAGAAAATGTTTCTTTGCAGATGTCCTTAGTAAAGCTCTCCTCTAGATAAATGCACCAGAAGATCACTAATAATATAATTAAATAAATAACAGTAATTAAATTAAATAATTCAAGTATTGACTCTTAAAATAATTTTTTCTATAAAAGTTGATTCAATAAAATAGTATTGGACAAGAGTAAAAGGTGAATCAAGCTATTTCCTATTCATTATTTTCAATGAAGAAGTCTTGTGTTCATTAGTGTGCTTAACAGCAGCCCATCTAAGTAGGGTTTGAAAATCTATATACCTGAACACTGTTCATTGAATTTCTCCCACTTTTCTGTGACAAAAGCCTTGCAGGAAAACAACAGCATACATGCAATATTTCACTTTCACACTTGTAGGCAGGCTGCTGTGTTTGCACGTTGTAGCCTGTAGGAATAGAGGATTACTGGTAAAGTGACTAGATCAAGTGGGACTGCTAAATAGATCCTCATCTCTCATACTGTGATCCCATGGCTCTGAACACTAAATACTAAACAGTGAAGTTTAAATAATCAACATAGAAATTGTTTCTTTGACAAGTTATTCTATTTAATGGAATAATTAACCTGCAAGGCTTCAGTGATCAGTAAATTATGAGCAATGTAATGCAAAAGGCATCAGGTTCATTCTGAGTTCCCCAACTGGAATTCTTTACTCAAACAAAAAGTAGAAGGACAAGATAAAAAAAGAATGCTGATGTAGGAGTTCACTAAAGGGCGCTGCAATTGATGCATTTTATACAGATCTTAGTCACAATCTTGGCAGTGAAAGAGAGAAGGCAAGAAAATACTGTATGAATGATTATTTCCAGACTGGGAATGAAGGCTCAATGAACATTTTCCAAAGCAGTTGCATTGTGAGCTCTGCCAAAGTCAGAAAACCCAGTCTAACTTCACTATAACAAGTCACCACTGGGCCAGATACACATTTGTGAAATCAGACTGTGCACTGCACCGGAGTTGGGATGCTTGTTGCTTTAGAAAAATGGAGGAACTTGCAATCTGGGTTCAACATTTATACAGCCTACTTTAATGGAAGCATTTGCCACTGATAAATACTGAGATGAAATTGCCATAAATTAAATGTGTGTGACAATGGAAATGAAACCAACTTTTCCAGACCATATACAAATATGTATTGGGGACATTTTCTATTAAGATTAAAATCATAGAATCATCAGGGATCAGAAGGGACCTCGAAAGATTAGCTTGATTTCTTTTTCTAGCAGGCTGAACAATAAACTAAACTCACTCTTCCTGATTAGAGTATTCGTACAAATCTAACAGTCTACCTTGAGCTTGTCTATGCTGAATATAGACACTTAACTAACTTAGATGCACAAATAAGCCCATTCTCCAGCCATACATGGACAAATATTTATGCAAATTGTTTTTTAATACACTTGTGTGATTTCCTGGCTTTGACTGTCCTGTGTGAGATTGTCCTACTGTCAGTCTTCAGTTTCTGGCCATAGAGTCACCAATCTTCCTTTTTCTATAAGCACTATTCTGTAAGTACCTGGGCATTCTGGTGGACAACATGGTGAACACAATGAGCACTGTGGCATGAGGAATGCTTGCTGAAGGCGTGAAGCCCATAGATGGAGGAAAGTGATGATTGTCCTCTATTCAGAAACTGCATGTTATGAGTACCACGTCAAACTTTGGGTTTGTTCAGTTTGGAGAGAAGAAGTGTGGTAGTTGTCGTCCTCATTTACATAGTGGGAAGAGAGAGAGATGGAGCCAGATTCATCTCAGAAGTACATAGCAAAAGTATATAGAACAAAACCCATTAGTGACAGAAAGGACATTCTGACTGTACATGTATTCTTTACAGCAAGGTTGCAAAGCACTAGCACAGGCTGCCCAGACATTGTGGGTTTGCCATCCTTGCGGCTATTCAGGACTTAGCTGTACAAGATCCTGAGCTGCCTGACCTACCTACACAGTTAGCTCGGCTTTGAGCATGAGTTTGGTCAGATAGAATCACAGAACAGTTAAGGCTGGGGCTGTGAGAATCTTTCTGTTCAGAAATTACTCAGTTTGCACTGGAAGATGTGACTAGAACAAAAAGCAGTGTAAGCATAACAACCAAAAGCCAGAGGCTTCAATAATTAACTTGTAATAAATACAATTGCAAAAGCCTCATCTATTCCTGAGACACAACAAAATGTACTCCTGGGAAAAATTCTTCGCAAATATACTGTAAATACACTACTCAGTCTTTAATTCTCTGTGCCTTATAGACAGGGAACATGCTGTATAGGTGACCTCCCTATACCACTGAGAAATTACATCAAGAACAGCTATTTTCAGTAGTAGCACTCATATAATTCTTTTCCTGAACCAAGAATGACCACTGTTGTGTTTAGAACCCAAAGTACTGATCTATTTGAGGGATTAAGGTTTAGAGAATTGGTGTTAAAATGGTTAATACAGGGTCTGTATAAGAAACAATTCTAGCTGATGCCTCCCTGTAGTGAAGGGATGAGTTACAGCTTTACCTGTGCTTGTCTTTACAGCTCACTCTGAGCTGCAGAAGTCTTGACTCACATTTATATCTGAGGTTATAGGCATAGCTGGTGCTGAGCCATTGCAGAGGAGTGGTACAGAAAGATGCAGACTTATTTGGAGGTGAGTTGATGTTGATGCCTCAGTGTCTGGCAGCACCGACAGCACAACACTAAAGGGTTTTCCCACTGAAGGCTGTGGTCTGGCTGTTAGTTCACTTGGTGCTTCCCGTTGTCACTTTATAATTGCCAGACTATGAATGAATCATGAGCTAAGGTGGCTTAAAGATCATCTGAGCCATTCACAAGTAAACAGACTCACCACGCTGAAAGAAACTTGCATTTGTAAAACTGCTGCACAGTCCTATTCCCATATCTCACATCTACAGCTGTGCTCAGTGGGGATTTGATCCATGATACATCATGCTGAATACTATGATTATATAAATAATAACAGTAATAGTATTAACAAATGTACCTGTGCAGTTGTAAGTGAATACTGCTCCTTTTTCTCCACCGGCTCTGTGTGTGTTCCCATTTCAATCACTGTGCCATCCACGATGCCCACTATTAGGTCTGCAGTCTGAGTGGTGAAAGCCAATGAGCAATAATAACAGTAGTTTGACTTTGCTTGTAAACAAAATACCAAACTATAATTCAAGCCCCCTGCTGCTTAGTGATTTAGAGTGATTCCCCTAATTTGTCATATCGATACTGTAGTTACATCCCGTTGATCTCATTTGCTGAACATCCATATAACCCATGATTCTCTCACAACTGACTTAAACTACAACCCGTTGCTTTCCCTGGCAGGTCTGAGTAGTTTCCTTTTTCCTCTTTGGGCTCATTTTATGGCTTCTCCTTTTTTTATCTCTCGTGTTTTTCAAATGCTGTTGAAAAGCCCAGCATTTCCACAGAAACTGGCTCTCTGCTGGGGCACACTCTGTTTGCTCTGAGGCTCTCACCAATTTTAACAACATGACATGAGTTCTTTGCCACAGGTAGCAGTTGCTCAGTGTTTTCTGGCTGAAGGCAATTGGCTTAAAGAGGTACCTTTGGGCCACAAAATAACTAGCGTTGCCACAGAAAAAGCACAGGGTTGATAATTTGGTAACGTATGGAGGAGAGTACCCACACCAGCTAAGTGTGCATGTCTGATTTCTAGGAGTAAGCAATCATACAGCTTGGTAGGTGTGTCCTGTCTATGCAACCACAGAATAGCCAAGACTTCTTCCTAGATATCAGCTTCCTTCTGAGTTAACTGCTGAGAGTTAAACACTTCAAACACTTAAACTGTCTGGAGTGATACAGGGAGGGCTCATCCCCTCAGATGGGCTACTGCAAGATGCCAGCCCCTTGCTACATGAGCTAAGTGGAAATCATTGTTCAGTGGTGCTGAGGTGGAAGATATGAGAATATTGCCACAGAGAACAGTGAGCAGCTTTCTGCCATGAAGGGGAAATAATCTTTCTCCTTGTTACAAATACATCATGGAAAAGAGTAACTGCTGCTTGTGTCTTCACCCTGAATGTAATTTAAACACAACTTGATAAAAGAGAAGAGGTTATATCAATGTGAAAGCATCTATTTTTCAGAGGCCACAGTGAACTCGCATCTTGCCTTCTCTGTCTAGAGAAGATGCAGTTCTCCGACTACAAAAATTTTAGGACTGCACAATAAAGCTCTGTTAAGCGACAGTCCTGCTTTCTTACCCCTTTCAGTCACAGTGGTAGCACATTCTGAAAAGAGGAGTATAAGATCTATTTTTAATAGAACCTGACTAGCACAGAAATCAAAGATCCTATTTGGTCTCTGTAGTGTTCAAACAGCAAGGGGGATCTACAAGTGATGTTTTCTGAGTCTCTGTGAAATCCAGCATTAGCCAGAGTGTTTGTGCACTGCCGTAACTCAGCACGTGTGAGTAGGTCCCCTGACAACAGCAGTGACATTTATGAACCTCAAGTTGTCCTGGTGCCTAGCATCCTACCAAGCCTGTGCTTAAGATTTTTGAAAGCTGCAAATTCCGTTTTCGACACAAGGTGGCTGCAGAAAATCAGTGTTTGGCTCAAGTGGAAACAAACTCATCGCAGTCAGGCGTTTTACTGGTTTTGCAGAGAAGCAGGGGAGACGCACATAGGCCTGGGGTATAGAAAATTAGGGAAAATTTCATTAGTGACAGAGTCCTTCAACATTGGAACAGACTGCCCAGGGAAGTGGTGGAGTCACTATCACTGGAGGTCAAAATGTCAGTAGCTATGGCACTTTGGGACATGGTCTAGTGGTCACGGAAGTGTTGGGTTGAAGGTTGCACTTGATGGTTTTAAAGGTCCTTTTCAACCTTGACGATCGAACCTTCTGTGATTCTGTGTGATTCTGTATAAATGTCTGTCTAACTTTTGCATTTAATTTCTCTCAGCTACGCTGTAGCTTTGGACTTTGTTCTTTGTACTCATTAACCTGCTGGTTTCTATTTCTCTGTTCCCAGCGTGCTTCTGCAGCCTCTGGTTTTCACCTCAGTGAGTTTAGAGACAGGTTCAATTTTAGAGATCAACTGTTTTATAGATAGCACACACAACTCCACCACATACATGAAAAAGCTTCTATCAATACTGAACTGTGTGTCCACTGATTTTGGAGGAAGAAAGATATCAGGAAATTCACTAGGCTAACACTCGCATCTTCTTCCTTCTTCATCAGTGATATTGAGGGAAATCTGGTGCCAGATTAATGAGGCATTAGGGAATGGTTTGTCCACTTAAAGTGGGTGTGCAAACTTGATTGCAGGCAACAATAACTAGAAAGGGAATTTATATCTATGTCTGTGTGTGGTGAGTGGTCACAGAGGGAACGACTGCCCAGTGCTTTTTCATGGAGAGTGGCTGGCACAGGAATTTAGTCTTGAATGTATTTTACCCTCCTACAGATTAATACACATCCTGTTAAGTTTTCTAATGCTTTGCCCCACCCCCATAATTGATACCCCAAATGATAGCATTTTGCATTCTTTCATTTAGCCTGTCCAGAGGCGTCATTATCTTTCCTCCATGGATTACAAAAAAGAGCTTGGATGATTAGCTTTGGCTAGACATCCAACTTCTAGATGGTTAAAGACAGGTGAAAAACGTGCCACATGAGATGTAAAGATGATTATATTTAAACTTAGGAGGCTTTATAGGTTGAAAACTTAGAAAACAATAAATAGGGTTGTTTCCAATATTACTCATTTCCTGCAGATAAACAGTGATAAACTGTGTCTGACACAAGCCAGGATGCCACAAGGGCACACTGTTGGCTCACGTTTAGCTGATGATCAATCAATACTCCCAGATCTCTTTCTGCCAAGCAGCTTTCCAGACACTGAGTCAGTACATGAGTCAGTAATTTTTGAATAATACTCGAGTAAACTCTACTGCTAGTGGGATGTCCCTATACAGATGACGAGGTTCTCTATTTAGGTACTTGAATCTGAAAGTCACATAGTGTGGTTGATGTTCCCCAACTAAATAAACTTCTCCCATGCCATATCTCTGCCTTTGATGGGTCTAGAAAGGGAATTTTACTGTCACCTTTCCCACACCTTTTAAGGCTTTTCAACCCTTCTGCCTCCGTGTCTGCAACAGACAGGAAAATACATGTTTTGATGTGGTTAAGACAGCTTTCTTTCCTGTCATACTTCAGTCCTATTTGTTAGCTGTCTGAGCAGAGACAGTTAAAGGTACTGTGCCAGCAATGCTGGATGGGTCCTTCCCTGACCTTATTTAAACTGAGGAGTGAGTAACTGTAGTGGAATAAATGTGATGACAGTCGCAGTAGAGCTTTTGCAAAAGCACTCACACCATTAGGTGATCTCACTCTCAGCTCTGAAGATTTACTCAGCAAATATTAGACAGCAACGTTCAGACAGCTGTTGTATCTATTTAAAAAACCCGTTCCAAGGCTTACATCCAGCACAGTGCACTCTACACGGCCCTCTGTGTGCTTTAGCCTCTGTTACTCTAAACCATGCATGACCGTAGAACTTGCAAGTTTGGAAGTAAGTTCCCTGTTTTGGGATGCACTTCTTTATTCTCTACTCAGAAAGGGGAAATACTACAAATAAGTCATCTGGTACAACAAACACTTTCTCCTATCCAGACAAACACTTCTTGGTACCAAAGAGCTACAAGCATAAGAAATTCCACTGCGTCTCCATATATAGGCAGCGCAGCATGCAGCTTCAGAGGGGTTTCTAAAAGCATCTGGAATTGCCTGGGGGTGTGCAGAAGCTGAGCAACAAATAGCAGCTACTGATGATTTCAAAACAAATATTGATTCAAATGCAACCAATTTCCTGCCCATTGCCACGGGAGACTATCTCACATGAGCCTATTTTTAGCTTGGATTATTATTTCTGTAGTATGTTGTGATAGCTACAGGAGCACTGTTGTCAGTTTATGAAAGCAAATGTTAACTGGGAAAATGGACTTATTCAGACAGCATGTGATGGCAGAAATAACACTGCTTTTATTTTAGAAGCAGCAATCATAGCAAAAGATATATTGAAAGCACTGGTGCGAAGCATGACATTAACCAGTAACCAGTAAGAAAGACCGTGTGCCTGACAACCTGAAAGGATGATGCTACCTGCTCTGTTAAGCACTCCAGGAAATCCCAGCCTCTCTGAAAGTCCTCCAGCCAAGCCACTCACTCTGCATGTGGAGAACAAAGAGGCACTCCTCAGGATTGCTCCTTTGGTTCTGAGCATTTGCTGCTGGCAGTTGTCAAGGGTCCCACAAGCATCTTTGAGGATGTCCTGTGATGCTGTAAATGTGAGTGCTGAAGTAGCACTTGAAACCAACTCTAGAAACCTCTCACACCATTACATCTGCAGTTTCTTACCTCTGTGTTTGGCCAGTGGAAGTGAATAAACCCACAACTCTACAGCATTGCTTTACAAAGCCCGTTTATCCAAACTAGGACGCCAAGTGACACCCCAGGTGATACAGCTATTGGAGTACCAGGAGCAACCATAGCTTTCACAAAGTGCTTGCCAGTGTATGGTCAAGAAGAGTCAGAGGTATGGAAGGAAGAAAGGGTGGCAAGTACTGCCAAGTTAGAAAGAATGATGCATCTATTTGCTTTCAGTCTTATTGCAGGGACTGGGAATGGAGTGAGGCAGTGATTAAAAAGTGGTTGAAGATTCTTTTAAAGAATCTCTAGCATGATTTTATCTGTCTAAATACTGCAAAACAACAGCAAAGATTTCAGTCTTGAAAAACTCACTTAAACTTATTTTTGGATGATTGGCAAAACAAAGTTAGGAGTAGATGGGATGTGTTTTTAAAATTGAAAGATAAATTGAGCCATTTACCAGCTGTCATAGTCCATTCCTCCATGGAGTTCACTACTCCTCAGGCATATAGATGTGTCCTGAAAATATTTAGTATGATTTTTTATTCAGCTCTGTTGAACATGCACTGCAGTCAATTCGCCTGTAGACCCCAGGGACTGAACCTGAAGGGTTCTTCTATTTAGAAGAAGCAAAACTCTCAGAAATTGAACAGTCTTAGAGCAAATACTCATCTCAAGGAGCATATTGCAAGAGAGCACAGAACCTATAAGAAGGGAAAAATATATTTATAATAAAAATGTAGTTGTATTTTAGATGTCAGGATCCTAAGGATGAAGTGAGAACAACCTCAAATCAAGCAGATTTGGATGCTGCAAAACATTGACTAATAGTTCTCAAGAAACATAGATAGAAAATGAAAGAAGCAGCAGGGCCATTGTGTGTTATTGCTTCCCCAATGACTGCATAATGTCAGCATGACCGAAACTACTAAGAAGTTAACCTTGTCCCAGCATTCAAGGAAGCTGATGATGTCATGTATGTAGGAAAGGCAGAAACACAAAGGGAGCAGACAGCACAGAAATGGAAATGGCCACGGTCAGGGAGCTCATGGGCTCAGCTTGGGCAATCTCTGCTCCAGAAAGGAAATGGCATCTGCAGTTCTGCCCTGAGGAAGCAGGTCTTAGATATTTTGGGTGCATCAGAGGCATGTCACATGCTTTACTTGGCAGAAAATAGCTATGATGAATAATTTTGGATGTGAATAAACTGATGAGAAATGACTCTATCATCTAGACTCGTTCGTACTGTTCAGGCAAACTTAAATATTTTGTAATGAATTTGTGTTATATTTAGAGGAATCGGAGAAATCCGCAATTTGTATTTAACTTGATACTCAGTAATTTAGTTTAATAAAATCTTGCCACATCATCAAAACCTGAATTTTATTTAAATAAAAAAACTTTGTATTACTTAGCTAGGGACTCGTTCCTGGTGCCTATTCATCCCTGTATCCCAGCGATGAACATGACCAGCAATTCCAGGGAATGCTATATTAACTGGTGTGACCCAAAGAAACAGGAACACGTCCACCAGCATATTCCATTGGAACGTCAGAACTAAATCTGTAACTCCTTTAAATTTTGATAGAGTATTACAGTGTGTTAAATTCTTGTTTAAGAGAGATGATTCATGCCACTACTACTGCAGATAAAGTAGAAGCTCAGACAAGACAGAATTATGTCATTGGTGCCTCTACCTGGTATTAGAGCACTTCTAGGAGCGTTATTCTGTTAATTATAGGTACGTAAATACTTTATCATTGAAGTGACACAACACACTTGAGATGTAGTGCACACAACCCGATTTGCAAAGACTGAGCTACGGAAAGAGACACACTGCTGAAAATGCTTCTGTTTGACAGAATATCTCTCTTCACTTTCCTCTGTAGTTAAACTCATTGGATTTGGTATAACATATAGATGTTATAGTTACTTATCTTAGTAATTTGTGTATTACTCTCTTCACGTTCTCCCAGCTAAGACAGTTATTGTACCTCCTCATTTCAAACAGCAGTGATGGGAGCTGGCTTTGTGCAAAACTCTGCTCCCCGTGTTCACAGAGGAAGGACACAGGTGTCCAAGCATCAAATAAAAAAGCCGGTGGCTCTGCAATCTCTGATCCTTGCAAAGCAGTAAAAGACAACAGCCACTGAAGCAAGGAATTTTCCAATTAAATATGAATCTTTAGATGGAATATTTATCCTCTGCTGAGGGAGAAGCTGACAGTTAAAAAAGATTTTAAAATAATCTCCTTTTACTACAAAATAAGGTAACAAAACTCAGGAGTGATGTCTGTTGATTTTATGGGGGTTAATGATGCCTTGTATAGAGGAAAGACAACCCGTCTTGGTTAAAATAGCTTGTTCTTTGAACTTCTCTCTGCCTCTCCTCAGAGCCACGTGGTGGTAGATGAATGGCCTGCATCTCAAATAATGGGAAATACTTTGGCTTTGAAATGATTTTAAGAAACAAACCTAAAAAAATTTGAAGATTTGACTTGACTTAATAATGCTCCTGAAATACACAACCACACTATTTCAGGAACTCAGTTTATCCTTTTGCACTGAACTGAAGTTTAAGGTATAATTATGGAAATTGGAAAAGGCCAACAGGAGTTAATAATAGTTATGCTAGAATCTTTACTTTGCCCATGCAGTAAGCACACAGCTTTAGACAGAAGCAGACCTCAAAACACTGCTAACCTGGAACACCAACTAGCCAAGTTAGTTGGAACAGCACTAATTCTGCTCAGTGATTTTATTTCTCAGCTCAGTCTCTTCTAAGCACTTTCTGCATGTTTGTGCAGACAGTGTCTGCTTCTACAAGTGGCACCTGATGTTTACAGGTACTCCAAAGGGCTAGGGTGCAGACAGGCTCTTATTTACACTAGCTCCTATGGAGACCAAAGTCACTGTTAATCTTGTGTGCCATATTGCAGGCGGAGTAAGTGAGAGGCAACACCTGCAAGGAGTGAACAGGACATTTGACCCTAAGCTGACCACCAGGCTATTCTATCCCATTATGTCATGTTGGGTATAAAGCTGAGGAACAAGAAAGATCAACTTTTGACTCTCTTCTTACTCTACTATCTTCTTGTCTCATTACTCTTCTTCCTTAGTGACTGGTATCTGAGGATGGCTTTCTCTGTTTTGCCTTCCCTCCCAATCTGTTCATTCATGAATCCAGCTTCATCTAGTTCGATCTGCCACTGAGTCCAGTCTGGGACTTATTCAGCATCTACATCAGCGGATACAGTGATGCAATTGCCTGTAGAGGGTTGGGTCAGTATTTGCTTTGTGTATATGATAACACACACACACACACATATATATATATAAAAATAGCAATATTTATATATATATATTATGATATACATATTATATATATAAAATATGATTATATATATAAATTTTAATACATTACTATATACATATATATATATATAAAATTAATTTCCATCTTCTCATTTATTGTTCACAGCCAGGCAAACAGAAGCAGGTAAAGTCTCTAATGCCCATGTTAGCTACTTCCTTCACAGCATGCCACTTACACTCTCAATGCACAGGTTTGTTGACAAACAGATGCAACAGAGCAACTGACTGCAAAACAATCTGAGGTTCTGAGACGAAGTAGCTATTTCTCTTAGGAAAGTCCTTCCAGTGATGCAATTTTTGTCACACTGAATGAGATGAGTCTGGCAGGTCAATTGGTCTGAAACCACTAATCTGGGGCTTTCAAAACTCATAACCCTGCAATGGCCTCATGGGTTGAGTAAGCAGGGGCATGAAGATCTTTATAGCTCCTGGGGCTGAACTTAACATGCAGCCGCGAGGACTTTACTGTCAAATGGAAGAAACAGCTTTACTGACAGTCATCCTCCGGTCTGTCTGTGCCTTGTCTGTCACTGCATTCCTAGGAGAGAAATTCTTGCAGTGAAGTCTCTGCCCCCTCTCCCTACAACGCAGCATTCCACAAGACAAAGGTTTTGCTACAAATGAAGGTTTACACAAGTACAAAAACCACCACACCAAAGAGAGGGAGGCCACTGTGAGCAGTGGTGGCAGCAGCAGGAGCAATCAGCAGTTTATACAGGCTTGTCAAAGCAGGGATTATGTTGCTTTGTGTCCTAATGGCATCATATATTCATAGAATCATTTAGGCTGGAGAAGAACTTTAATCAAGTATAAAAAGAATAAAAATTGTAATGGAGAACTTTGAGTTCAACCACTAAACTAATGCAGCAAGTTGTCTGAGAAGTTCATTGCCAGTTTGCAGGACCTGTGCCCACGGGCAACACAGCATGGGATGCACAGTCATGCCACAGCTAATGCAGCTAAAATTACTGCAGCAGAATGAGCAGGGACCTGTACAAGGGCCGTGTGCCCATAGATGTCACTGTTTCACATCTTATACAGCTTTACGTTTCTGGCAAATCCTATTCCACCTATCTGTGCTGGGAACTGCCTGTGTGTGTGTCCTATTTTGTTTACACTTTCTTATATATAACTTATCCATATGACAAAGAGGAAATAAAGTGGGGAATGTGCTGGCTAATGCTTCATCAGTTAGATGGCTAAAAATACACTTCATCTGGCACATAGCTGTAGAAGCAGATCTTTACCCTTGATCTGTTTCAATCTCCAGGCCTGGCAATTAGCAGCACCACAGAATCACAGAATCAGAGAATGTTACACATGGGAAGGGATCTCGAAAGATCATCTAAGTCCAATCCCCCTTACCATATGCAACGTGTTGATAATCAGATTTCACAGAGGTACCAGAAGCGAAACTGAGTTGCTGCAAAGCTGCCCGCAGCAGCCTCTAGCTGTTCTTATGTCTCTTGGCACTGAGATCAAATCTGCTCATGTGCCGTGTTGTTGTGGGCACATGTAGCTGAAAGCAGAACTTGGCATGAGTTTTTGGCACCGCTGTGTCTGACTCATGCTCCAAGAGAAATACCAGAACACTCCTCTGCTAAAGCACCGGGAAAGGCGCCTCTTCATCTCCAAATGCATTAGCTGGAGATTCTGCTTTCCTGGAGGAGAATTTTTCCGGGGGTTTCACTCTGTCGCCAGAGGTTTGCTTTCCCTTCCTTGCCAGATCATTCATTGTGGCCATGTCCCTTCACTCCGTAGCCCCCACCCATGCTCCTGTATCTTTGGTTACATAAGAGAATCACAGAAAATGTTGCTATAATTAATGTGCCACTGCGGAGTCCCGTCCTGCCTGTGCTCTCATTCTTGCTTAATGACTCAGCCCTTCTTTTATTGCCCCTTATGGCAAATCAATGTGCATCAGTGCCTTTACCCCAAATGGAAATGTTTTTGTTAAGGCCATGAGGCATACCTCTTGTTGGTGATACCAGGTAGAACATAAGCCCTTTTGAGCCTGCCGGCATAACAAGAAAATCCAAAGACAGTTTTTGGCCTCCTGAATTTCCTGCATCTCATTAGTGTGTTCAGCACACATCTGTAAGAGCTCACAACCAGGCTTGTCAGCACATGGCTCATTAAAAAGCCATGGCTGCCAGGTTCTCTTGGCCCAAATCCTTCCCTTCACGGTGCAGTACAAATACTTGTCTGTGCACTGAGTACCTTCATGGGAGCCTGGAGTTAAAAAACCTCATCTCTTATGAGACAACCCAGTTGTTTGTGGGTGTCGGTGTGTGCTGATGCGCAACAGCCTCAAGAGTGAGGAAGTGGAAATCCCCAGGTAGGAAACTCTGAACTGAGGAATTTGCCTTGTAAGTAACACAGAAAGGTCCAACAGGTGAGAAGGGTTTGGGTTGTCCTCCTGGGTTTTCTTTTTCATTTCATCTCCTAGTCATATCCTATGCAACTCACAAGGTAACTACTTCAAAAAATAGGAGCATTTAAGTCAAAGCTGCTATTTCCAATTCCCCTTTATCCTAATTAAGAAACATTTCAGATGAATAATTAGATTGTAATTCTTGGAGCATGTGAGCTACTAAACTTATGTCAAAAGAATATCTCAGACTTAAGCTGCCTTGAAGCCTTTGTCATCTCAACAATAACAGCTGGAGGTACATATTGTCATCACCTTGCCCTGCTAATGCTGCTCTTCCTCAGGAATCTCAGACATTTCCTACATGAAAGATCCAGAGAATTTCTCGTGTAAATGTTGCCCAAGACCTATTTTGCCTAAAAACCTCTTGATTTATGGCAACTTAAAAATATTTGACTGTCTGTTGAAACATTAAAAAGCACAGTGAGTTTTGAGGGCATATATTAAAGAAGGAATATCTTTTTATTTAATATTAGCAAGCTGTTCCCTTTTGAATTTTGTTTCAATAGAAAAATGTTAAAGTCAAGTAGTCACACTGAATATGGGTGAAAACATGGGTGACACCTCTCCTTTCTCCTCCAGGCCAATTTTGTCCCATGAGTGAAAACAGCAGAGGAGCAAGATTTTCCCAGAAGTCCAGGTAGGGCACTACCAAAATGCCAGACAAAGCTGTGGTGAAAAGGTGATGGAAGGAGTACTCAACCTGGGACAACACCTCAAAGGGTGCATTGGGGTGGTGAGGGTGATGGCCATGCTGAGCAGGTGGTAGTGGCATGGCCATCTTCATCATGCTGAAACTAGTGTTTGTGTGGGGAGTGCTGGGAGAGGAAGAGTGAGGATGGGCAGCAGCTCTCAGCTGCCATGGCAGGTCAGAGTAGCACTTGACCAAGCATGGGGGACAAGGAGCTGTGGCTTCCCTGTCCTGTTCCACACAACCGTCTCCACTCATTTCTTATTTCTCCTCTTGCTTAAGCAACCTAGTGAGTTTTGAACGCTTTTGGTTAGAAGAGGACATCAAGTCCAATTGTTAACCCAACACTACCAGGTCCACCACTAAGCTATGGCCTCAGCACTACATCTATCTACCTTTCAAATACTTCCAAGGATGGTGATGTCACCACTTCCCTGGGCAGCCTGTTCCAATGTTTTATCACATTTTCAGTTAAAAAAAATTCCTAATATCCAATCTGAATCTCCCCTGATGCAAGTTTAGGCCATCCCTTCATCCTATCGCTTGTTTGGAGAAGAAACATCTCCATCACAAAACAACCTCCTTTCAGGCAGCTGTAGGGAGTGATGAGGTCTTCCCTCAGCCTCCTTACTATCCTTAAAGGAACCATTGGCTCTGAGGACAGAAGACTTTGGCTGAAGTATGTGCACCACATTTCCATAAGGGAAAGAACTGCCTTTGATGGAAGGAGCTAGAGGAACTCTGCCCAGTTATATAGGAAGGTGTGGTTGATGTCTGTGTGATATTGGGGATGTTATATTGTGTGCATTAAATGTGTTTTATTGCTTTTCCCCAAATAGAATCATAGAATCATAGAATCATAGAATCATAGAATCATAGAATCATAGAATCATAGAATCATAGAATCATGGAATCATAGAATCACAGAATCACAGAATGGCAGTCTTTGTTTTTGCCTGCAACTTTGTAAGTGGTTTTGAACCCTCCTTGTTTGGGTGTTGTTTGTTTCAACCTATTAGCATATTAACAAAATGAATTAGTTCATCTCAGTCCTGGACCTAGGACTAGCTGTGGTAGTCAGCAAGTGAATAATACTAACCCAAACAATGGTGTTTTTATGTCAGTTTATATGGAAAACTTGTCTGTTTTACAATTACTGCATGAGGTAGAGCACTGAATCTCCAAGAAGCGTACGAACCACAATAACAGAAATGTGTCAGAGTGGAGAAAACCCCACCAAACCCACATATCTAACTTCTCCTCTCTTGATTCAACACAAGTGACTTTAGTTGCCCTTGGCCCATCGATCTAGTCTGTCCATGTGTGATCATCAGGATGCCAGGTGTCTGCTACCCAGTTCCAGGAGGACTCAGCAAGGTGCTGAAACTCTTCCAAAAGTAAACTTCAAATGCAGTGGCACCTGCTTGCTTTCCCCAGTGCCAGGGGGAAACTTTCAAGCACTTTAGTCACCATTCCATGTTATTAAGCCAAGCACCTTTTCCTGGAGGAGGCAGGCACAAGTAGGGACAGAGCACTCTCTTGAGGTATGAGATGGCTCTATAGGATACACACTACAGAGCACAAGCAGAACACGAGAACATGGTGGTGTGGTTTTTTAAAATCATAGAATCATGGAACCATTAGGGATCGGAAAGGACCTTGAAAGATCATCCATTCAAATCCACTTGCCACAGCAGGATCACCTAGACTTTCTTCTTTCTTCTTTTCAACCTTGCTTCCCCAACAAGTTCCAATTGTCACATGACTCACCTGCCAGAGTTGCATCCCTGGTTTTTTAGACACAAGACTGAGTGATCAGTCTTGGATGTAAACTTTATTCAATAAAAAGAGGTCTCTTCCAATCCCTGATGATTCTATGATTCTAATGACTAACAGTATTCACAGATAAATACTGACAATGGTTTTGAACACAGCAGGAACACCCAGACCAAGTCACACAGGAATACATCCAGGTGGGTCTTGAACATCTCCAGGGAAGGAAACTCCACAACTCCGTTGGGCAGCCTGTTCCAGTGCTCTGGTACCCCCACTGAGAAGAAGTTCCTTCTGATATTGATATGGAACCTCCTCTGTTTCAGCTTGTACCCATTGCCCCTTGTCCTGTCAACAGATGACCTTGAGAAGAGCCTGGCTCCATCCTTCTGTCACCCATCCCTCATATATTTATAGACATGAATGAGGTCACCCCTCAGCCTCCTCTTCTCTAAGCTCAAGAGACCCAGCTCCCTCAGCCTTTCCTCATCAGGGAGCTGTTCTACTTCCTTCATCATCTTTGTTGCTCTACGCTGGACACCCTCCAGCAGCTCTGTGTCTTCCTTGAATTGAGGGGCCCAGAACTGGACACAGTACTCCAGATGCTGTCTCACTAATGTAGAGTAGAGAGGGAGAAGAACTTCTCTCTATCTGCGAGCCACTCTCCTTCTGATGCCCCCCAGGATGCTGTTGGCTCTCTTGGCCAGAAGAGTACATTGCTGGGTCATAGTCATCCTGCTGCCCTCTAGGACCTTGAGTTTTTAGGGATCTTTAAGATCTGAAACATAATGAAATGTGCTTTAAATGTCACTCACATAATGCAGTTCTTTCCTGGTGCCTGGCAGTAACTGTGTGATGATAACACGGGTGCGATAAGCTGTGCTCTTGTCGGCCTGTGTTTTTAAGACACTCTATGTGAGGATGTTGGCCCACGGCACCTGACACTTTTGCTCAGACTGCCTGGGGTCCAGAGCTGCAACAGCACTCTCCTGCCTTGTGTTTTCTGAGAATGATGTGCCGCTGTGGGATGGCAGAGGAGAGAGTAAATATATGAAATCTTCGCAGGAAGGCTGCACTTTCTGTGTGAAAGCAAGCCTCTGGCAAAGCGGTGAGATGAGGAGAGGTTTGATTTTGCTGTCAGGACTGTTTGCAGAGAAGCTGGTTATTGTCACGTTGCTTCTCCTAACACCATCTCTTATGGAAGCCAGGGAACGGCTCCTCAGGGCTGGGCAGACCTGCTGTTGCTTTTGCAGTGTGAGATTTTCAGATGCAAGGTGTTTAATTGCTTTCCTGGGAGATACGGCTGAAGACCTAGACATAAAAGCTAACAAAGGTTGATCTATGAATAACAGAATAAATATGGATGCATGAGTAACTAGCATCATGGGGGAAAGTATGTGAGGCAAGAGTGTCTGACTAAGCTGGAAAGAGAAGTTGCATCACCAAACTTGATTGTCAGAGGAACAGACTACTTTTGACTCTACAAGATTGAACTAAAATGATGGAAGTGACAGTGATTTCCTCATGATTCCATTTTTTTTCCTTGGGTTCTTTCCAAACTGCTCATCATGAAGCAATGTATTTAACTATACTCAAGTATGTATTTTATAGATATAAAGCTAAGTGCCCCTTTAAGCACACTCATAGATCGCAAAATGTATGTGGTCCTTTTTGTAAATAGGGAGACTAGAGATTTTTCTTTCACAAAACCACATTCATAACTGTTTATTTGTGAGAAACTATTCAACAGTGACAGGTACAAAGGTTATTTAATGGTGGCACATGAAGACAAACACGAGAATCAATGTGCATTATCACATTGTGCAGCTACATGCATAAGTGTGAAATAAACAACTAAGAAAGCAAGGTACTAGCATACATCATAAAAACGAAAAGGGGGGGGAAGGAAACAGTAAAACATAACCCTGGAAGAGTCCCAAAAGGATTGGCATCAATTCATGGAAGAAGCTGTTCCAGGTCTCAAAGTATGTATAAAATAAGATATTGAGAAAAGCAGCCATGTGAGGCTTTCTTTGGAACCATATTTATTCCAACTAAATCACTTCACTGAATATTAAAAAGTAAATCACATTACAGAGGTGTCTTCACACTGCTCTTCCATCACAAAAGTGGCCCTCTGAAATTTCATTTCCACATTCAGTGTTGTCTGTATACACTCCATTTGAGGTAAATACAACACATGCACTGCATTTATAGCCCAGACCACTAGTGTTGGATAAAGTGTGGTTGAGTTCCCTCTGCAACAACACAGTTCATTGCTAGGTATGTGTTCATATGAACAGCAGATGTGAAAATGTGCACTTCACTTATAGAATCATAGAATCATCAGGGTTGGGAAGGGACCTGGAAAGATCAGCCAGTCCAATCCCCTTGCCACAGCAGGATCATCCAGACCAGGTCCAGGAGGATTTCAAACATCTCCAGAGAAGGAGACTCCACAACACCCCTACCCCGGGCAGCCCCCTCCAGTGCCCCATCACCCTCCCTGGGAAGGTTACAGAATCGGTCAGGGTTGGAAAGGACCACAAGATCATCCAGTTCCAATCCCCCCACCATGGGCAGGGACACCCCACCCTAGAGCAGGCTGGCCAGAGCCTCAACCAGCCCGGCCTTAAACACCTCCAGGGATGGGGCCCCAACCACCTCCCTGGGCAACCCATTCCAGGCTCTCCCCATTCTCATGGTGAAGAACTTCCTCCTCACATCAAGTCTNGGTGAGAAGCCCCTCTCTCGACCTGCTGGCCACACTTCTCTTGATGCAGCCCAGGATCCAGTTTGCTTTCTGGGCCGCAAGTGCACACTGCTGGCTCATGCTGAACTTTTCGTCCACAAGCACCCCCAAGTCCCTCTCCTCAGGGCTACTCTGCAGCCAGTCACTGCCCAGCCTGTATCTGTTCCATTCGTACCGTGGTTCCATAAGAAGCACAGTACTGGAACTGTCAGAGAGACATCGTTTATTCTGACCCCTGAAAATCTTAGCTCCTGGTTTAAAATTCCCCTCATGCCATCCAAGAGGGAAAAATTAGTCCAGATTCTGCTGCTAATTAACTCACTTTAATAAGCCATTGTGGATGCTTTGGACATCTGCAAATTGCTTTTCTATGTCATACAGTCAGAAAAATATTTCCTGAATGTTTGGTTTTCACTGTAGTTGCCTCACACTGCTAGTACCAAGGCAAAGGAAATTCACTCTCCTGTGCTTCAGTGGTCCTTCCTCTTTCTCCTTGTCTGCAGGTGTGCCTTCCTGGCCAGGACCCTGCAAAATGGTTTAGAGGATGGATAAACCAACCTAGCAATCTCTTTAAGAAGGATCAGACATTCAGAGTGGAAATCCTTTCACCTAATGCAAATGTATAATGTGAATGAAAAGCACACCTCCTCAGTTTATGGTTAAAAATAGGTGTTTCCCTCATGTAGTTTGCTGGGTGTTCAGACAGACACTTGGAAACAGATGAGTTGGATCCTGGTGTGTGTTAAAGGCAACCTGATTGCTTTAGCCCCGTATGTGTGCAGCTGAGTGGTGTGTTCCTTTCCCCTTTGCTAGAATACCATCTGCCTTCTCCAGGAATGCTGCCCATGGTGGATCAGTAACTGAGGACACACTTCTGCAATGAGGGCTGAACCTGAACAGTGCTTTCTACTCAAATAGCCACATTCAGGTCATTCCTTCAAACCTGACTCACCGTAAAAAGCGGTGATCATCTGCAAGGTGCTTTTCTTTGGACAATGTAGGAGAGGGCAGCAGTCACAGAGTACATACTACACCCTAGAGTGCTCATAATGATTAGAAAGAAATTATGCTACTCCCAAGGTAAGAGAAGAGCAAGGGAATTCATAACTGTTAATTCAAACAACCCACAAAAGCTATTGTTGAACTAACTTAACTTTCTGCGAAAGCATTCAGTAAAATAAAGATGGGCATCTTCAGGAGAGTTACAGCAAGGCGTAGTGAGTTTGCTTTGGAGCTTGTGGTACTGATGTCATGGGGCAAGCTGAGGATAAGTGAGCTGATCCGTGCTTCCCTAAGGGCACAGCAAATTATTGTTTCCAGATGGAAAGATGTGCTTCAGAAACCAGTTTGTGGACATAACTGCTGAGGAGCCAGGTAGGCAATAAATGCTAAAATGAGAAGATGACTGCTAGCATCTCAGGTCAGTCTGGACAGCAGAGCACAGAACAGAGGCACAAGGAAGTTATCTAATGCAAGTGATTCACTTACTGAACCCAATGACTAGTCTTCTGCTGAGAATTTTCTGTTAATTTCAGAAAGTACTCCTTTTGCATCACTACTGCTTTTGGCACATCCCCTCTCCTCTCTCCTGTCCTTTTGCATTGAATTCCATGGAGCAGCTTCTACTTGTGTGTGCTAGGGAAGGTGCTTGACGAGGAAAAGCAGCCCAGGCAACTTGAAAAGAAGTCAGGAAACTATAATCTTGGAAGGTGTAAGGGCAACGGGCAATCTGTGGTAAGACTTATCCACAGGGCAGCTGGAGGTTGATAAAAAATAGCAAGGCAAGCAGATTATTCTACTTCCACATGGAGAACTATCAGCCCTTTACAAACACCCGAGAACCAGGACTTTATATAAAAAGCTCTTCAAATATATTTTACAAGAAGAAACTACATCTATGTCTGTCGTTTGCGTCCTCACTGCGTAGTTATTCCTCTACTTGTCTGTGCTGAAAACCTTAGAAACACTGTCATGTCCCAGGCACAGAGGAGATGTGTTTTACAGAACTTGTTCGTTCTTCATAGAGCAGTTTGGATAAACAGATAGAGGTCAAGTAATGCACCGACTTTCATCCACTGTCTTGAACAGATCATCTGCACTATCAATAGATCTGTAAGTGACCCCAATAGATCTGTAAGTGACTGCCAAGTCACAGTCCTCCAAGTTCAAGCCAATTTACAAACAGAAGAGCTTGGAAATACCTTGGGGAATCTGTCACTTCATATTCTCCTTCAGCAAGGCACAGCCATGGCTCTGATAAACTGTATGAACTGCTTCTGGTTGGTTTTCCTCAAAAAATTCATATTCCTGGGTATGAGTGCCAGCGATAGCAGGCAGTGGATGAGCCCTAAATGCAGGCAGAGCTATGATAAAACTCTTCTTCATGGAATAAGAGGCACAAACCTCATACAGAGAAGACAATGTCCTTGGTGGGGCTAGGTTATCAGCTCTCCTATTGTGTCTCTATGGCAGAGTCTAGCAGATCATGATCTGTTTGCCTGGGTGTTTTTAACTGGTGTTACAAGGGCAGCTATTTTCCTATCACAGACACAGTCCAGGAGAGCAGTTTGAACTTTCACTTCAAACCCTCCAGCAAAGTCAGGTGAGCAGACCTTAACGATCCCACACAGTTTCTTACCATTTCCCTTACCAATTAGGTGGAATCACTGATCATTAGCATTATGATAGGCCCCTCTGAAGCGTGACGGGAATTTTCCTACAGCTGAGTGTGACAGGAGCTCTTGGAGTAGCTGGGCACATTCCCACTTGCATACATGTTAGTGAAAAGTCAGCGGCACGACGTGTGTGGACAGTGGCCAAGAAAGGCTATATAAGGTATCCTCTGGCATAGACTGTTTAATAGAATTTTGTGAACTTCAAATTTTTAATTACACTCCTCCATCTCATCCAGGTGCACACTGATATACTACTATTTCATACCACCCTAAAGAAAACCCCAAACCCCAACTGGTGTTTTCTCCCCACTCTAAAAAAAAAAGAGATAGTTTCTAAATTTATAAGGATTGATAATTACTATTTTAATTACAGTTTTTTCTTGTCATACAGCCAGCATTACTCAATGACTTCTTTACGAGGACGTGTACTTCACAGGCTTCAGATGAATATAAATTCAAATCTTATAGGCTGCAAAAAAAGTAGATGTTTGAGGAAAAAAAGTGTGACAACGAACATTACATTCCTGACTTGCCCATAGGTATTCCAGACTGAAATGGCCCATCCAGGAGTGGGAAACATCCACACCCACTGCGAATGGGGCACTTCAGTGCTACTACAAACAAGAGAACAACTGGCCATAGTAGTGTCCAGTACTCTCCAATTCATATGCTTCTGTCAACTACATATACCCCATCCCTGAAGCTTCAGCCTGCACTAGTAATTAGCTTTGCAACTAGATTAATGATTGGTTTAAATAGAATGTTAATAAAATGTAATCAAACTAAGCAGAATTTCAATCAAATTTAACAGCTGTGTTTGAGGCTACAACGGAATCAAATGGCTAAGAAACTCAATTCTTTCTCTGAAAGTCCCTTAATATGCATTCTTGAAGTCCTCACTCTTAATTATTCTGTGGAAGTAATAATTCTCTAGGAGGCTTAGATCAGTGTTGGCATAAAGCAAGTGTCTGGGCTAAATGCTTCTTGTCTAGTCATGAATGAAGCCTTTGGTGTCTCTTGACATGAATGGCCTGATGCATTTCCTTCTTCACTATCCTTCTAGCCATTATTTAGTGATGAAATCCCTGGTGATGCCAGCAGTGAATCACCATATACATTTGGAGAACACTAGCTCCTGCTTGGTGGCATCTGGGGTAAATGGCAGCACAGGGCAGCAAGTGATAGGGCAGACAAATCCTCTGCTCTTGTGTCTTCATAGGCTTTTATTTCGTGATAGAGCTAATTCTTTTGATATCAGTCTAGGGTTTTGTGCTGAAAGAGTGCTTTTAACATAGATCTGTCTCTGAATTTAGTTCTGCTTTTAAACAGACCCAGTCTGCAAGCTCTCTAGGTGTACCTAGCTGGGAAGGTGATGTTCCCGTATAGACCATCAGAGCACAAAGTTTGTTGTTATTTTGAACAAGCTGAGCATATTAATCTACTTAGATTTCATGGAGTCAGTAAAGTCATACAGCTCAGCCTGTCTCTGATCAGGCACAGAGTAGTTGTGTCTTTTGTCATTCTTACAGAGGTTTGGGATTTTGCCGTTTCCTTGTTCACCATCTCTTTTGTCTTGGGGAGACTTGCTTTTGTCTACAGCTGATCTTTTAATCAGGAGTGTGATATAAATGTCTCTTACAGTACATACAAATATAGTCTGTTTGTATTGAGAGAAATCAGTAAAAGATGTTTGTATTTTACATGACACCTCGCTTAAGTCCCTCAGCCACAACATCAGTACTTACACTTTCTTGGCTCCAACCAAAACCCACATGTTCCTGACCATAAGAAATGATACTTAACAGACATAACCAGTACTGAGTTTGTACAGCTACCGCAGCATGAGAACGTTCTGTGTGAAAGTGCATGAAGAGCATGCCAAAAGCAATGCATGCGTAGTTACTCTCTGTGGTAGATCTGTCCTTTTGACATCTGAAAGGGCAAATAAGGAGAAACACAAGGCACAGAACCTATTTTATAGGCTGACCATGGTGCAGCTCTCTCAGCACCTTCCACTTCAAGCAGTATCACAGAACCGTCAAGGTTGGACAAGACCTCCAAGATCAAGTCCAACCATCAACCCAACAGCACCATACCCACTAAACTGTGTTTCTTAGTGCCATATCTAATACCAGTGCATATTTCCTCCCCACCTTTGCCCCTGTACTAGTAAATAATTCCAAGGAAGAACATTGTGGATTTTTGTTATCTGCATGGATGCAAATGCAGTGTATTGCACAAAGATGCTCCACTGAGCAGCCCGAGATGTTAGATAACTCATTGTGCCACAGCCCCTTAGCTTAGTGACTTGCCTCCTGTATCTATATTTTGAAATTAACTTTCCATTTGTACTTCATCTTGTTAGTCTGATTGTGACAAATCAAAACATTACAAAAATATTCATTTCAATAGTAATGAAACACAAATATACATCTAACCCAAAAGAACAAAATCAGTGCTTTTTTCCCCAAAAGATTTCTAGATTAAAAAGGAAGATATTTTATTTTCAAAACTGAAAACCAAACACTGCTGCCTGTAATTTGAAATGCAGCTCAGAAGCAAAAAAGAGAAAAGGGAAATTCATTGGAATCTACATCGGGTGATTCAGAATGTAATAAACAGCGGTCCCTGTAGTATCTGCGTATCAGAAGAAAGTGGTCACAGAAGAGGGGTGCCTGAATGACCAACGACTCCTCTTGTAACAGTCCCTGAGAAAAACTGTATGAGGGTATTTATTTTGGCAAGGCCAAGACCAGAATTTGTTTCATTTTGTGTTTTATTCCCTTCACAGTTCCTGACACCGGGAAACAATGGAAATGAGCACAGAACATTGCTCACTTGTAGCAGAGAAGATTAACTGTAATCACAGAGTTATCTAGAAATTATAAAGCACCGAAGATTGCTCCAGGCCATAAATTCTAACCCAAAGCCACGTGCAAAGTCTTGGAAAATTAAACTGCTGCAATTTGGTTTAACCAAATTAAGTAGTAGCAGCTGCTGAGTCACTCTGACTACACAGTACCTATCCTTCAACTGTGGAAGGATGTATTGCAGCACCCTGAGGAATATATCAAAGGAAATGTGGAAACAAGTTTTGTCAACGCTTCAAACAAGAGTTAAAATCATTTATTAAATAATTTAGGCTGGAGAAGAACCTTAACGTAACAATGGCACCTGGTATGGGCCAGGATTTGGGGCAACAATGAGAGCAACATCTAAACTGTGGTGTGGATAAGGTTACTCCAGGTCTGGTTCCCTCCAGATTACACGATGCCTACAACTGCCCAGTAGCCCCTGAGACAACCTTGTGCACCTTCCACTACCCATCCCAGGCCATGCACTGCTCATCACTGTTGGTATGTGGGTCAAGGGCTAACTGGGTAGAGAAACCAGGCTGCAACATACAGGTCCTGGCTCATCAGCACAGACACAGACAACATTAATTCTCTGTAAGCTTTTCTTGTCTTCATGGGGAAAAAGAAGAAACCCTCTTGCAGACAGTGCTAATTAGAGACTTGTGCATTGACAAGGGCATAGTAGTATCCTTCCCTTGCCAGTAACTGACTGTGGGTGCCCTGCTCAACCACCCTGCCGTTCTGGATCACCGCGATGATGTCTGCAGTTTGTACAGTTGACAGGCGATGAGCAATGACGATGCAGGTTCGACCTTGGCGAGCATTATCCAGAGCTTTCTGGACAACCTGCACACAAAGGTTGCAAAGATGCTGTTAGCATCTGGAAAGCTTTCACTTGTAAGAACTGCATTTGGTTGCTTACCTGAACATCTGTCCCACACATACACAAGCTAGTGTGTACGTGAGACCCTTAACTCTATAGGGTTTTCACTGAGGCCAGTGAAACAAGCCTAAGTAATTGAAAAGTGGGTTCTTGGTCATCCAGTTTGAGTCAGATCACAAGGTCAGTATTTACAATCAAATACAAAAGACATAGCTGAAGAGTATCAGCTCCCCATGGTGTTTTCTACTTGCTTGTTTGGCAACACAGGCTCATAATGGGGTTCAACTCACAGCTCGCAGCTGGAAAAGCTGCCATGACTTTGCCCTGCTGCTTCACAGCTGGGTATTTACAACATGTTTGTGTTGATTTTGTTCTACAGAAAGCTACCAAACACATACATACACATAGATATTTCACGTGATAATCACCACTCACCTTTTCACTTTCTGTGTCAAGAGCAGAGGTAGCTTCATCCAGGAGCAGAACAGCAGGATTACGAACCAGAGCACGGGCAATTGCTATTCTCTGCTTTTGCCCTCCAGAAAGCTGCGTTCCTTTCTCACCTACCCGGGTATTATATTTCTGGAGGTTAAAAATGAAAAAAAAAGAAGGCCTGCAAATGCTCTTAGAGAAGGAAGGTTAGAAAAGCAAAGCTTTATGCATGGCTATAAAAATTATTAGCTATTTCCATCCTGAAAGAAAATAATAGCATGAGTGGTTTTAATAAAGTGAAAGTTTTAGAGACACCTCTAGTATGAACAGTTTATTTACAGCCACGCGTCTCTGTGGCCACTCTGAAAATTTACTTCCTTAAAGACTGGAGTAGGTCTCGAAAGGTAAAACCAGTGATAAAGTACTACAGTGTCCACAGACATGCCCATGCCATGAAGCCATGTTTGCAAGAGTAACTGGAGATTTCATTCTGACTGACACTCAGATGAGGAATTTGTTCCTGTTACTTGTGAATAAAGAACCCCAAATGTCACTGTTAATACTGAAGATCAGGGATTTTTCATCATCATGACAGTGAACAACGACAGTGAAAATTTATCAAAGCATTTTTCCACATTTTTAGCAGGAAGGAAGGTCAGATGCCATGTCCAGTCTGGAGGAGGCTCTGGCCAGACTGCTCTAGGGTGGAGTATCCCTGCCATAGCAGGGAGGTTGGAACTGGATGATCCTGTGGTCCCTTCCAACCCTGACTGATTCTAGAACTTCTTCCCAGGGAGGGTGATGGGGCGGCTGCAGGGAGATGCCT
>VZRI01008070.1:862677-875189 GCA_013397515.1 Upupa epops | reverse complement strand
ATCCCTGATGATTCTATGTTTCCTCCATTTTAGAATTACTACTTCTTCATATTTGTTAGGAAATACGCCCTGTACATGCTCATCCAAAGAAAAATAGAGCATTTATAGTTTTAGTAAATTATTTTAAGAAAAAAAAAAGCTTGAAAAGATTCATCTGCCAAAGGAAAACATATTAAAGGAATTATGAGGACTTATTTGTACATGGAGCATCTTATTCCACACACCATCCCCCTCCCCGCCCTTCTTCTTTGTCCACCACTGTTAATTGGAACACTGGCTTTTTTGTTTTAACAAACTAAAGATTTGAAGCTTGAAACAATGTTGTTTTGAACAAGGACTACTATACTTTTGCTGGTTAAGGGGAACAAAAATGTCTGTTTTTAATGTGATCTACACAAAGGAGCAATACTTCCCTCCACATCATTTCAAATATCGAATCTCATTGTGAAAGGAGAGTCACCGTCTCTTACCTCTGGCAGTTTTTCAATGAAAGCATGAATATTTGCTGCTTTAGCTGCTTCTTCAATTTCCTCCTGACTAACCACCCTACTGTTGTCTCCATACTGAATGTTTTCAGCAATGCTGCAGTCAAACAAGATGGGCTCCTGTGACACCAAGCCCAGTCTGGACCTCAGCCATTGTAAATGCAAGGATCTGGTATCAAATCCATCTGCTAACTAGAAAAAGCAACAAGAAAATGATGCCAAGTTGACTACAGAGGTCTTCTACAGATACACACTGTAAACAGGAAACATTAATTGTCAAAGGAAGCCTGCCACGTGTTAGATTCCCAGCTGAAAGCAAATAAATGCTGCATGCACAATGAAAAGGCACCAGCAGCATAGATGAAAAACTTCCTTTCATTAGTTTTTAATTTAGTGTGTGGGTTCGCTTGCATTTCCCATGCAGACAGAATCAAGAGTGCAGATCACAGGCTGTTTTGCAGTTGTTCCAGCCCTACTGACCACAAGAAGAATCAGAAACCCCAGGGGGAAGGCTTATCCCTAAGAAGCTGAACACAACAATAAATATCCTCAGCTGTAGGCTCTTAACATCAAAATGTGCAAGGAGATTTGTTTGGACTTTCTATACCCATTAAAGGGAACTGCATCAAAAAGTCCATTGCAACCTTCTGCAGTAGCATCCCTCTGTGTTTAAATTTGTGGTATCTGAAGAATGTATCTATGTCCCTAATGTGTGAATTTATGTCAGTGAGATGACCCACACACTGACAAGTAAGTGCCATGAGTGTTATGGCCGTGTAACCAGACTGTGAGCAGCTTTGGGAAAGCAACACAGCATGGCAGAGTCATGACCTACACGAAGGCTGAGAGGGAATTTTCACAAGGACCTAGCAACAGGACAAGGGGAAATGGTTTTAAGTTGAAGGAGAATTGGTTTAGACTAGATCTTAGGAAGAAGTTATTCTGTATAAGGGTGGAGAGACTCTGGAATAGATTGCCCAGAGGTTATGTATGCCCCCTCCTTGGAGATTGCTCAAGGCCAGATTGGATGAAGACTTGAATGGATGAGTCTAGTTGAAAGGCACTGCTACCTATGGCAGGGAAGTTGGAGTAGATGATTGCTAAGGTCCCTACCAATCTTAGCTGCTCTATGATTCTAGAATTCCCATCTCTGGTGAGATCTGCACTAGCAAACCATGCCACCAGAGGTGCCAGTGGTGGTACAACAATGGGGCAGACAATGACAAGGGTCTTGAGGTTGTCTACAGCAGTACTGGAGCTGCAATCTCAGTAACTCATACCTCTAAAAAAAAATGGTGTCTTGCCAGAGATTGCTTAAAACACCTGAAACCTTGGAAGAGAAAGCATTATGTAGATCTAATTGATATTAATAGCCACACAAGACTATTTTTACCACTTGTCCTTCCACAGGGTCATAAAATCTCTCCAAGAGCTGAATGGACGTGCTTTTGCCACAGCCGCTGCTTCCAACTAATGCCAGAGTCTGTCCTTTGTTAACCTTCACATTGAGTCCTTGCAAAACTTGAACTTCAGGCCTTGTTGGATATATAAAATGAACGTTTCTGAATTCAACATTGCCTTCAAAATGGCTCTGAAAAGAAACAGAATTCACTTGCTCAAATTATTATTTATTAGCTTTAGCTATAATAACATAAAAGACATGGTTTTTAAAGTGAGAGAACTGACAAAGCTGGAGAGGGTTTGATCAAAACTGCTTTTGAAATCCTTAGTGTAAATTACAGTGTGATTATTTATGGCATGATCTGCAGATGTAAATACTAGATCCTTCTGGAGTAATTGTCTGCATCTATTCTCCTGGTCTCACACTGCAGGTTCATGATTTGAAGGAGTATAACACAAGGTGAAGATCAACTACTAAGATAGCAGAGCTAAATTCTTCAATAGGTAATTCCCAGGCATGGGGGACAAGCTGTGCTTTAAATAGTGACAACAGTTGCAAACTAGCCATTCTAGCCAGCTCCATTTCTAGGCACAAGTGGAAGAAGGGGGCATTAAGGCCGTTTCCTACTGCTTGAGGTAGAAGCCAGCCCTAGATATATACCAGCACTGCAGCTAGCACAGTGCTCTCACAGCAGTTGATCTAATTTAACAGGTTCCAAGCTTGGCTTTACAGGGGTCATGTCTCTACCAGAGATATTTTCAGTCCAGTCTCTGCAGGAGTCCAGTATCTACCAGAAATATTTTCATTTGAGTTTTATTTTACTAGGGATTGCTCTCAGATATTTCAATGTCCATTGGAAGACCCTGCTTCAAGAAGATAGGTAAGCATGCTCACAGTTTTAAAGGTTGAAAATCTTGTGTATAAACCTAAAGTTACAGAAGCTGGATTGTGGCTACCATCTAAACCAGTCATGGGAAGTTCACCTTAAACTTAGGTAGATGTACAAGTGTAATCCTGGCAGGTCGTGTGAAAGCGCTTCATGAAGGAACTTGGCAAGTGCTGAGGTCAGTTTTTTTAATCATGAATTTGGTTTAGATAAGAAGTTTGGGGGATTTTTTTTAATAATTAGAAATTATGAGTCAGTACCACTATTTTATATGATGCTTATCTTTTGTGTCCCCATCCCCCCCAATAATAACGAGCTATGAATACATTGCAGAAAATAAAACTTTGTAGTGTTGCAATGCCTTCTTGCTAAAAACCAGCGTCAAATCCCACCATCAAATCAAAAAAGAAAAAACCTCCAACCTTACCAATTTTTCACCTTCTTCACTGTAACTGTCAATTAATGGTTTTCTGTCCAAAAGCTGAAAGATTCTTTGGGCTGACAGCCTAGCTTTGCCGTAATCTGGTGCTAGGGAAACAGACTGACCAACATTCATAGCTGCAAATATGACAGAAGAGAAGACTCTGAAAACAAAAGATAAAGCATCACACATTTCAGGTAGGTCAAATCATGCATAAAACAAACTTCCAGAAGGAAGGTTTTTAGCATCTTTAGATTATCACATTTCTGTGATTGCCCACCCCGCAACCTCATCCAGCTAGGAAGTGCTATTCGTTCCTATAACTACAGGCATCCAGTCACATCACATCAATTCTCTATGTAACACTCTCTGCCTGGAAGGTTCATAAACTGGCAGAAACTTTCCCAGAGGTGGTTGTGTGAGCATGGCCACACACCTGCTGCTTCACTGTCCCAGTGTGCACATTCCCCCAAGCAGCTCTTCTACCCAAACTGCTCTCCCAGCCAGACTGAGATCCTGAATGCCTATGCCTCATTAGCTCCATAATTTGATGGAGTAATTTGCATGCATTGAAATAATTTTCTATGCAAAGATTTAAAAGAATATCATTGTACGTATACTTACATAAATACGTTCTCGAAGTTGCTCAGACAATGGGCAATGAGCCATGCCCCAAATCTGAAGACTGCTGCATCAATAAAGTAGTTTGCACTCTGAGCTACTCCATAAGTAAGTCCATAGAAAGGGGCTTTTTTCAGAGAATCTCTGATAAAGGAAGAGACTTTCTATAAATAACATGTAAAGCAGAAAGAGCAGATGCTGTCTTGGAGGTGGTCTTATTCCTGAGTTAAAGTTTTAAAACAATAGAGCTCACTGCCTGAAAACCCAACAAATCATCCCATACACATGCCTGCTCACAAACCAGCCTGGCATCATGACACCCAGCTGCTGTTAGGGCAGAAAGCTCTGAGATCCTCCATCCTCAGTTATACCTTCTTGAATTCCTTCTGTTCTATAGCAAGGAGGTCACACAATCACCACATATAACCTTTTTTATCAAGAAGGCAAACAGGCTGAGGTCCAGCCTAAGAACTGCCTGCAGCCTTCCAGCAGGTCTTCCTGTCCATCTCAATTCAGAGCAGGGACATATTGTTGGATATCCCCCCAAGGATTCAGATTAAGCCTCTATTTCTCAATCCATCTTTCTGAAGTAGTTTCATTTTGTGTAGCTAATTGAATGCACACTGAATCAGGGTCTGGATGTTGCGCTCCGAGAAGATGGAAATCTCCCTTCTCATCTGAGCTGTAAACTGGAGATCTTAGACAGTCCAGGCAAGAATTCCTGCCCGTATCCAGGGAGTTACCAGTTCACCAGATGTTGAACACTGTATCGGCTGAGACAGATCATACAAGATTATCAAACACATAATTTTCAATTCCTTCTTTTACGTTAGTGAGTTATCTTGAAGAAAGAAGGAAACAGATTTTGGGTTATTGTGTTTAAATGAAGCTAGAAAAATCTGGCACGATGATTCCACTGTGTTTCAGTGGAGACAGGTCGGTAGGATGCAGCAGGTCAAATAAGGAAAACAGATGAAGTTCACTTCACGGTTTCAAGGTCGTACAAGGGAAATAAAACTTGTTTATGTTATAAAGGGTGTGGTATAGGAGTTAACTGTCAGTCCTAACTAATGTCAGCACAACACGCTGAAATGGAGTTACCATATGTCCTACATTCTGCTCATGGAGAGGCAAACACAAGGTTCTGTTAACACATGCAGAGAGTGCTGTTTATAAAGTGTTTGCGTTATGAAAAGGCAAATCCTGCAGATGTTTTTCCAATCCGCATTAAAAAATATATATATTAAAAAACCCAAGTGAACAAATTTGAAACTAGGTAAATGGCTATCCACATCCTTCCGAAGATTTTGCGCATTGAATAGCCTGCCAAAGGTGTATTTACGATAAATCTGAAAGACTAAGATGTACAAAGAAAAAATGATTAAGGAGAAAAATCCCACCTATATGGACCATTCAAACAAGTAACGTATCTCTCATAAAATGCTTCTTCCCTGGTCAGTGAAGCTACAGTTCTTATGTTTTCAACCGATTCTGTTGCAATCTAAATTGGGAGATAAAACAAGTAAGAGGCAATCCCTTACAACTGCAATCTTCTCTAGCATTTATTATTTTAGATCAGAAAATGTTTGCCTAAGAAAGGAGATCAAGATCTATTATCAATCAATTTAGTTACTCCATGATCACAGGAGAAGATGGAATGAAGCCAACATATTTTTTGTTCAGAACCATGGGTCAGCATGCAGGAAGCAACGGCAGCCACTGCTTCAACCCATGGGCTGTAATCCTGGTGAATTAAACTCTATTTCATAAAATGGGAGCAAACCCCAGTCACCAGGACACAGCCTCTTCTTTTATATGGATGACTTGTCTCTCCTGGAAGAAAGCTATCGGGTGAATGAAGGCAGCATCCTGTAACTCCTAAACACAGTAAAAATTTGCATTTTGTTGTGCAATAAAACAGCAGCAGTGTCAGGGCTCTGTGACTTAGGCCAGCAGAGCATGGAGTGGAGCAGAGCAGAGCTGCCCTGCTTGCCCTAAGCACACGATACACCAGTGCTGGGTCTGCTGCTGTTACAGCTGTCCCTTCCCAGAAATTCACTACAGACGTTTTCAAAAGCATTTTTATAGTCTAATTTACAGATGTTTTGTGTTAGCCATGTTTTGCTTTTCTTGGTGAATATATAAACATTCCCTTCATCCCCCACCCTGTCCTGTCCTCCCCCCCCTTCATTTATCTTGGATAATTGAGTCAGCTGTGATATAGCCACAAATGTATTAAAAGTGATCTCACACCATAACCTTGTAGTTAAAATTGGAGGAGAACTTACTCTTCCAGCCTCTTCCAATGCTTTTTGATCTTTTGCGGCGTGACCAGACACAGAGCTAACTCTTGCAGCATTCGTAGCAATAATGAAAGGAATGCAGGCCAGGATAAGCAGAGTTAGCTGCCAGCCGTACACAAAAGCAATGACGATTGCAGTCACAAGGTTAAAGACAGTCATAGTCATCAGTCCAAGCCGGCTTCCCGTTGCCTAAGAAAACCCCAGAACCCCCCAAACATCTGTCACTAGATTTTCTTTTTGTTACTTACATCACCGCTTGAAATTGCTATATAGCGAAGGCCAACAGTTCAGCTGGAAAATGAAACCACATGTGGTCACGTGCATGGACAATGTGCACCTACTTATATAACTGTTCCTAGACATTCCTCGTACCTGCCAGCATTCAGGCTTTCAAACAAGATTAAAGTAGACTGAAGAGCTGGTCGTGATAACTGTGTAATGAAATATGTATCTGGGACTTCCCACACCAGCTGAAGCAGAGAAGACTGAGGCCACTGTTTACAGTAGGGCAGGCTGGCAGTTGAGTGCTCAGTATTAGGCAAAAGGGGTTTTGTTCTATCTACAGCCATCCATTGACCCGACTCACTAATGGTGGTGGAAACTACCCAACCTCAGGTTCTCACACTGCTGCACCTGCCATTGGGTTCCCAGAAAGGAATCTGGGATTGGCCACCCTGCAGAAATGCTTTATCTCTGTGGGATGATGAGTAGGAAAGATTAACTCATACTGAGGAACTCTCACCTCTTCCCAGCCTGTGTAAACTCCTAATCAAAAACTTTTAGATTAGAATCCAGCATCCGGGTGGGCTCTGATCTACAGAAAAAAAGGGCTGAAAACAGCCCCATGGAAATGGTTCCTCTTCCAAAATTTGGCAGGATGGAAAAAAAAAAATCATCTTTGGGTGGGAAGCAAAAGCTCTTCTCTTTCTTGCCAAAGGTTTTCCTGACCTGAAAAGACTTCTCTTGCTCAATGACATTTAAAATAGTAATAATTAAACCAACAGCAAAGTGAATTGTTGCCATATGTTCTAGAGGCTGCACATAAGGATAGATCTGGAGGCATGGTATTTGCCTACTGACCCTCTTCACTGCTTCAGAGATCACAGTGTCTCTGGTGACAAATGAATACCCTCTCTGTTTTAGGTAGCTAGGGGACCCTGTGCACCACTCCTTTCTAATGCTTTGACAGGGTGATATACTTCAATGCCAGTCTAGCAAAATGGAACTTGAAAATTACGAAGTAACTACCAGCCCATAAGGAAGGATGATGTGAAAGACAAACAAATGCCTATGGAGATTTAAAATTGTAGGGATTAAACGGGTTTTGATGTACAAATTTGAAGGAAGCAAAGACACATCTTAAACTAGTAAGCTTTCCCCCGCAAGACCTGCAGTGATTTCTTTTTGCAAGAGGAAGGGAGGAAGCAGAGACATTTGGCAGATTGTCAGGAACTGCTGATGAAGTGAACAGCAGGAGGAACTGTACGGTGTTTGCCATGTTCTCCTGCCAGTGTCCACATCTGCCATACCAGCACCTTGAGTCATTCCCTTCCCTTGGCCATCACCCTTCCTGTCTTCTTTATTAATGTCAGGCCATTTCTTACCTTTGGGTCTACTTGTGTCTGAAGGACATTAATGAAGATAGGAAGAAGAATTCTTTTCATTAAGGTCAGGAAGTGTTTGTATCCCCTGCAGATGCAACCTCTTCGTGGCACTCGGGTGACACCCATCACAGAGTGTAAAACCTACTGATTCTGCTCCTCAACATCTAAGCAATTTCACTTTACATGGTGAAATGGTCAACAGTTCTTATATTCTTAGCTTAGAGGATTTTAGGGAGGGAAACAAAAGGTACGTGAACTTCTTTCTCCTGGTTTTTTGATAGTTCTCAAATTATCATCTAGGAAAATTATCATCTAGGACATCTTTTCCAAGGTGTCAAGAGTATGCATCTGCCAGTGGGATAGACTTGCTACCTTGTGACCTGAGAGAATTCTAGTGACCCCTGCTGATTTCAATATTTGAAGGGAAAAAGTTATTAAAAAGCTCATACAAAAGAGTCAGCATACCCCTTTGACTTGGGAAGCATCGGTAGCAAGCCGAGTCAGCAGTACACCCACAGCATTCTTCTGATCATCGTACCATCCAACCTCCTGCAAGAAAAGACAACAGTTATTTTTTTCCCCTCACAAAATTACATGATTTATCAAGAGCTACTAATAACAGGAGCACAACATTTCCAGCTGAGGTAGCATGCAGGGAAATGGAAGTTGTGGCATACAGAGAGGAACTTAAGCCCTTTTACCTCCCAAGGTTATTGCAGATTCGTTTTGGGTTTTAAAATCACTAATTTCCCTTATCCTAGTTCTTTTCAGATCTTTCTTTGCACACACAGGCTCTTTTTGTCCCCAGTGGCTGTGTAAGGGGCAGTATACGCACCTTCCGTGCAAGTAAGTCAAAATTGCACGGATGACCAGGAAGACATCCTTCTCACGGGTTATTCTTGATGCAGTTTGGATTTTTTGATGTAAAAAGCTATCCAAGTGCTTATTTGCTATGGATAGCAGGATGTAAATCTAAGTCTAAGTAACTAAACTGAAATCTATTCATTATATTCCCGCATCACCACCATCCAAGCAAGCTGACATTGAATTGTTTTGGCCATCCTTGCACACACAGACCCCTGCATACTCTGCACGTATCATCATGCCAGAAACATGCTCATTTGTGATGACACGCCATCAAAATTAGACTGTTGTCAGTGAGCTAAATTGCACATTGATCAGGAGATTTTCAGAAAAGTTGTACTTGTTCCTCAGCCAATGGTAGAAGGGACATGGTTTTGCTTGCTTTTCTCTAGACCACATAATTAAAGTCCAATGTGTACAATTAAACAGCCTGCAAAAGCCATCTGGCTCTTGTGCACCCTAAGCTGCAGAACTCATACCTGCTGAAGTAATGCTCTAAAGGACAACGAGCGCAGCCTCATCGTTAGCATTTCCCCAGACTTCCCAAACATGAATCCCTGAGGGAGGATACACAGTCACATTTTCTCATCTGACGATTTCACTCTATTTACAAAGCCACACAACAAAAGCAATTACACAAACACGTCTGACAAACCCCCGTGCACATACAACCCTTGGGAATGTGCCATTCGCATTCCTGGAACCTGAGATTCTACTTTCCCACAGAAAGGAAACATCATGGCAGTGAAGGCAGGGGCTTTTTTTGTAATGTCTTATTTGTATACCCCAGCAGCACCAGAAGATAATTTCCTGTCTCTAGGTGCTGGCCTCCCTACCCTGACCCCTACCAGAGACATTCCCTCACAGCAGTCATACAAATGGATAGTAGGATACGGACACCAATGTGTAGTATCTGTTTCCTCCAAGTTGTGAAACAGTTGCAAGAGAACAGCAAATGATGGAGTTTGCTTAATGGCATAAAAGCACTGTCTGCTATGGAAAAAGTCTGCTTTATAGTTACTTTGCCAAAGCCTACAGACCATCAGTGAGAAACGTCAATCTTACCTTTCACTTTTAAGGCCAGACCTTCAGCTTTGATTTCAATCATGCTGAATCCACACTGTCTTCAGCGGCTTATTTAAACCAACAGCAAATATGGACGTATGTCTTTAAATAAACACATCCATAAACCCCACATATCTCGAGAAGAACCCTGGCACTCGTTCATGTTTTTGTAAGCTTTGATCAGTGTTTTGCTTTTCAGACTGCGTTGGTATGAATGTCACCTGCAGTCTGCTGGCGAGTCAAGAACTTTCAACATTTCAGTGTAGTGACACTTACTTGGACTATGTACGCTGCTAAGATAATCACTCCAAGTAAAAGAAACATTAAAGAAAGCACCAAAGTGTTTTTACTCCTTTTTTCTGGATCTGTTTCTTGAAAAGCCTATGTAAGAAAAAAACACCACAAAAATGAGCTTGTGGACAGTACGTGCCAATTACATAAAGCGGCCTTCATCACAAGAACCTTGTCTACTTCAGCTGCTCTTTGCAAGAATCCTACATCATTAAATCAGTCTGCAGACAACTTTTTGCTAAAGGCCAGAAGACAGTTCAGCTTTCCATCTCATTCTTTCATTCTCTCAGTTTCAACTTAGATTCCTTTACTATTCAGATGCAGCTCCACTTGGCCCTGCTTCTAGAGGGTCACTTCAAATTTTATCCATTTTTCAGTGGTTGAATTTATACAAGTGAATCTGATGCAGTCTTACAGGGAGAGCCAAGCCTGTGTGAAGCTCAGGACTGCAATGTCCATTTGCAAAAAACCCGCCTCCTAACAAACCCAAACAAACTTACCCCAATGATTTTTCCAAATATAACAGCGAATGCAGGATGGACCCCACCTGAGACGGCAGCAGCGATCACTCCCAGCAGCACATACAGCCACTCTGGTTTGTTCAGAGCCAGGATTCTGGAGTAAGGCACATCAGGGAGAATTTCTTTCTACAGAAAAGGGAAAACAACAAGCTTTCCTTGAAAAGTTGCAGAAGATGATATTCCCCAGACAGTGGGTGTTCATTAGATTTTAAGCAGTGAACTATCCTGGCCATTTACTGAATGCCCTCTCTGTGCACTCAGAATGAGCAAACATGCTGGATATCTGCAGCTTTGTTGTTTCATATCCTAGAACTTCAATGGCACTCTAAGTTTGGAGGCAAAAACCTTAACAAAAGGCCAAGTCATGAGGGGCAAAGGGCCAGGACAGTTCATTGAAAGTCAAATAGGACTGGTCACCATGAATAGCAACTCACACTTGAATCTTTATGACGATCTAAAAGTCTCACTGTTCAGAGCACAGAAAAGATCCCTCTGGTTCAGCTAAATGCTAGTGGGCTGGCAGTAATACAATTGGGTAGAGGGGTCCTCTTTCTGTTTCACAAACTGGTCTTTGCATCATTAGCAGAAGCATGAAAGAGGCATATATAGCAGTCAGTCAGCCTGCTCCTCTTTTGAAAGTACAAAAAATGCCCTGTTCTGCTTTGCTAATTAATTCAGCGCCTCTGCCTCCACAGGGGGAGTTCTGGAAAAGCAAAAAATGAAAACATTGGAAATGAGACAAAATATTAGGCAGGATTACGAGTGAGCTGCCTCTGCTTTCTGGTTATTTTATCCCATGTTTGGAATGCTGAAGAAGGGTGGCTAAGCCTCAGCCATAAAAGTGGGCTGAGCTGTCTGGAGGAATTACAGCTGCTGGATGCTTGATTTCTTAATTTTTTTATGAATGTGGTGAACATTGAAGTGTAGAGCAGAAACACCTACTACTTCCACTTTGAGGTCTTAAGCAGTATTAATACACGTGCAAAAATGTACCTTGCATAATTTTTTGGTGAAGATAGGAACGGATCCAATTCCTTCATAGTATTTGAAGTATGTATTAGCTGGAGATAAATTTCAGTGAGAAGGAATATCAATAGGTACTTACGGAATGCTTAGTGGAATTTGTACTTTCAATTATCAGATGCTAGACTGAAGATGAGATTCTAGCTTTAATAGATATACAAGAGTCTGTGGTTTTATTCTAGAATTTTTAGACTTCAAGCTTTAAGATTGCTGAAGTTAGGCATAAAAAACAACGGAACAAAAACCCCCAAAAAACAGATAATTGTTTCAATACATTTTCTGCAAAAATATGCTGTGATATGAACCAGGGGAAAACCAAACCCTAACCAAAGCCTGAGCTAGATTCCACTCAAATTCTGCTCCTATTGATTGGTATGAGCAAGGTTTACCCAATTTTAAAGAAAATAAAGTTCCATTCCACCCTTAACTTCCTAAAGGACTTTTTTTTTCCTATAAAATATTTGTCAACAAAAGTGTTTTATTTGAATACAAAACTCAAGTATTGGATGTTTTCAAGAAGGATCTTCTTCACAATGAGGGTACCAGAGCACTGGAACAGGCTGCCCAGTGGGATTGTGGAGTCTCCTTCTCTGGAGACATTCAAGACCCAGCTGGCTGTGTTCCTGTGTAGCTTGGTCTAGGTGATTCTGCTGTGGCAGCGGGATTTGACTGGGTGATCTTTCCTTTCAGGGTCCCTTCTGATCCCTAAGGATTCTATGATTCTATGATATACCAAGACAGCAAAAGATATAAGAGAATAATGGTTCTTTCATTTAAAGTAAAATCATAGAATCATTAAGGTTGGACCAGATCTCCAAGATCAAGTCTAACAGTCAACCCAACACCACTATGCCCACTAAACCATGTTCCTAGTGCCAGACCTACGCATTTTTGAAAACCTTCAGCGATGGTTTCACCACATCCCTGGGCAGCCTATTCCAATACCTGACCACTCTTGCAGTGAAAAAAAATTTTCCTAATGTACATTCTAAACCTCCCATGGTACAACTTGAGACCATTTCCTCT